>JALIZF010001609.1:0-454340 GCA_029948255.1 Telmatactis stephensoni
CAGGACGACAAATAGGTCTAACTGTCCCGTCTATGAATCCAAAACAATTGTTCAGCGCCGCTCCTTTGTCTGCAACTGCAGCAGCATATTGCTCAAGACTGTGTGGATCGAGGAGCGTGTTGTTCCATTGAGTGATCCTGTGACCATGTGTATCATACAAATAGTCGATTACTGTGTTAGTGATCATGGAGAGGACAGGTACTGGCTTGGCAAACCTCGGTATCATATCACTGTATCGGCACGGATATGATAGTCGCTTTAACACCACACATAAACCTTCCAAACCGTCACAA
The DNA here is from genome assembly GCA_029948255.1 of Telmatactis stephensoni. Taxonomy (NCBI): domain Eukaryota; kingdom Metazoa; phylum Cnidaria; class Anthozoa; order Actiniaria; family Isophelliidae; genus Telmatactis; species Telmatactis stephensoni. The sequence goes on from JALIZF010001609.1 coordinate 294, forward strand.
ACACTACGCTGTTGGCACTGGAAACTGTCAGGAATTTGAAGTGCTTCAGCAAGAGAAGAAAGGTCATTCTTTTCAAACCGAAACTCAGCTTTGCACTCTTCGGGATCCATGACGTCCAAATCAAACTTTTCGTATTCTTCGTAAGGAAAGCACGGGTTCTTTGAAACGTGTTGCTCGTATAACAACAAGAATTCTTCGTCATCGATAATTTCATCGTCATAAGCTAGCAGTAATACCTCTCTGGTTCTTTTGAAAGTTGCCGCCATTTTTGTTTACATCTGAGTCCGTCGTGTCGCCGTCGTGTGTTGCTTAAGTGCTTCACGAAGTGAAACACTACGACGTTCTCGCTCCAGTCCTCTCTCGGTCATACCACCCCGTCGTCCTGTCTCCCGTCTTGGTGCTTAAGGTCTCTAATAATACCACAGGGCTCCCAAGAAGGTAGTCCACGGAGCTTGATAGAATACAGGAAATGTTCGTCCCTCGCGTTGTGTCTGGATTCCAACAGCAGGCGCCGTAGCTACGATGAGGCAAACGAGGCAGTTGCCTCGGTAGAATTTAATCAAGTTTTCCCTGATTCTTTAATAAAATGAAGTGGCAGACGTAGGACTGTTGCTAAACGATAAGGACTGTTGTACACAGATAAACTAAAAGAAGAGCGTTCAATGGTGAGCCGATGATTAGAGCATTTTGAGTGATAATGGCGATGAAAATAAATTAAATTAAAAATTGAATTAATTGCTTAAATAAAGATTTTCCGAAACATTTTTTTCTTGAAGTTTAACCTTCAAAAAAAAAAAAAAGAAAAAAGAAAATTCATCAAGATAATACCGCCATAGTTGATGCTAACCCTATACATCAACTGTTTCTGATTACCAGAAAAAGTGTACATTCAAATTGTGTAAAATTGTACAATAAAAATGTCTCAAAATGCCTCGCAAAACGCTGGAAATCACATTTCCGACAGTCTGAATTTCTGGGACCCCCTAGAAACTCCCGCCTTCGGCGGTCGTTTGCCTCTGTAAACCATTCGCTGGCTACGGCCCTGAATGGTCACTGTTTGACCATTAAAAAAGTCAAGACGTTGGGATACCTGTGTATTAACTATCGCTTGTTTCAACGTTGCTTCTGGTAAAACTGAGATGCTTGAGCAGAACCAAAGTTTTCAACCAAGTAAATGGGGTGCTTTAACCACAATTCTTTAATCGAAACTACAATCAACAAATGATTAGTGAAAGGGTGATATAATGACAAATATGCGTCCCTGCGCGCGCATGCCTGGCCCCTTATCATAAGACATCATGACAAACATCTACGCAGTGGACATACTTTTAACGGTGAGTTGTTGCACTCCAAATAATGCCAGCCCTAAGGGTATATGTGCGCAACAACATCGACGTAAAAACAAACAAACAAACAAACAAACAAACAAACAAACAAACAAACAATAGTGAAGTACTAGGAACCAGTGTGGTTCACTAAAGTACATTCTCTGCAATGAGCCCAAAGAAACTTGGTTTGGGTTCCTTACTTTTTGCTCTCGAAATCGTCCATCAATGATGCTGTGATTCAAGTCGTCCATTCGCTTTCGCTCTGCGATGTAGTTCAAGTACCAACTCTCTTTCTGTTGACAAAGAAAACCGGAATAGGATTTGATTATCCTAAGTCTCCCTAAAACTGAAACCTTGGCTCTGAAGGAGTATATTGTTTAGTTCGCTTTTTTTCCTTGGAGACATACAACCAGCGGTAAAACTTGACACATCTAACAGCCTATCACTTTGTATAGCTATTGTAATTCAGGATTGACATCAAAACTGGGAGACAAAATTCCATTTATTTCCATGACTTTTTAGGACTTTAATCCAATGCCATTACTTAACCTAGCCTGCCTACAGGCTCTCAAAGGGGGAGGGGGAGGGGGAGGGGATAAGTGGAAGGGGAAGGAAGGGAAAGGGAAATGGGAAGGGATTGGGGTGGAGGGGAGGGGCAGCTATTACTTAACCATGCACAGATGTTTTAACACAAAGTTTCTAATATTCAGCTGTAAACACTTTTTGACAAAAATCTTAAATTCAAGACTTTTCCAGATCTAGAATATCTGTGAACTAGGAATTTCATGACTGTGTGAACCCTGTCATTATCATCTTACCTGGGCGTGTCCTATCACGTGCTACCCAAGCAAAATCACCAACTTGTAGTTTACGTATATCATATTGAACACCTGGAAATTAGAAAGCGTACCGTAGAATATTCACTCCCAACCAAGTCGTACGCATAAAGGCCAATTTACACGATGCAATTTTTGCTTACAACTTGTCGCATGCAACAACCCTACAACTTGCTCACAACTGTTGCGTGTGACAAGAACAAAAGGTTGTAGGATTTTAAAACCTTACAACAGTTGTGAGCAAGTTGTAGGGCTGTTGCATGCGACAAGTTGTAAGCAAAATTGTATCGTGACACAGTCACTGACTAGATGGAAATCTCCATAGATCACTGAGATTGTAAAATAATAGCGATCACTGAGTACTGGGTGTCTGAAATATTCGTGCCCATGTTTTTAACTGCGATGTCTTTTTATTATTTGTCCCTGAATTATCCAAATTCTTGGAATTTCTTATGCAGTCTAAGTGGCCTTCCTTGTTTTGTTGTTGTTGTTGTTGTTTTGTTGGAATTATTTAAAAACCAAGGTATCAACTGTGATAACTCTTGGAATGATGAAAAATAGCATGTTTGCATGCTTTCTTAATAAAACACTCGCTCTTTTCAAGTATTCTTTTTTTAGTTTTCTTCGGCACACATTCCAGGAAGTCTCACTGTGGATCTTTTGTTTTCGTCAAATATTTTGAAAATGAGCGAAGAGAAAGTTCGAGAAACTCAAAACTGCTAATTGTGAACGACATGGCGGGGCACGAAAATGCACGTACATTTGAAAGCCCGTTTTGAGACTAAAGTGCAAATCAATAACGTCTAACCTCAAAGGCCATTAAAACTAAGGACAGACTACAAGTTTTTTATGAAATGTCCAGAAAATGCTTTTCCATTATAGCCAAAATAAGACAATGGAAATCAGGGACACCAACTCAGTTTGAGACACCCTGTATATACGGATTTTACTAAATCTATATGAGGCGTGATCACTTAAAAGGGGTCTTAAAGGTTGACCATAAGATAGGCTGTAACGCACGGTGCGCAAGTCGACCCCGTTTTGGCATTCTCAGCGCTACAACCATAGCTGGTCCAAGGAAAAACACTGTACGCGTCCAAACATGCATCCCATAATGCATTTCTTCCGCTGGATCAGATACAGCGGAAGAAAAGGATTATGGGCATCCATGAAAAATTGGACAGCACCCATCCCCTACTCTTAGTCTTAGAAATTTCTTAGAAGTGCCGAGCCCCCCTCGCTAACAGGCCCCAGACGGCACCGATTGCCTTCGTTACAGTTCAAAACTCGCCGAAATGGCCTTGTTGGCTTGGGGAATGCATCACAGAACGACCAGAGAAGCCTCAATACTCCAGAGATCACAGTTGAGTCTTGTCTCCATAATTACTGTGACTCTTTCTTCGTAAAGTCGCTTCTCACTCCTGAGTTCTTCCAGGAGATTGTCTCCGCCGTCTTTTCTTGCTTAATGATGCAAGCCAAGCGACTTCTGTGCTACAAAATGACTCAGAAAAGCACTTAGAAGCTGAATTCAGGCCACGATCAGTACGCTCACCGAACGTAAAGCCTAGAATTCGTCAGGCGTCACTTGTATAATTGAGCCTTCAGTCTTCTAGAACAGCACCAAATTGACAGTTACCTTGACAACTATTGTTTGTCTTTCCTGTTTTTTTTTTTTTTTTTCCTTTTTTCTTTTTCTTGTCTCTTTTTCTCTTTCACAAACCCATTTTTCCTGTTTTTCTTTCTTTTTCTCTTTCTTATTTCTCGGTTAATTCTTTTTAAAGTTTGTTTTTGATTCCCATTTAATTGGCAAAGAAATCCGAACAACTGTTGTCTTTCTTTGCTGTCTTACTTTCTCTCTCACAAAACGCGCCCTTCGGTTTTTCGGTTCCTTTTTCTTTCTTTTCTCTCTCTGTTTTTTTTTTTTTTTTCTTTTTCTTTTGAGAGTTTTGTTGTTGTGCTTGTTCTCTCTCCTTTCTTCGCCGAGAAATGACCAAAGAAACGCTAAAGATTGCTGTTAAAGCGGCAAATCTTGAAGATGGTACATCAAAGGGGTCTTAGTAAAGAAGACCCCTTTTGTGTGAACACCGCTCATATATAGATAGTAATTAATGTCAAACACAAAAGAAAACAATGGTTAACATGATTATTTAAAAATCCTGAGTATTGGTGTTGACGATCGAGCTGGTGCTGGACCTCACGCACAGAAAAACCGACGCTTCAACGAATCTATGGATCGGCAGCCAAAACGTATTTCTGATTTTAATCATTTAATTTCGGAAATCTGTCGTTTATTGCTTTTATAATATAGTGGAAAATAATTACAAGCAAAAAACTAAAACTAAAAACTAAATTTCGGTGCTGATGAAAATATAAATTCTCCTAAGAATCAATGAGCCAATGAGATTGCTCATTATTTCGAGAACGAGATACAACAAGCGTTGTGATTGGTTTGATTTTGAAGAAGCTTGAACATGAAAGTTGTGGGCGTTCTCGTCGTGGTTCGTCAAGACTAGAATAATTCCGCCACAACATCCCTTTTTCGTGACTCGTAGTTCATATACGTATTTCTAATTTGTGGAATGCCATTCAAGATAGCATCAGATCTGATGATCTGTTAGAATCATTTTTAAATGATTCTAACAGAATTCTTAAAAGAAGAAACTTTAGTCATTTTTTTAGAATTTTTTAGAATTTTTTAGAATTTTTTAGAATTTTTTAGAATTTTTTAGAATCATTTTTAAATGATTCTAACAGAATTCTTAAAAGAAGAAACTTTAGTCATTTTTTTAAGAAAAAGGCTTACAACTGTTTTCAACCAAGACGACATTCACTCGTTTAAGTTAGTATGTCTTACGTGTCGTCGCCTTAACCCATTCAATTATCTACGACTGTATGTAATGTTTCAAGTGAGGACTAGTATAGACGGGCTTCCAATAGTAAGGACTTGAAACCCCGTCAAGTCCGAATTGGAGGACTTTGAACGACTTCAAATCTTTCTCCAGATAATTACCTGTATATTACAATATATAGTCAATTGAAAAACGTTGTCGGGTCTAAAAACATAGAACATAGAAGCTGAGACCGAAATGGTGCATGGGATCGGTGAATAATTATATTCTGATTTATTCATTTACGCTGCAACCGATAAAACTTCGAAGCCAAACGGCCCGCCAACGCAGGTCCTGCATACGCTTTCAGCATTTTACATCGAAGGCGCAGCGTAAATGAATAAATATGCAAATGTGTCACTCGCATATTGTAAAACTATGCTACTGCGCATGCTCGACGTGATTGAAGTTAGGCCAGTCACTTTCTCTCTTTTTTATTCCGGGACTCATGAAAGACTCCCGAACTATTCACAGATCAGCGATATTCGCTCTTCACGATTTATGATGGTAATAGGACCGAGTGGAGTCCAATTCGGTCTGTAATCATACGAGGGATAAACAAAATTGGACGACCGCGTAGCGAGAGTCCAATTTGTTTATTCCGAGTATGATTATAGACAGAATTGGACGACACGAAGTCCTATTACCAATTAATCATAACTATTACAACTTCCGAGAAAAATATTTTCATGCTAATCAATGCTAAACGCAACTAAAATGACCAAATTTTGTTGAAAAAGCGAGAAAAAATAGTGAAAAATCTCTTGAGCGCGCGCTTAGTGGCGTAGCGATTACGTGACTGCGCGCGCGCTCGAAATGCGAAATCTGATTGGCTCTGGCAACTAACTATCCGATTACAACTGTCCTATTACAGGTGTCCAATTACAGCCAACTGTCCAATTACACTATCCAATTACAACCTACAGCTTGATTAGTGAAAAATAGAGCAGTCTTTCAACCAATCAGATTTGAGGAAATTGTAATAGTTTTGATTAATAATGGTAATTAAACTGAGTGGAGTGCAATTTGGGCCGAAATCATACGAGTGATTACAAAACTGCACGACCGCGTAGCGGGAGTTTGATAATCACGAGTATGATTTCTGGCCCAAAATTGCACGACACGAAGTTTAATTACCACTTAATTATATCCATTTTGAAATCTCAACTTTATAAAAGACACTTATAATAAAAGACACTGTTTTGTGATTGGTTGGAAAAAAAGATGCGATTAATGAAGCAAAAGGATGCAATTTAGGAATTAATCGCACACTTTTTAACCAATCAGATTGCAGAAATCACCAGTGATTTCAAAATGGATATAATTAATGTTGAAATCAGACTAGACAAAATTATATTTAGTTAAGATCAGAAAAATTATACAAAACATATGTTTCAAAATTACTAGCTAGAAGGAAAATCATTGAATTTTACTGTCGTTACTAAAGATAAACGTGTCGGTTATTAATGCCGTAGACAGTTTGACATCAGCTCTAGAAATACAAACTGAACATTACAGCTTGGATTACCATTGACTAGAAGCAGTCCACGATAAGAATTAAATGCAGAGGTTGTTTAAAGAAGAAGTTTAGATCGTTTAAATTACTAGTATTAGCGGAATTAAGCTATGACTTACGCAATAGGAAGGAAGGAAGGAAGGAAGGAAGGAAGGAAGGAAGGAAGGAGGAAGGAAGGAAGGAAGGAATTTTAATTGATAACATTAATTCTCTCCTAAAAATTGATAATTCCATGACTATGAGGAAAATCGTTTTTTTCCCTAGAGACCGACACGGTTTTCTATCACCATATCAATTAAAAAAGTTTATCGAAAATGTCCTTTCATAGATAAATACTGTTCACTCACTATTATTGTTGAGTTCCTGTACAAAAGCTTCTTTTCTTGATCGTTTTGAACCACCAGTAGTTTCAATCACATCAACACACAGAATCACATCAAACGTTCCTGCGTATATGAAACGACAAGACAAGAGGATAAAATGACGAAGAATTCGAGATCATACGAGAAAAGAGAAGAGTACACAACGCACACAAAATAAAGAGTGAAAGAGGGAGTGGATCATTGAAGGGTGGAGGGATATTGGTGCGAATTAGGGGTCTAAATACCTGGTTTAAGAACGAAATCAGGAGAAGTATCTTGATCAGAGCTGTTGGAAAAACACAAGTACAACAATAATGGACAGAGTGTTGACTGTCTGACTGACTGACTGACTGACTGACTGACTGACTGACTGACTGACTGACTGACTGACTGACTGACTGACTGACTGACTGACTGACTGACTGACTGACTGACTGACATCAATAATTGATATACGTATGTAAATCTGTGTAACAAATTTAAGAATAAATCAGGAGTTCAGAGCACACGGTCATGTTTCTTATCATTGAAGTATTTTCACAGTTTCTTCAAGGATGGCACAGTTGGTTAGTGCGCGGCCTTCGGTGCAAGAGGTCCCGAGTTCGATCCCGAGTGACTTCACATCCTTGTTTCGACTTCTTTCCTTTCCGTGTAGCTTTAATTAGCTTTAAATACCCTTAAAACGGAGCACTGATGGAGAGAGGGGGTAGAGGGTGCACCTTCGAACGCTTGATACATGAGCCTCTGGCTCGGGAGACTGGGTAACCACTCCCCGCGATTTCGAAGTACGTAAAACATTAGCCTTTGCCTTCTCAGCGATACAAAAATAACCCTTACCTTTTTACTGTTGGGTTGTTATCATCTACATCAATTGACAGAGCAGATTGCTTGACTTTCTCAGTAAGTGAAGTGTATTTGGAAGGACCTTGGTCTGGAACCTGACACTGAAGCTATACATGTACAACAGAAATCTGTATTGTTATCAAATACATGGGCACTCTTGTTGTATATTGATTACCTGATTAAGAGATAAGCTTGGATATGGAGGGTTTTGTACAATGTCGTCAGAACCATCTATTGATGCCTCTATACTTGCAGAATTACAAGTACTGGAAGACATCCCTCCAACACTAAATGTCATGGCTGATGAAGTACTACTTGATCCTTGTACATCTGCTGCAGCTACATTTTGGAGTTTGTCAGCTAAGTGACAGCCTTCAAGTGTGATCGAGTATTTTGCAGGACTACTGCTTTTGACAACAAGTCCTTTTTGGTTAGAGTAGACATGGAAGACCAGGCAGTGTACCTTGACCCTGGATCAGGCTGAAACATGAATGAATGAGGCTTGAATGAATGATTCTCGTTCATTTGCTTGTTTGTGTATTTACTCGTTCGTGTTTTATTTCACACAATACACATTGCCATCTTTAATACACAAATTACAAAATAGAATAATTGATTTATTCGACATTTAAAATTAAACTACTGTATGATTTGTTAAACATTAAACATTTTAGGTCCAATAGACCAATTTACATGTATTTTTCAATGTCTTCCCATTTCAGTCCCCTTGGGAAATAAGACTCTTTGTTTAAAATGTAGAATCAAGAAGACACAAAAGAGTTCAAAAGAGTGTTAAACTTGAACAAAGAATCTTATATGCTGTACCTTAGAAGAAGACCATAATTTTCTGCCTGCTAGCTCCATTCCACTAAATGAGAGACGCGCGCGCTTGTTCAGGATGCTGAACAAGGATCTGAATGGACAACGTTGGCTTTTCCTCTCAAACAACAATCGATGACCCATGGCCTAACAGCCAATTCCATCTACAAGGATACAACATGTACAGAGGAAATAGAAAGAAAGGTGGTGGAGGACTGTTGGCATATTTCTCATTGACATAAAAGTGAAGTCACGGCCTACCAACTGTATATGAAACGTGTGAGACACTTTCCATAGAAAGATTGGAAACAAAGATTTTATATTCCTTGGAACATACAGACCACCAAACTAAAAAGGAGTCAGCTGGACTTAGCTAATATTGGAAAGGATGAAAAAGAATTATCCGACATTTGTACGTAGGCTTCACTTCAAAATCAAGCTGTAGTCATTATTGGAGATTTGAATCTTTAGGGATGGACCATTAGAAAAGTGATGGGGGGGGGGGGGGGGAGTTTGGGATTGGCATAAATTTTTTTTTGGCCACCAAAAGTGGAAATGAATTTTTTTTTCGCTTTGGCAGGAATATTTTTTTTAAGAAAATGTCCCGGCAGATTTTTTTTTTTCGAAATTTTTATTGGAAATAAATTTTTTTTTTGCTTTCCCCCCCCCCCCCCCCCCCCCCCCCAATCACTTTTCTAATGGTCCGTCCCTTACATGATGAAACCAAACTTTAAGGATGAAAAGATTTGAATTGACATCAGGAAGAAACAAACAACTTGCAATGTTGAAACTGAAGACGATTATATCGATATCCAAACTATTATTCAAAAATTGTCCACATTCCGTTTTTGAATTTGATTACGATAATTCTTTCGTCACTCCTTCATTTCTCTCTCTCTCCCTCCTCTTCTTCTCTCCTGCCATTTCCGCTCCTTTTTCTCTCATCAATAAAACTTTAGTTTTAGTTATGTAAAATTAATATTTGATTGAAATAATCTATGTAGAAAAATTATAGATACGCTACCCGCCTCGACTAGCAATGCTATTTGCGGGCTAGCATCCCGATTTGTTGTATATTTTGAAATAAAGAAGTTTTGTTGTTGTTGAATGTCTAATAAAACAACCTACAAGAATAATCCTGCAGGACGTCATACTCACCAACAAACCCAAGTTGGAGCCCAACTTTTCAAGCAACAAAGTGGGACACTAAACCGAGTTAAGTGATCAACTACTAGTTTATGGAATAATCTCTGAAACCATCACTCCGTATCGGCACCTGAGCTCTGGAATTCTCTTCCATCGTCAATCAGGAGCAGTGATAGCTTGTCTTCGTTTAAAACATCTTTAGAAACTCACTTATTTAAAATAGCCTTTAATCTGTAATTTCTGTCCTTTTTATATTATTGTCGGGATTTTTTTTTGCATCACTTAACTTTTATACTTTTTATTTTTCACAGCGCTTAGAGCAGCACTGGATAAGCGCTTTATAAATTGTATTATGACAGAGACAGAGACGTACGTTACATCAACCACAAATTGAAAAATAGGAATTAGAGAAAAAGGAAAATATGCAAAGGTATATGCCAAAAACAAGTCAAATGAAAACTGGGAAATTGAATTGAAGAAAAAAAATATATATATATATATAGCAACAAAAGAACGACGAAAACTAGCCATCAAAAATCAAAAAGTACTGCCGGACAGAAAATCTAACGATCTGAATAAAACCCAAGAGAACTTTATAGAACTTTGAGACCTTTTTTGAGCAAGAAAAACAAAGACGATGTTAACATGAGCCATTGAGCATCAGCAAAGTAAGGTAGCAGAAAAACTACAGTCGCAGACGAATTAGGAAGTAAAGGTGTAATGACCATGACTGAAAATGACTTTCAGCATCACCGCAGCGTGGAAGCCATCCGTAAAGAGTACAGAAATTGTTCGACTTTCACTGATGTAAAAAGTGAAGCACAACCATGTACTAGAGCTCTTTGACAGACAAGGGCTACTAAATGAGGAACGCTGACTCTCAGTTGCTAGATTTGTCACTGTCACCTACGGAAAGCATTCCCTATGTACTTTGGTCCTTACCTATGACTTCGACTGGACAAGAAAGTCACTGACAAGCCTTGACAGTTTCAAGAGAACAACAAGAGAAGTGGACTTGACAACACTGGCTGAAAGTGACTGTGCTGAGGACTGTTTACTGTGTAATACTATGTAAATGTTGCAATTTTAATAGCTAGATCATACTGTATGTACATATTAACTAATGATTTTCAGAGGTTTCATTATCTTTTTGAATAAGCAGTTGAGTGATTGAAGTAGGGCGTCTGTGTCCCCAACGGGGCCGTGAGACCCCGTTGTGCTAGGGGGAGTCTGTAAGACAAAATAACCGGTGGTAAGAGGTAAAAGAGGCGGCGCTATACCGCCGGTAGCCGCCTATTATTGAAACCCCTGGATTTTATTCAACCTGTTAATTGGATTTTGGGTTTACTCATTACTCATCAGTAAACTGTTTAAGTAAAACTACTATTTTCGCTTTGCTATATATTTCAAGTTGTTAAAATTAGATCGTGCCCCAATTAGTGTCACAACAACTTCCCCCGTGTGTGTGGACAACCATCACAGGAAGCCCAACTTAGGAGTGAACAGAGCCGGTGACTGATGGAATCAGTGTCTAGATCGCTGTGAAATGGGAAAATATTGGAGCAAAGTAAATTGGTCTACTGCTATTATGACAACACCAAATGACCAAATGATCAAGTAATTAGTTACTACAGAAATGCTAAGAGTTGTAGATGACCATGACGAATAGCCCAATTTACAATTCATGATTCATTAACACTCTGTATCTATTCCTTTGGTTTAAGCTAATTATCAAGTAGACAACAGAAAGCCGTGCACCCATGGCGTTATAGACACAACAGAAAATGTAAAGAACAATTAACAAATGTAAAAGTACACGTGTAGCCGAGTGTGACTCTAGTTTGTTAAGAGTTCTTTATATTTTCTCAAGTGCTTCTATAACGCAATGGGCAAGCGGCTTTCTGCTGTCTAATTGATTTATAACGGAGCCTGGAACATTAAAAACAGAGCTGTGCAGCCCATGGGGAAATAGTTCATAGATTTTTAAGCCAATCACAGCAGGCGTTATATGTGTCGCCATCTTGAAAATGAACTATTTGAAAAGGATGGCAAAGATAGTGCGTGCGTGGTGCAGCCCATGGGGAAATAGTTCATTTATCAATTAGACAACAGAAAGCCGCGCGCCCATGGCGTTATTGACGCACGAGAGAAAATATAAAGAACGATTAACAAACGTAAGAGTGGCACGAGGCGTAGCCGAGTGCGACTCTAGTTTGTTAAGAGTTCTTTATATTTTCTCAAGTGCGTCTATAACGCAATGGGCAAGCGGATTTCTGTTGTCTAATTGATTTATAACAGAGCCTGGAACGTTAAAAACGGAGCCGTGCAGCCCATGGGGAAATAGTTCATAGATTTTTCAGCCAATCAAAGCGCGCGTTATATGTGTCGCCATCTTAAAAACGAACGATTTGAAAAAGACGATGACGAAGATAGTGCGCGCGCAGTGCAGCCCATGGGCAAATAGTTCATAGCTTTCTGGCCAATCAGAGCGCGCGTAAGATTGTAGCTATGTTATAAAGGTTTTTATAACATAGCTACAATCTTACGTTAGAGTATCAGAGTGTGCATGAATCTATGTTATAATACACTATCTTTTTATGCACAGGTCAATGCTTACCAAAGTAAATGACTTATCACTCAAAGCCTGTGCTTCTCTTTGGAGTTCATCTTTAGTCATAAAACCTTTGCTAGTACCTCTCTGATAAAATTATTAGGAATGATTTTGTTAATTCATTTGTCAAAAAGTCAATAGAAAACATTTCATCAACATTACACAATGTAAGTACATGACTTGTATACCTGGCTGTCTTTGTACAATGTTAAAAGCAGGGCATATGCACCAGTCCTATAACCAGGGATGTACTCTTTGGGTCCTGTCTGGGTTTTCTGTTATAAATTATTATCAATTGATAACAAAAATATAAATAAAAACACCAAAAAGAAAGAAAAAGAATAGAATCAATTTAAATTAATTAATCAACATTGATTATAACATATTATTTCCCATAACAAAAATAGGACTCTATATCATGCATAAAACATTTCTCTGTACTGAAAGTGAAGCGAGCAGCCATACTAATCTTTAAGCAGGATTTCTGCATGTTGTGCGCAGTGAACTCGACTTTTTTGTATGTATGTTAAGATTGAACGATGATTTTTGACGTCATCAAAATGTTCACAGTGAATCCACAGGTATGATGACATAGCTTTAACTAAGATCAGTTCAGCTGTTTTTCAAGGTAAATTCATTGTTATTTACAACTATCATTGGGTGATTAATATTTCTCAAAGTATATATTAATGTCACAAAGTAAGTGATATTTCTTGGGGAAGGCATGTTGTTTTACAAGTTTTTCATCACTGTTGTGTGCTCACATTGGTCAAAGCTCGTCTGCTAGGTGAAATTCAGGCTACAAGTAGATATACTGACAGTTGTATTCAACCATTTTTCAAAGACTGAGTTAAATTCTGACAGCCAGCCACATGATATCAGTAAAACTTCTAGTGAATCAAACGTTTAATTTTGCTTTATTTAGACAGACTACTCTCACTAGTTCAGTTAAATCCTAAATATTTATGTACATGAACCATTAACAATTCTGTCAGTAATACATAAATACAATGTAATGTATCAGATATTTCACATTCACATCATTCTTTTTCTCAACAAACTTTCATCAGTTACTAAGTTTAATGATCAATGCTATTAAAAATAAAGACTTTGTGATTGTTTGAAAAAGCTGATAAATTTGATTAAAATGTACTTTTGTCCCCTTAAAACTTGTGTTGTTGTATTAAATAAACAGCTACAGTAGCACAGCACTTCACTTTCTTTTAGAAATGGCTATATAGTCTAATATACAGAAACAGTTAAAAAGAATCTCAACAATCTAATTATATAGATATGAATCAAACTTGAATTCATTGTATAAGATTTTTTTCTATGTTGTCATTTTTCTTTTTTTGCTTTATAATGATTATAATTGATTGTGATTTGAAATCGCTTTTGATTTGAAAATTTTCAATACCAGTTTGTTTGTTGTTTGACAAATGTTATGATTCGATCATAATGAATATAGCACAATTGCAGCAAAAAATCAATGAAACCAGTTTGAATGTTTGCAAACCAAAAATAATTCCAAACCACAACATGTAGATGAAGTTCAGAAAATGAACATCCAGTCACCTTTTTTCTACTGCTATTAGTAGATGTACACGTAGATGTATTGCTTGATGATGTCATTGACTGTGCATTATGACAATGTTGCTCCACCTCTACCATATCTGAATTTAAAAGAAATATTATGGAATGTTATACAGTACATTTTGCTCTCAGACAAATGTTGTATTTAGTTCATGCACATACAGTGTACTAGACAACAAATATACTTTTTATACAAATATTATTCTAAAACATGAAAAATATGAGACCATATTGAGTTACATGTAGTAACATTGGATTGGTTTTCTTTTGTTCTTTATCCAATAAAATCAAAACCTGTGATTTCCTTGGATTTTGATTGGATTTTGATTGGTTGATCTGAATGTGATGCACTTCATCATGCAAGGGTGAAGCCATAATTTCTTTTAGTGCTGCCTTTGAAAAAGACTTTGAAAATAATCTTCTTGCTGACTACAGAATTATAGAATTATACAAGAAAATGAACATTGGTGTTTTGACATTAGGTAAACATAAAATTTTAAGTTCAAAGACTTTTAGGAAAACTCTATAAACAAACTGAATACACTGTAGTTTGAAAACTGATCATACAGCAAAGCTGGTTCTTCACAAAGTGAAAAATAATGTTCTGAGTGTTTTTTTTCCACTTTCAAACCAGATTTGAAAATACATGTATCTATAATCACAGATACATAGTTTTCTGGTAGTTTTGAAGTAAAGTGACTGCAAATGGTTTACACTAAAATACAAAAACTTTTAATAGCAGCTAGAAGTCACTAGTAGGTACATTGTAAATTCATACAACTGAAAACTATCAAGTCATAAAGAAGCCTGTTTTCAATTTTCACTTGAATGCAATTATTATTTTCAAAAAAATATATATATCCTATGCTAGGCATTGGTCATCAACGAACTCTGTGGATTATTAATTAAGGTGGTTCGACCCAATTTCGCCAGTGCGCGGGTAGTCCAATTGAAGCGGCTATTAATTGCGTTATAATTTTGACGTGGATGTCAAAATTCCGAGATAAACACGGCAATTTAGACAAGTGCTTTACATACAGTCATCTCCACGGTGATCAAAAACAGCAAATACGATGACATATTCACAAAATAAAGAACCATGCCTTGAAGAACCAAAAATATTGCAACTTTTCTTTGAAAAATCATTGTTATAAAATAAATCTAGTAAAGTACCCACGGTTTTAAATTTTTTCAAAGTTAAATAATTGCTTCGTTTTTACTCAAAATCAGCTTAATAGAATTTCTTTAAACGCTCTCACATTATAGACAAACATTTGATTTACAAAGTCTCATAAATCGTTTTGCTTGTCGAGGTGTGGATTTTGAGAAAATTGGCAAAATTTCAAATCCAGTGTATAACAATTTCGATGTTAAAAAAGCTCCGATTTCAACTAAACTAGTATCATTATAAAATTCGGTCCATTTGTAGTAGGTATGCATAAAAAGTTTGGTCAACTTAATTCTGTAACGTGATTAATAGCCAATAGAATAATAGCTTTACAATTCGACTACCTGCGCACTGGCGAAATTGGGTCAAGTCACCTTAAAGCTACATGTAGAAAGTCTGAAATTTCTTCATTAGAATTAAACTGCAGATTTGACACAAAAACATTCAGGCACTAGTTTACCTGTCACAAAACTACACACAATCCAGCCATACATGATTCACAAAATCCAAAAAAAACTTGTGAGAGTGCAGAAATTTTAGCAAATAGTGTGAAAAATGTGTGTAAATGCTAATTTGTATATTATTATCAATTGTTAATATATTAATTTTGTTATAGTAATTATAATTAATTGCATAGTCTTTATATAGCTTTAAGGCATATTTTTGGAGGTTGATGCATGCAAAGAAATATCTTCTAATAATTTAATACAACCATGAAAAAGAAAAGTAAATGCCTGATGGGTACTTGATATTTTATTTTGTATGCATAGTTATCCTGCAGCAACTGGTCACTTGGTAAATTCTGGTGGGCTAAACAATAAATAGTGCAGTTCAGTGTGATTTTCTGGAAATAGTGCGGAATTGCACCCTCACACTTTTTCAGATGTCCTGACATGTACATGTAGTTCTTCAGAGGAATTGTATAATAAATACGTTATTAGTCAACTAACCAGGTAATACAGCTGGGATTTTTCACTGAGAAAAAATGCAAAAACTAAAAATACCATAGTTTGAATTTCCACCGTTACAAGCTAGTCACTTAGAAAATATAAAAATAAAGTACACTGCCATAGAATCTAGGATAATCAAACTATATATTGTGATTAAGTCACTAAAATTGATGTTATAATAATTTTGCAAAGCAAACAAATTAAAAAATGAGCACCATCCGCTCTGAATTAGTTTGGTTCCACCTTAAGCAGACAAAAGTTATACCAGTTCAAGATGTCTGACAAGTAGGAATTACAGTGTAGCTGCCCCTAAAAGACAGCCCTGTTAGTATAGTGTCTGTCATACCTGATTCACCGACTCCATAAGATGACTCATAATTAGGTTGATGTGTTAGAGCTTCATCAAGTTTCTTAGCAATGCTCTCCCCTACAAAGAAGATATGCATCCACGAATCAACATTACAAGATTACAAGGAGATCAATTCCATTTGACCTTGAAAATTATTGTAATAGAGAAGAATATAAATTTGCTTTATATTGTAAGGTTCTATTATTAATGATATTTAATTTTCTTTTACACATAATTAAATTTCACTGTCAAGTTTGTTTTAGGGAACTAGTTTTGTCTTGACAGACCTTTTTAACCCTATGGATGTATGTTTACTTATTAGTATACATGTAGCAGCCTAACCTGTCTCCCCTAAATCAAGTAGCACCGTCAAAATAAACACCAGAAATAGAAAGAGCACCTTGTTATTAGTAAAGGTGCAAAGTTTCAGCTAATAAGATGTAATGCAGGAGAAATGACAGTAAATTTAAGATTGGATATTTCCTTAAGATTTGTTTGGAAAAACGCATTGGATGGCAAGCTCGTGCCATCCAACGCGCTTTTCCGAACGAATCTTAAGAATTCAAAATATCTAATCTTAAATTTGCTGTCATTTTTTCTCTTATTCATCCTATAAACTGAAACTTTGCACTTTTACTAATATCGAGGTGCTCTTTCATTTTTTGGAGTTCATTTTGATGGTACTGCTTGATTTAGGGGAGATGGGGTCACGTGATCTGTTAGTGCATATGGCCTATTAATGATCAAAAGTGATGTAAGTTTGAAAATTGTTCCTTAAAATCACATGAGCCATTAGGCGAGGTGTTAATCATTATTGCATGAGTATTTCATATAAATAAAATAGTAATAAAAATATTACTAAAAGAGTAAAAATTCACAATTAATTTGGCACTCTCACCAATCAGAATCAAGTAATTTCTGTAGTCAGTATGATCAATGGGTTAACTAATTTTATACATCCTTTACCTTACTTTGATGCAGCTTAACACTTAACACTTATTGACTCAAGGACCGAGGGAAACAGTATGTTTTGTGGTCCGACCACAAAACATACTGCTTTCCCAAGGTCCCAGTTAATAAGTGTTTTGTTATATACAATGTACATGTACCAACTGTCAAAGAACAAAATAAAAAACAAAAAGTTGCTGCCTACAGTGAAAGTTTTTAATCAAAATTCACTCAAAACTGACCTTTTTTCACACATAGTTTTTCGGAGAATTGTTGCAGCTCTTTTGGTAACATTTAACACTTATTGACTGGGACCGAGGGAAACAGCAAACATTGGCGGTCAAGGGACCACAAAACATACTGCTTTCCCGAGGTCCCAGTCAATAAGTGTTTTGTTATATACCAACTGTCAAAGAACAAAATAAACAGCAAAACGTCGCTGCCTACAGTTAAAGTTTTTAATCAAAATTCACACAAAACTGACCTTTTTTCACACATAGTTTTTCGGAGAATTGTTGCAGCTCTTTTGGTGACATTCCTGGTTGGTTATCATCTTTTTCTTGGAATAAATGTTGTATATTGGTCTTAAAAGTTTGACAATAAGCACGAGTTTTGCCTCATGAATGAATTTGTAAACTCGTGCTACCACCTTCAATGCTCAATCAACTTCCGGTTTTGTTATTACAGGTCAATAAAACTCACTGTTGCCCGCTGAGAGTTGTTGCTGGGGAAACAGCAAAATTTGTTGACGTTCACGTGATGCGCTCTCGCCCAATCAGAGCATGGAAAAAATTGACTTTGACAGTTGGTATATAACAATCCTGGTTGGTTATCATCTCAATCAACTTCCGGTTTTGTTATTTAACCAGTCAATAAAACACACTGTTGCCCGCTGAGAGTTGTTGCTGGGGAAACAGAAAAATTTGTTGACGTTCACGTGATGCGCTCTCGCCCAATCAGAGCACGCAAAAAATTGACTGACAGTTGGTATATAACAAAATCATTTAGTGATTGTTTTTGTTTCATTGAACCAAAGTGAGGCAAAGGAAAGAATCTATTCAATAGCAATTGATAATCAGATTTTATGTGATGATCAATTGCTCATTGATTAACTGACTCATGCAAATTGATACCAATTAATTGATTATAGTGTTGATATCCACTGATCAATTGCTTTTGCATTTCATTGACTTTCATTGATTGGATACCTTGGGTGATTATGGGTAGGAGAACTCACATGATGGTACATTGTAGTGTTGGCAAAATCAGTACATACCAATTCCTTCCAATATCATCGCCTCTTGACCACTCTGTAACGGCAGCGGGTACTTTTGGATCGATGACAACGCCTTATAACAGAGTTCAAACTAATCGGTATGTCTGTAAATTGTCACTTTCAAAAATTACCGCGAATTTACCTTAGCGTAAGCATGTTGAAGTTTCGATCCTTTTTGACGAGCTTCGTTTCTCCATTCTTGCAAAAGCCTTTCAAACAAAGGGTTAGGGCATGGAAACTTCTGTGTTTTCCTTCCCATGGTCAATAACTACAAATTTAGACGATCAAAAAGAAAAATCAACGCAAACACAACTCACAAATGTATAAAACCCGGTAAAACCTAATGCATAACTAATCGTTCCCAGTTTTCATCTTCCTTATTGACACAGGACGCCCAACGCAAAAGTCCAATTTTTACGTTATCGCCCGTAAAGAGGAGAAAAGGACGCCCTGGGCTTTTGACTACCCCTAACTTGTCTTGAGGCCAAAATTAATCCAATTAGATGGTCTAACGTAAACAAAGTTCAAATGACAAAAATATCTGACTCATTTCAATTATCGCTTTGATATAGCGACAGTTGTTCAGCCATATCCTATGAGAAGCCCGGGGGGGGGGGGGGGGGGGGGACTCCCATCGAAAATGGGCGGGGATGATCGTCGGAAATTTTCAAAAATACCCCTAAAAGATACCAGAGTCTTACGAAGGTGGGCGTGGCAGCATAAGAATTTTACCCCTAAAAGATACCAATTTAAAAGCTGTCGTTGCTGTTATTATAATGTAATATTTTATTCTCTTAAAAAGATACCCTAAAAGATACCAGCGTAGACTTCGGAGGCCCCAAAACCTTTAATACACCCTAAAAGATACCAGAACCATGATTTTTACCCCTAAAAGATACGACGATCATCCCGCCTTCGATATATGGGAGTCCCCCCCCCCCCCCCCCCCCCCCGGATGAGAAGTTCCTCAAATACATCTTGTTTCACCGAAGGTCTTTGCAATTTATCTATATTTTTCACTCTAAACTCATTGCTATTGCAAAATACATGAAAGAGATTACGTATATATTGTTTAAAAGTCGCACTGAGCTGGAAACATGGTTCTTTTCAAACAAAACGTGACAGCTTGTATTGTTTAAAGTCGTGGCGATGCGTGGGGTCAACTTGCTTACTGGTAATTTTAGATGATTTTAATCTAATGGCACAAACGCTTCTGATTGGCCTCATTATAATTAAATTATAATGAGGCCAATCAGAGCCTTTGTTGACGTTTGGCCTCAAGACAAGTTAGGGGTAGTCAAAAGCCCAGGGCGTCCTTTTCCCCTCTTTCCTTTCCCCTCCGCTCCCCTCCCCCCTCCCTGACGCCCTGGGTCTCCAAGGACGGTTATCGCCCTTCTTACTTTTCATCAGATCGTAAAATGACAGTTCGATAGTTTAATATTATTAAAGCAGCTTCCAAAAAACTTCACTCAAGAGGAGGTGGGCTTTTACCGGAAGAAGAAGGCCAGAAGCTACATGCGTGTAAAACGACTGCGCATGCGTGAATTTTCCATAACAAAATTGCGCAGAAAATCCGAAAATCAAAAAGATTCATTCATTCATTCATTCATTCATTCATTCATTCATTCATTCATTCATTCATTCATTCATTTATTTATTTATTTAAAACTCGTAGATAGGTATTCATTAAATGCTGATTATCTCGAAAACGAGCGCAGGACACCTCTTTTTTCTTTTCGTTTTTGGAATCAGCATTAAATTTCACTCCAGAAAATTAAGGTGTAAATGATTTTTTATTTGTGAGTTTCAAGAACCTAGGAAATCTACTCAAAAGTGAGCTCGGGAATGAGCTCGGGCTACCTGTGGATTCGGAGTTCCTTTGTTGCGGCTTTTCTGAGTACAACAGCTGTGAGTAGAATTGAATTTACATTAATGAGGGTAACCGCTGAATTTTATATATACTGGTAACGTGGGCACGCTTCTTTGTCTGTTGATGTCAATGGGATGGGTGAATTGTAAAGCGTGGGTGGACGTAAAATTCAACAAAACAAAAGCTTTTACATTTGTGACAAATTGTCCCACCATGCTGGCCGTATTGAACATGATTGGCGAGTGTCTTAAATTGTGACAATTTTACCCTCACGACTTTCAGTAGCTTAAAAAAAAACAAGAAGATTTCCCAAATAATGAAATTCGTTCACTGTATTTGTCTCGACGATTTCTGTACTATTAAATGGCACGGTTTTGCAGTTAGTGTAGTTCATACAAATAAATAAATACACACTTGAAAGGCCTTCTGTCATCAGATCTACTGCATTTTGTGTTCAAACCCCAACTAGAAAATGTGAATAATTTCGAGGATTTACAATCTGATTCTCGCTTCTGATTGGTTGTTGTCGCTTATTATGCATTGGTTGAGTAGATTTATTCCGGAACTACGAACGGATGCTGCTGTTTGTCGAACAATTTCAAAGGATCTTTCCTTTCCCTGCTCTCCTCGCCTATTTTCCTCATTTTTCATCTAGATCTTAGAACCATCTCTCTTCCCACAATTTCTCAGTGTCAACGTTTCAAAGCATCAGCCAACTGCCCACATCTGTCAAAAGCCAATATGAATTGAATGAATACTGTATTTTTTAGCGGGTTTATCATGCGAGTGTGAAGCACGATGCCTTTTGAAAGCGATGAAAATGGGAGAAAAATCAGCGACCCAGAAAAATGGTTGAGTTGGTAAATTTTCCCATTTTGCTCTCATCCTTAGAGGTAAGGGAATTATAGCGAAAGTATATTGATGTTAATGTTTTTATAAAGTTTGACTTGAATAAGACTTAATTTTTGCCATATAGTTTAGTACAATAAAGAACTAAGAAGAAGCAGTAGAGGGCTGGAGGTCAAAACTGAATCGGTTTTGGGCTCCACGTATCACTATCTATAAAATACTAGGAGATTATATGTCAGCTATTCAAATATTACCAACCTATTTCTAGAGGCCTTTGGGGATGACTATGGATATAAACGTCATTTGCTTTTGTTACCGTGTTCAAAAAATCGCATCGTATAATCGCTTAACAAGTAATGAGTAGAGTCGAGAAAAGAGGTTTTTCCTTGGAAGGTCTCGGATTGTTGTTTTGGAAGATTTCTAGCGGTTTTAATACTTTCAAATCCGCAAAAGCTCTAAAGAACATACCGCCACAATTGTGTCGTTTAAGAACCGGCTTTTTGAGTGACATTACATTGACAAAAGCAAGACAAATGAGAAACAAAGTTTCCCATATTTCGAGACACCACTTTTCTAGAGCTATGCCAAAGTATGTTTTTAGGTTTCCACATTTCAGGCTCACGAGGAAATCAAAATCTGTGACAATCTCTGAGTGGACAACATGTCACAGCGCTAGCACGCACACATGCGAACCGTGTACAAGTTCTTATACAAGACAGTCATACATATGTATTTATTATTCAGCCAAAGTGCCGTATCTTACTCTAAACGAATGTTTAGAAACAGCTCAGAGAATGTTGGCATTAATGCCTTATAAAGTGTTTTTTAAAGTTCTTTTCAGTAATCTTCTAAAGCTAGTAAAAATGGTATATTTTGATGCGAAAAACACGAACGCCACTGATACATATGTCAGCTGGCCACTGAAAGGTTTTGTGAAATTTTGTTAATGTGTGGGTGGATTTTTTGTCATAATTGTTAGTATGAAAGAGAGAAAAAAGCATGGCTTATAAATTAGCTACCGATAAATATGTTGACCCTTAGAAATTCTGACCACATAGAGTACAAATGTTCTTTTAGATTCAGTTCTGTACTCAGCGAAAATCCATTCAATTGTCATTGTCTTCTAGAACAGGTGTATCTCATCGATTGATTCAAAATCCCACAAAATTCCTCCTTCCAAAAAAGGGCCTCTGAAGCTAAACTTTGCGGCCCAAAAACTCAACGAGAGAGACTTTGAAAAATAACAGTTTAAACTCTGTTGAATATCAAGTTTGATTTCGTGAAGAAAAAGCTACAACACGCAGTAATGACTTGACAATAAAACTCTACTCAACGCTGCGGGAAGTGAAATGTCATACGTAGAATTTGCCTTTGAGACCCGAAATCCAAAAATGATTTGTTTAAAGTAATAGCTATCGACGCAAAATAAAATTATTGATTTTTTGTATTGAAATAGGAAAGATTTTAGCAGGTGTAAATAGTATCTATGAATTTTCGTAGCAATTTATTCTTCTAATATGTACTGTAGATGTATATATTGATCATCAGGAAGCCGATTATGATCGGTCTCTAGGAGACGTCTTCTCTCTAAATGGAATACAAAAGTGTATTTTGTCCTTTGTTTAGAGTTTATTGATAAACTCAGCGTAACAGTACAGTTGCCATAGTATTACAAGCAAGGGTTGATACTGTCACAAACTGATCGGCTACGACACCAAATAAACGACTCCATAGAATATATACATAACTAGGTTTTCTAATAAAATATATCAAGTCTTCGACTATAAACACAATCCAATAAAAAATACGGTACACTGAATGCTTTGTTTGAAGCGGCCACAAATATCAACTGAAATCTTTTTACCGGGAAATGTTAAACGTTTTTCAGACAATCATTTAATTTGAATTTTACTTCCTTGTCATTTACTCCCTATCGCTTTCTTCTCTAATTTCTTATCGCTTTGTATATATCTTTTATTTCGATTGAAATTCCTATTTTTCCTTTCACGTTTCCTTCCCGCGTCTTGTACGAATCCAGCATGTTGGATCAACCACACCATGTAACATTGTTAACTAATAACACTGTTGTGTGTCCGAACACCATGTTGGATGATGTAGGATGAAGATTATTAATCTAAGATGTGGTCGACGAATCGTTTGAATTACACATACCAATCCAATATTGTCGCATCGCGCACGCTTCACGGCTCTTCACACTTAACTTGACGTTACACGAGTCGATTCGCAACAACGATTTTCCGCGCAACACTTGGTCAAATTCTTAATTTTGCGTCAAAAGTTTTTAAAATTCATGTCAAACATTTGCAAGTTGCTCACTAAGCCAAAATATTTCTAAAAATAGTCGCTTTTTGTATTTTCCACGGCATAAACTTTACGAGCAACATTTGTTGCGCGGAAAATCGTTGTTGCGAATCGATCCGTATAGAAGCTTGTGTTTTTATCATTTGGCGTTAAGACGTCAATGCAAAACCGCTTCACTTGCTATAGAACAAAACCTCTCGTGCGCATTAATTAGATTGTAAAGAAAGACAATTAAAAAAGGCCATCTCAATCGATCTTTTCTTCGTTCAGTCCAGACTCTACTCTTTTCTTCTCCTTATTCATCCTAGCATTTCTTTGAAAAGAGCTTCTGTCGCTATATGCCTTTAGTCTGTTTTAGCATTGATTTCACGCCACTCGCATCGCAGTTTCGAATTGTTGAAGCGGACAATAAAATGGATAAATATCTTACATTTGCAATCATAACAATAATAAAATTCAGTTTGTCTCTGATTTTAACTCCAAAGCTAAAATCAGAGATAAACCAAAATTTATTTAAAAATGAATAGTTGTTGTAATTCAACTGTTGGTACTTTCTAGCCTTTTGACCTACCCCTGATACACAGACAATTATATAGAAAGTTCGTTGGGATGTTAGTTTTTGTGCTATTGAGAACTGGTAACTAGATTCTAATGAGGAAATTGTGAAAGAAATGGCGAAATTCATAAATATATGTTTCGTTATTGAAATACCACATAGTTTAGTAAACTGTTTTTGTTAACCTCGTGAATAAAAACAGCAAACAGGAACCACGAGCGGCTTGATAAGACAGATCTTTGCCGTTTATTGAATTAAAGCTATTGCAGTCAGTTTTTATAGTTATTTACTGATAAATATTTTACAAGTTACATGCGGCGAGAGAATAACATTTCTAAATGCATGAGATTCTTAACTATTAGCATTTTTATTTCCAAAGCTGTTCACCGCAAAATTCTTAATTGTTGTAAAGATTTGCATGGAATCGACACCTAGTAAGACGTTTAAAACCTTCCTGACAACTTTCGATCGAAATGAAGTTGCCGCTTATATTCTAGTGATTTTCTAAGTGAAACTATAACAACGAATTACAACAAGTGAAACTATAACAATTACAACAAGAGATACTAGTATTTGCCTTGCTCCTGTAAAGCAACAGGTGTTACAAAGAGTAGTGGTCATAAACCATTTTTTCCCAAGCCCCATAAATATTCCACTAACAGCCTGCTTGTAATTATATTTGAAATGTTACATGTAATTGCTGCTTATAACCATGGAAAAAATTTATGGAACGAAAACAGAACCATGGCATTCATCGTGTTGGAGAAACGATCGATAATACATTACACTAATTGACTGACCCACTGACTGACTGACTGACGGACGGACGGACGGACTGACGGACTGACGAACGGACGGACGGACGGACGGACGGACGGACGGACGGACTGACGGACGGACGGACGGACGGACGGACCGACGGACGGACATACTGACTCTATATATTATTAATTTTCAGTTTTCTTTTGTTTGCTTGGCGTTTAAGCTCGTCCTTTTTGTATCAAGCCATTCTGCATTTCAATTGAATATATCTTTCTCACGTCAACTCAGTATATTGATAAAACTGCTTTATTCGATTCCATGTACCATGTATTATTTTCCCAGTGAGCCTTAGTTTAAATTAATACCTTAATATTTTTAATCTGTTAAGAAATATAAGAAAATACAAGTAAGAAAATAAGATTTTGGCAAATTCGAGTGATAACGCGTGAACGATCAATTTTATTTCCGACGAGGACAGGGAGTCTGTCTTATAGTCTTGTTTAATTTCCAACAAAAATAGTCGACCCCAGACTAATTAACCTAACTACCTTTCGGTATCACAGCGTTCGAATGATGCTATTGGTCCGGAATACTAAGATATCTCCGTTGCTAGCTGAAAAAGCTGTTAAAGAGAGATGGATTAATACTAGCGGTCAGACAGTGGTTTGCTATTTTTATTGCGATATTTTTACTCTTTTATTACAACCAACCATTGGTGACGATTAGATGTTTTCGCCACTCATAACAAGATATTTATTTATTCATTCATTCATTCATCCATTCATTCATTTATTTATTTATTTATTTATTTATTTATTTATTTATTTATTTATTTATTTATTTATTTATTTATTTATTTATTTTTCACTTATTTATGTAAAAGACATATGCGCGATACAATGTACGCAGGATGCAATTAAGCTAACATTTACGAATAAATAAATTAAGGAACAAACCAGCAGGAGTTAACGATAGTACAAAATAGCACGACTGTATTTGTTATTCTTATATATTTATTGTTTAAGGTGTGGTTGTGCAGTAGCTATAGCAAGTCGCTAGCCCGCACTGCATCTAATTGCAAATAGCATGCAAACTATGACCCACTCGGGTAAGTAAACAATGAACGTTGTTACAAATGAGTCCAAGGCCTAGTTCAAACGTCACATCTCACATGTGCCGAATTCAATTCCTATTTAGTCGACTATAATATTTAAATACGTCGAATTCAATGTTGCCGATTTTGAATTTTGCCGTTATTTGATATCATATTTTAGTCGTACAGTCAGTAAATTCAACATCACTTTGATATTTTTCACGAATTTACGTAGTTTCTTAGAAATAGGGTTCACGATATTCCAGATATCTGTCCTTTCCCGCAAAAGAGCCTCGAAAATACACATATATGTCATGTGCTTGAATCTCTGGTCATTTTGTATTCTTCTAATTGCTGAGGAGCAAGGATGGCACAGTTGGTTAGTGCGCGGCCTTCAGTGCGAGAGGTCCCTAGTTCGATCCCCAGTGACTTCACATCCTTGTTTCAACTTCTTTCCTTTCTGTGTAGCTTTAAGTAGCTTTAAATACCCTTAAAACGGAGCACTGTTGGAGAGAGGGGAGTAAAATGAGCGCAGATCGTCGACCTCAAGTTTATCAGTTGAATTACTGTCACGAGTTATCGACGTTAAATATGGTTGCTATACGGTATATACTATGAGATCTTTTATAACCGCCAAAAGAAAGGTACAATTTGAGTCTTCACTAATCACACTTTCCAAAAGTTTGCTAAATCCAGTAAGGCCTAGTTCAAACGTCGCATCTCACATGTGCCAAACTCAATGCAAATTAGTCAAATCTTTTGTTTCTTCTCATTATCATCTCATTTGCATTGAATTCAGCACATGTGAGATGCGACGTTTGAACTAGGCCTTATTCTACTAAGCAGTGGTGATGCGCACGGCAATTAGGAAAACCCGGTGAATCCTGGGTAATAATTGAAGACTAATACTGGTCTAATACCTTTCTGCATTACATTTAGCACACGTGAAATGCGACGTCTAAATCAACTGTCGAACCAAAGTTGTATCTTCGACAGCTTCAGTCGCAGATTCGACGGAAGTCGTATTTAATTTGAAACTGTCGAATTTAATTGATTCAAATGTCGTATTTCACATGCATGTAATTCTTGAATTGAATTCGGCGCATGTGAGATGCGACGTTTTAACTAGGCTTAAAGCCCACTTAAGCCTGGTTTTCACTTTGACGGAAGCAGAAGCGGATGCAACATACGCAGACTCAGTACTGCATTTATCACCGAGGTGTGAGAAAAGACAAGCGCTGCTAATGAGCAGTATACCGCTGAGGCCTAGTTCAAACGTGTTAAATGTTCCCATGTGCTAAATGTAATGCATAATGGTATTAGACATGCAGTATTAGTCTTCAATTATTACCCAGAATTCGCCGGGTTTTCCTAATTGTCATGCGCAGCATCACTGCTTAGTAGAATTACTGGATTTAGCAAACCTTTGGACAGTGTGATTAGTGAAGACTCAAATTGTACCTTTCTTTTGGCGGTTATAAAAGATCTCAGCAATTAGAAGAATACAAAATGACCAGAGATTCAAGCACATGACATATATGTGTATTTTCGAGGCTCTTTTGCGGGAAAGGACAGATATCTGGAATATCGTGAACCCTATTTCTAAGAAACTACGTAAATTCGAGAAAAAAGTCAAAGTGATGTTGAATTTACTGACTGTACGACTAAAATATGATATCAAATAACGGCAAAATTCAAAAGCTTGCAATTAAATTCGGCAACATTGAATTCGACGTTTGAATCAATTGCCGTATTTAATTATTATAGTTGATCAAAATAGAAATGGAATTCGGCACATGTGAGATGCGACGTTTGAACTAGGCCTGAGTCTGCGTATGTTGCTTCCGCTTCTACTTCCGTCGAAGTGAAACCAGGCTTTACACGATAACGTTTTTATGGCGGCATGGCACGCGTGGCCGCATTTCATAAAGTGCTCCTTACCCCTTGCTTCAAATTATAACAGTATTCATTCCGGCCATGTTTATGTATGACTGGAACAACATTTCTTGGTTTGAACATGGCGCTGTGGTGAGTTATGATGATTTAAACTTGTCATGTGGTAAATTGGATGACGTCTACCCAGGAACATTTAATATACAAAAAGGCCTTTGGTGTAAATGAAACATCTTTATAACACACCTTTATTGCATTTTGTTTGTATATAAAGGATTTCTTGAGTGTTTTCGATCTTGGATATTAGTATAAAGCGCACTTCTAGCTAAAATGTAAAACAAATATTGCATTTAATTCCTGGGGACGGACGTCATCTAATAAGCATAAACCCTTGATAACCCGCAACAGTTAACTGTCTACATGGAGTACAATCGTTAGGGCGAAAAATCCCATGAAATACAAATTGAATTGTTAGCGTGTAATAGTTGAAGAGGCACAACAGAAAACAATGAAAATAAGCTCTACCAGTGTCTATTAGCTAGTCTACTAACTATTTCACGGTGTTTTTGCAATCGCTCTACTGAAATTTTCAAATCAGGGGTCAGGGGCATTTGAAACAAGAGAACTAAGGATAGTAAGAAATGACTATTTTCTAATGAAATCAGTTCTTGTGGATATACAACCTTACAATCAAAGATACGAGAACTCAATGAACAAGGCCAATCTATTCACTTAAGGGGGTGTTTACACGGCATTAGGATCATCCCAGCACTAGGATCATCCTAGCAGGCGAATCATCCTACCTGCTATACAATTACTGCATTCTGTTTACACAGAAATTTGTGTCTTCACTTCGGGTACTAGGATTATCCTACTTCTAGGATCATCCTGTCTCGCCGGTAGGAATATTCTGGCACTGGGAGTGTGTTTCGGTCAAGTAAACGGAAAAAGTAGAGATACGTACTTCGCCAACTAAGGTTAGGAAACGCTAATGTTGGGGCTCCTGTGGTAGTTCGGGTGACCTAGAACGAGCAATCACTCATTTCTTTGAACTTTGCTTCGGTTGCTTCGGTCGTGTAAACTAAACGTAAAAGTTGGTTCGCCTGCTAGGATGATCCTAGTGCCAGACTTTTCATGTATTCTTTTGTTAACAACACGAGTGGTAGAGTGCTTACAATATATCCGTGAAAAACTTTGCAAGGAAAGGAATTGCACTAATTTGCACTAATTTATATTAAACAATAGAAAACAAAGGATTTCGCGCTATTTAGTACAATTTAGTTCGCTAACTTTTTCACGGATATATTGTAAGCACTCTAGTGTACATATAGCCTGCCTACAGGCTCTCAAAGGGGAGGGGGAGGGGAATGGGGAAAGGGGAAAGGGGAAAGGGGAAGGGGAAGGGGAGTGGACTTTTCCCTCCTCCCCAGTCCCCTCCCCTCCTCCCCAGTCCCCTCCCCTTCCCATTTCCCTTTCCCTTTCCCCTTTCCCCTTTCCCCTCCCCCTCCCCTTTGAGAGCCTGTAGGCAGGCTAGTGTACGTATCAATGCATTTTAATTCCGATGATGTCTGATACAGTTCAGTCGAAATATCAGTAAAGAAACATGTTAGTTCTATCTCTCGTAACCTTGTTTACTATTTTCTAAAGCATGACGATGATAATTACGAAAACCAAGCCAAAAATAATCGCGTGCTCAGATTTATAGGAATGCCGCACAATAAAAAAGTTGTCGTGTAATTTGATCTTAATGTACAAAATCGCTGCATAGTTTTTGGTTTTTCCTTTGTTTTTTTCCCATCCTTTATATGGATGGGTTTGTACGGAAAACAATGGCCCATAACCAACCAGAAAGCCCGGGCCCATCCATCCATCCATCCATCCATCCATCCATCCATCCATCCATCTATCCATCTATCCATCAATTATTCTTTCTACTTTTTGTTACTACTTATTAATTTCTTTCCTTTTGTTTCGTTAGTTGCCTTAGTGGCTGGCTTAGCCACAGGAATTCCGGTTGTCTTCCTTGTTTTCGTCTACGTCACATACTGCTGCTGCAAACGGAAACAAAAGGAGCTTCAGCAAGAGGAACCACGACTTTGGAGAAGAGATGTAAGGGCTCGTTCGTCGCATGATCTATTCATCCCTGCCTACGTCCCACGCTTTGTACAGAAATTCGTCCAAAACTCTTCCAAAAACAGTAGTGAGACGTCATCCACTCAGACCTCACCCGTAGACGACAAGACTTTCTTCAGCGAGGGATCAGAGCCCTATCGAACAGCACCCGATGATATGGGTGGGCCTGGTGATCGAGACTGGCCTGGAGGCTTGATTGGATTGCAGGTTCCCGAGGCACGTCGCTCTTCACTATTACAAGCCAGCACCTCTAGTGGAGATAGTTCTGAGAGTGCCTACGAACACACTCCTAAGAAAGGCATTGGACCCAGATCCCCTCGATCTGCGTCAGCATCAGCGTCAGACAGCAAATCCTTTGAATTCGTTCGTCCCATTCCAGTTAAACCTCTTATTACCATAACACGGGCTGAGTCTCTGTCCAAAGACGATATCAATGCTCGTCTAGAAAGCACAGCATACAACATTGAGCCCGAGGACGTGACAAGGCAGGCTCATTCTGACTCACAAGTAGCATCGTTTAAAAAATCTAGAGACAAATCATCGAAAAGTTTAGAAAGCGTTACTACTTCTGGGGGTGGAGACCTTGCTGCGCGGTCACGTAGCTCATCCCAATCATCGCGCAACCAGGAACAGCCGAGCGGTGACCAGTCCACTAAAATCCCCATGAACATTCCTTCACAAGTGATTCGATCAAGAAGAGGATCAAAAGGCAAAGGAATTCAACCTAGTAAAACTAATTTAGGAAGAATCAATTTATCATTACAATACAAGCAAACAACGTGTGATCTCTTTGTAAAGGTAAGTCTACCTTTACAATCCTTTACTTATGTTGTTCACAATGAAATTCTTTTAGGGGAATAGTAAAGGACACGTTAATTGTTTTATCATTAGATAATGATACAATAGACAATTTGCACGTCATTTTCCTACAACTACCAGAATGCTTTACAAATTTTCTTTCTTATTCAGATTTTTATTCCCTCTTGAGAATAGTCGAACAATTGGCACTAATTACTTTACAAAAGAAAGTGGGCAAAGCATTCTGGTAGTTGTAGTATATGACGCCATTATGCAAATTCCTATTATTATTAACTTTATTTATTCTGAGTTTGGTTAAATTTTGTGATTTGTAAGGTATATTAGTTGTAGATATAGTAAGAGACTAATTTAAGAGCAGATTTCGTACGAGTGTGAAAGGGACCGCGGTGGCCGTGCGGTGCGGTTTTCACAGTCAAATACGAAATCTACTCTATTGATGTCTGTGCTGTCTGTGCGATGTTCGCAGCGGCTAAGGCTATTTTAAAAAACTTCGCCATCGCGCGCACAAGAAAGAATTTGATTTTTGACGTGTGCGCGGACGCGGAACTGTTTGCTTTCGGTTTTTGAATTCTATTGTTTAAAAGCCTCGCGCGCGTGATGGCGAAATTGCTAAAATAGCCTGAGTCACCATGAACATCGCACAGACATCAATACTGAGTTTCACTCTCTTAGCATTACAGTTCCTTGTTAATTTTTAATTCTACCTCATCAATCGATACTTTGGGATCACGTGAGATTGAGCACGCAACCAGCAAACCACATGAGCGACCTTGCAAGCCATCTTGTAAGCAGTGTAGTCGGACAGAGCATTAGAAATACGCAAAAATCGAGTTTTTATGGAGGTAAACTGCAATTCAGAAGGCACGATGTCATTTGGAGGAAAACACCAAAAATCAAATAAGAACGAAGTTCTAATCGATGAGCATCAGGAAAGATAATCATGAAAAGCAGCAAGAAGAAAATCCAAGATGTCGGCTTTCCCGCCGAAACTGAATAGAAATGGCGTTATAGATTCATTTGATCAGTTGATGACAGATTTGATGGCGTCTCATTCTGATTATCGGCAATTTAGCCAGTCATAATACCATGATCACCTCGGGGTCCATTGTTTCAAGAAGGACGTTTAATGTCTAACATCCCTCCTACCTGAATAGAAATGAGGGAGGTTTAGAACTAAATTTCCCTCATACATCATTAATGAGGGAAATTTCGAATTAAATTTCCCTCATTAATGATGTATGAGGGAAATTTAGTTGTAAATTTCCCTCATTACTATTCATGAGGTACAGTCCCTCATATGACAATCATCGGGACAATCGGCACAAAAGTGCAGGCAACTACGAATACGGCAACTAAATAACGTTTTTAAAACAGATAAATCTTTTTTACTATACATAGAATTGGTTAATATACATATAAATTGATTAAGTGATAACTCCACGTTACAACACAACCGATCAACCACTACAGAAAAAAAATCTGAGCCCCAGGTGGGAACCGAACCCACGCCCTTCCGATTAACTAGACGGATGCTCTACCACTGAGCTACTGGAAACTCGTATGATTATCTGAGGGTTGAGTGTGAATATAGCACTGAAGACTTCAGTGACGTTGACATATACTGAATACACCAGTTATTAAATGTCAGATTAATGTATATACACGTGGAAATAATACAAAGTACATAGAATTGGTTAATATACATATAAATTGATTAAGTGATAACTCCACGTTACAACACAACATCAACCACTACAGAAAAAATCTGAGCCCCAGGTGGGAACCGAACCCACGCCCTTCCGATTAACTAGACGGATGCTCTACCACTGAGCTACTGGAAACTCGTATGATTATCTGAGGGTTGAGTGTGAGTGTGAGTGTTTTACTATGTTTTAACTAATTTTTCTCTCGGAAAATCAAATTTCTTTCTCTTTACTTTGAGCTTCGTGACGGAGGCTCTGCAAAATGCAAAACAGACCGACTTCTCAGTGATGTAGCTCTCGAAATTTAACGGTGAACCTCTTTTCCTTTTTTTTGGGGGGGGGGGCTTATTTATGTGTTTCATGATGATTTATCAGAATACTAAATTACAGCGAATTTTCATTTATTTGCATTGTCCTGCGAACGTCCTTAATGACTTTCTAATACGCACTCAATAGAAACTTTTGAGACGCGGAGGAAGCGAGATATCCAAATGTTTTTATTCGTGCTTTGCTAATTGTTTCTTTTCCTTCAGATAATTCAAGCACGTGATCTTCCCTGTAAAGATCTTCGCCGTAACACATCATCACCGTACGTTCGCGTGTATGCCCTACCGTCTCGACGTCACAACCATCGAACCAATGTCGTCCAAAACAACTTAAACCCAACATTTAATGAACTGTTTATTATAAGTGGATTAACATTAATGGAAGTTCAGCAATTAAGTCTACAAATTCTTGTCATTCATAATGAGGTCATATCTAGGAATGTAGTGATTGGTGAGGTGATGGTGCCTTTAGCAGGTCTGGAACTTTCTGCGGGCGAGGCGCAGCTATGGAAGGATATTAAACCATATCATTTTCAAAATGTAAGTAGCAGGCTTGTTAAGAATAACCTGGTTCACACTGGTGACACAGAACAGAGACATGCGCGCGCATTTTATATTCCTTAAATATAAACACGATGGAAGATGTAAAAGCAAGCTTAGGAACACGAGGCGTAGCCGAGTGTTTCTCTTGCTTTTCGAGTGCTCTACGTCTTCCAGAGTATTTATATCACAATACAGAGACATAAGCGATCGTTTTATATTGAATTTATAAAATATTTTCGACGATTTTTGAGAGAGCCATGTCTCTGTCCTCTGATATAAACATGGTAGCCAGCCAATCAGCGCGCGCGTTATATCTCAAATATTTTATACAATACAATACAATACAATACAATACAATACAATACAATACAATACAATACAATACAATACAATACAATACAATACAATACAATACAATACAATACAATACAATACAATACAATACAATACAATACAATACAATACAATACAATACAATACAATACAATACAATACAATAACTTTATTTAAGGAGGGAGACGCATTAACCTGTCACAGTTTTCTAACATACGACCCTCAGTAAACTAACAACATAAAAGCAATATACGTAGACTGATGTCCAAGGACTTTATCATAGTTTGTAGAGTACGTAAACTCGGCAACTGACTTTTCTCGGGAAACTGTGCGGCTGTCATCATCAGAGTCAACAAAATTCAGGTACCCTGTACCGATCAGAACGAAATGTCTGATTTGTTGAAAAAACAAAGAGTAGTAAAACAAACAATGAAGGCTAGAACAAAACACATTGTTCACAATAATCCAACCATTCTTTGTTTTTGTTATTTCAACAAATTAAATCAGAAGCTTTGTTCTGAGAGTACGGGGCGACCCGTTGTGTAAAAAGACGATTTTACGGACACTACAAACTGGGATGAACTCTTATTACATGATATAGTTCCCTGGTACAAACAAATTTCTGTAAAGTACTTATAAACTCACCAATGTAGAACTGGGTAGGTAAGAAATGCACCACTGAGTCTGCTTTGAAACCAGCCCTTAATGCTTGACAAATGCCTATCCCGATATTTTATACCATTCTTCTCTTTTTCATAGTGTTAAGGAATGTGGTGGCCACTACGTGTCGTGTTGTCATTATAATATTATTTCATTTTTTAAGATATTGGGTGAGCTTCACATTTCCGTTTGTCATCAACCTCTTTCAAGTCGACTATCAGTAACTGTACTACAAGCACGAAATCTACCTAAAATAAGTAACCTAAATATTGGAGGTAGGCGTTGATAACATATATGATGACTAACAAAAGTTGACTCTGCATTATCTACTTTCAATTCAGAATAACCATAATGCCTCCTGTTTGGAGGAGGGGTAAGTATTGTAATCAAGACGCCCATATGACCGCAACCTCGGCGTGACGCAGCCGCCGACGCAGAGAAAATATTGCGCGCTGAAGGGTGTAAGTAAGAGTTAATTACCGAGAACCGAGGCTTTTAGCCATATACATCCCGAGGGCCGTAGGCCCGAGGGATGTATATGGATAAAAGCCGAGGTTCGAGGTAATTAACTGGCTTATTATATGATTGAGGAGGTTTTCACACTAAAACAATTCCAAATGACATTAACGATCTGATCATTGTTACTGAATTCCCAGAAGGAAATCTTAAACAATTGCTTTTCAATTCTATTCACGGTGAAGTTAACGAACACTATTATAACAGACAAAATGATTTTTTTTTATAAGTTTCCATCAGTTAGCTCAGTAGTATAGAGGTTAAAGGCGGGTATAGGTGTGCAGAAGGTCTCGGGTTCGATTCCTAAAGTTATTTCTCAAGAGATTTTTTTTCACCAAAATTGGCTACTTAGCGTATGATTTCGGGGCTCAGTAGAAAATTTCAAAGTCTAACATCCAAATTAAGATGACCTAGGGAAGTATGGGGCGAGGGCAATATCTGTATATTGCCCTCATACGAGGGCAATATCTGTATAATGCCCTCGTAGGAGGGCAATATCTGTATAATGCCCTTGAATTCATAATGACTAGGGAAATACGCGATATAAAGCCCTACAAATAACAAAGAAAACCGACTCAATCATATAATAATGATATATATCGTTGCTGTGGAGAGGTTGCTATGCAAAATAGGACCTTGTTTCGGCAAGGGGTCGTCTTTAGGCTCACGAACGCACGTTTTTGTTGGGAATTAGAATGCTTTTTTTTCCTGAAGGATAACGGTTGCAAAAATGAACGAAAAGATAGAGCAATGTGCTTCAATCATAACTGGGTCATTCTATGAACTTTGATTACGTACACGACCACAAAGAGACCTGAAAGAAACCCCAATATATATATTGCAATAGTTAGAGAAAAAGACTTGTAGACTAAAACTACTAAATGAAGTTTACCGTTGTGGTTGTTTTCTAAGCTGTAGCTGTAAAGAACACTAGAATTGATTTAATATTTAACTTCCTTTTGATTACGTATTGATTGACTGCTTAGTAATTCGATTTTTTTCCAATGAACTACTCGATGAATCACACGTGGAAACAAGCTCACAACTATTTACGGGATAAAGGAGGTAAAATCGATATTATAATTGTAACGAAGTGATTATTTAGTTTACATAATAGTTTATTAGCATTATCTTTGATTCGTCGTGTTATTATGAACTAGTTTTCTTATGATTTATACCTTGTAACTGTGTTGTAGTAAAAATATGATTGGAATGCATACCAAGTAATCACGATCTAAATTTAACTTGAAGACTCTACTTTATTAGCAAGCATTGTAAAAGTAATAGGTTTTCCTTTTGATTTAATTGTAGCTTTACGTAATTCAATAAAGAAAGAAACGATGAATTGCAGTATAAGTAAACTGGAATACGGCCCACCGAGGACGTATAGTTATTGACCTCAGCCGTTACAGTAAAGCTCCTTTATTGTGTGACATGATGACAGACAATAGCGAGGCCGGCTATTTTGACGATCTCAAAACAGATGAAACTAAACCGACAAGGAAAAGGACCCAAACCGAAAAGGGGAAGGAATATGACAGATCTCTATACATAAACGCTAGAAAAACTGTTACAAGAAATGGAGGAGAAAATTAAATCGACTATCTACCCTGCTTGTAGACAGCGAAGATGTCACGCTATTGCGTACCGAACGAAATGAATTGGACGAGTTATTCAACGAGCTAACGGCGCGACAAGAAAGGCTTGAAGAATGTTTAGAAAACGACGACAGTTTACAAAACCAAGCCGAAAACGATTACGACTGCTGGGACCGTGAGAACGCCGAGGCCCTTAAACGTGCAAATAATAGAATCACTGAGCTGTTAACAGAAAACAGTGACAACGCTTCAACGAGATCAAGCCGCACTCGAGTTTCAAGCAAAACAGGAATCTCAACATCATCCCGTATGAGAAAAACCGCAGTGGCGATCAAAGCAGCCAGACTAGACGCAGAGCTAAGATTCCACAAAAGCGAAAAAATGGTAGCATTAAGAAAGCAGGAAGGAGAAATGGAGAAATTGAAGCTACAAAAGGAATTAACGATACTGAAAGCAGAGCTGGATGCCTTCAACAGAATTAAAGAAGAAGAAGAAACGATGCCTCCACTCTCGGACGTAGACGAAAAGGATGAAATGCTTCAAAAGTACCTTAACGACCAGTTAAGTCAAATTTCATTAGCAGACGCGCATCAACTCAAAACTCCAGGCGGCAACGATCAAGATATAAAAGTCATGAATCATGGAATCCCGACGCCGGATACTCCGGAAGTAGTCAACAACGACTTAGAGAAGAAAACGAGGAATCCTGGATCGCGGACACCGGATTCCCCGGAAGTAGCTAAGAACATTCCGTACGCAGAAATGAATAATCCTGGGCCGTCTACGACGGATTCTACGGAAGCAACTGAGAAACAAACAGACAAGAAAAACAACAATATTGAATTGTCAACTGCAGATTCTTCCGAAACACCGCCACCAAACTCCGGCACCAATCCAACGTACAACACAGATGCACTGACTCGACTTGTAGATCTATTGTCACAGCGACACGAGAAAGATCATCTTCCCAGACCCGAACCAGAAATCTTTTCTGGAAATCTGCTACGTTTCCCTCTATGGATTAAATCCTTCGAGACGCTCATCGAAAACCGAACAAACTTGCCTGCTGAAAGATTGTACTATCTTGGAAGATATACATGCGGTGAAGCTAAAGAGGCTGTAAGCGGTTTATTGTCCCTAAACAGTGAAAATGCCTACCTCAAGGCCAAAAGGCTACTCCACAACAGGTATGGAAATACCTTTCTTATTGCCGACGCGTACCGCAAAAGGATTAATGATTGGCCAAAGATTCCCCCGAATGATGGTCCAAGTCTGAGAAAGTTTTCGGACTTTCTCGAACATTGTAAGTCGGCGATGGAAGAAATAAAATATCTGAATGTGCTGAATGATCCAGAAGAGAACCAAAGAATGCTAAAGAAGCTCCCGAGCTATCTTGTTACACGTTGGAGTCGAATTGTAGACCGCTGGTTGACGAATGATGAAAACGATTCCGAAGAAGCAGAAAAGCAAGGATATCCACCTTTTGCAGAGTTTTGTGATTTCCTGAAGACCGAGGCTAGAATTGCGTGCAACCCTGTGACATCCCTACGCCAGCAAAAAACCCTAGAAGAACCATCGGACAAGGCGAAATCAAATAACGCCGCTACACTAAGGCGTAGATTCCCCACAGTAAACAGCTTCGCGACAAGAACAAAGAGCACAGACAGCGAAAGCAGGTCGAAGGAAACAACAAGGAAGGACACATGCTCCATGTGTAAAGCAGACCACGAACTTGACGGGTGCAAGGAGTTTCTGAAGCTGAGTCTACAGGAAAGAAAGGAACATGCTCGATCAAAAGGTCTCTGCTGGGGATGCTTAAGACAAGGCCACAAAAGTCGCCAGTGCAGAACAAGAAAGACATGTGAAGTTTGTAAAGGTTTACACCCTTCGTGTCTCCATGACTATGCCTACAAGTCAAATTCTGGGCCCCAACAACCCAACAAAACTGATGGAAACTTTGTGTCAAATCGCATTAGCACTCAGCCAGCAGAGATCTATGCTGCAACACCACTACATAGCATGATTCTTCCAGTCTGCATTCGACACGTGGATCATCCGGATAAGCAAGAGATGGTTTATGCCTTACTGGATGAACAGTCGGACGCGTGTTTTGTAAGTGAGTCAATACTTAAAACGCTCGGGATCGACGGACCTGATGTAGACATTGAGTTATCGACTGTTCTCGGACGGGAAACAATTCAAAGTAAAAGAATCACCGGACTTATCGTGAGAGGCGTGAAAGAAGATAAAGAAATACAACTTCCAAGAACGTACACAAGAAACGAAATCCCTGCTAAGAGAAGCCAGATACCTTCACCAGAAAGCGCCGACAGATGGCCGCATCTGAAGCGAATCTCTAGAGAACTAAGTCCATATCAAGACAACATTGAAGTTGGACTGCTAATTGGCCTTAACTGCATTAGTGCACTCAGGCCATGTGAGGTTATCCCTGGATATGGTAACGAGCCATACGGTAGAAAAACTGCTCTTGGATGGGGTATCATTGGGATGATCGAGCCTAATCATTACAACGAAGTTCAGGCTAACCATGCGATCACCCAGAAATCTGAAAACAGTCCATGCAAACCAACAGGTCGATTTGTCTTCCAGAATCAGGCAAAAGAAGTTTTCAGTACCAAGCAAGTCCAAACAATGTTTGAAATGGATTTTAACGAGAAGGAGACAGGTAAGCCCCTTTCCTTACAAGATCAAAGATTTCTTGAGATTCTCGGAAAAGAGACTCGTCAGCTACCCAATGGCCACTATGAAATGCCTTTGCCATTTAAGGCTGACCACTTCGTGTTTGAGAACAATGTTGAAATGGCTCTAAAGCGGCTGATGCATTTAAAGAGAAGGTTACAAAGTGATGAGAAGTATCGTCAAGACTATGTTGCCTTTATGCAAGCGATTATTGATGCAGGTCACGCCGAAAAGGAAGAAAACACGTCCCCCGCCAACGATGATAAAGTGTGGTATATCCCACATCACGGGGTGTACCATCCAAAGAAGCCTGGAAAGATCCGAGTAGTCTTTGACTGTAGCGCTGCTTACAAAGGTCAGTCATTGAACAAACAGCTTCTGCAGGGCCCTGACCTGGCAAACAGCCTTGTTGGAGTTCTCTGTCGGTTCAGACTAAATCCAATTGCTTTCATGTGTGATATAGAGAAGATGTTTCATCAAGTGAAGGTGCGTAGCGACTTCCGAGATTTTCTGCGTTTTCTTTGGTGGGACAACGCAGACCTCGAGAGCCAGCCAAGGATATACAGGATGACGGTTCATCTTTTTGGCGCTGTTTCTTCGCCCGGATGTGCTAACTACGCCTTAAAAAAGGTCGCAGACGATTTTCGCAAGGAGTGTGGTGACGAGGCCGCTGATTTTGTAAAAGAGGACTTCTATGTCGATGATGGACTCAAATCGGTTCCCACTGTTAAAGATGCAGTTAACCTGATAAACAATACAAAGACCTTGTGCAGTAAAGGAGGTTTCCATCTACACAAGTTCACCTCAAACGCCGTACAGGTCATCGAAGGCGTACCACCGCAAGATCGAGCAGATGGCATAAAGAATCTTGATATCGACTTTGAAACCATGCCTATAGAACGTGCACTTGGAGTGCAATGGTGCGTTGAGTCGGACACCTTTCAGTTCCGGATAACGCTCAAGGATCGTCCATTCACAAGAAGAGGAATACTGGCCACAGTGAGCTCCATCTTTGACCCTCTTGGCTTGGTAGCACCGGTTATTCTTCTTGGCAAAACGATACTTCAGTCACTGTGCCGAGAAGGAGTTGACTGGGATGAGAGAGTACCTGATGCTATTAGACCTAAATGGGAAATATGGAGAAAAGACCTGCGCAACCTTTCAACGTTGAAAATCAATCGATGTGTCAAGCCATTCGCAAACTGTAAGTCCGCAGAATTGCATCATTTCTCGGACGCTAGCAACGAAGGTTATGGCCAATGCTCCTACCTTAGAGTCGTCGACGGCAGCGACCACGTAAATTGTTCCCTAGTGATGGCAAAGTCACGTGTTACACCCTTGAAACCCATCACTATACCAAGGCTAGAACTTTCTGCTGCGCTAGTGTCAGTACGAATCAGTCAGCTATTGCAGAGGGAGATGGGTAAGCTTAGCCTCATACATGTGTTCTGGACCGATAGCAAAGTCGCACTTGGTTATATCAACAATGAAGCCAGGAGATTCCACACGTTCGTCAGCAACCGAGTCCAGCAGATCAGAGAGCATTCAACGCCTGATCA
The DNA here is from genome assembly GCA_029948255.1 of Telmatactis stephensoni. Classification (NCBI taxonomy): domain Eukaryota; kingdom Metazoa; phylum Cnidaria; class Anthozoa; order Actiniaria; family Isophelliidae; genus Telmatactis; species Telmatactis stephensoni. Next base: position 41,162 of record JALIZF010001609.1, read on the forward strand.
GTGGCATTATGTAGACACCAAGCAAAATCCTGCTGACCACGCTTCTCGAGGACTCGGTGCAAGCGAACTGACTAAATGCCACAAGTGGTGGAACGGTCCCGACTTCCTGCAGATTCCTGCTTTAGAGTACAGCAACTCTCAAGGAGTTTTGAAAGAGAATGATCCAGAACTGAAAGGAGTTCAAGCATTTACAGCTCAAGTCAAGGAGCAATTCGCCCTTACATCACGGTTAGATTATTTTTCTGACTGGCATCGCGCTAAGAAGTCCGTAGCACTGTGTCTTCACCTACAAGATAGATTCAGAGGCAAGACCGCCAATCCGCAACCGAAAGAGATGAACAAGCCAGCTACACGATCACAGTCCAAGCAAGATAAGGCAACGGAATGCAAAGAACAGCATACACTTATGAATGTCAGTGACCTTCAACGTGCTGAGCGCTACATTTTAAAGGACCTCCAAAGGGAACACTTTAAAGAAGAAATCCAAGTCTTGCGCGCTATGGATACTGAAGGCGAAGTCACTAAAAGATCTGACACTACCAGGCGCAATCGAGCCTTGAAAAGCACAAGTTCTCTCTTTCGCCTGGACCCCTTCCTGGACGACAACGGGTTTCTCAGAGTTGGTGGTCGTTTGATGCTTGCAGACATTCCATATGGTCAGAAACACCCTTTAATACTACCAAAGAAAAGCCACATCACAAGCCCCATACTCTGTCACTTCCACGAAAGGGCGCGACACCAAGGTCATGGAATTACGCAGCAATTGCTAAGAACGTCTGGATACTGGATAGTGGGTGGAAAATCTATTTCTCAGCACATATCAAAATGTGTGAAATGTCGCAAATTACGCGGCACAACGCAAACCCAAAAGATGGCAAATCTACCAAGGGACAGGCTTGAACCTGCTCCACCCTTTACTTACTCTGCCGTCGACTGTTTTGGGCCCTGGCTGATCAAGGAGGGACGGAAAGAAGTAAAGCGGTATGGAGCACTATTCACCTGTATGGCCTCTCGAGCCGTACACATCGAAGTGCTCAACACGATGGAAAGTGACTCCTTCATTAACGCATATCGCCGCTTTGTGGGTCGTCGCGGCCCAGTAAGGCAGCTGAGGTCCGACCAAGGGACAAACTTTGTCGGAGCCAGGAACGAACTCCAAGCGGCCTTGGAAGAGAGCAATAGAGAGATCAGCAAAGCCCTATTGAAGGAGAATTGTGACTGGGTAGTGTTCAAAACGAATGCTCCACACGCAAGCCACATGGGCGGCGTGTGGGAACGCCAAATAAGGTCCGTCCGAAGCGTACTGAACGCCCTACTCGAACGTCAAGGCACACAGCTGGACGACGAGTCTTTAAGAACGCTAATGGTAGAAGCGGAAGCAGTTGTCAACAGCCGCCCGTTGACTACAGAGAGCGCGAGCTCAACCGAATCAATGCAGCCACTGTCTCCAAGCAACCTTTTAACAATGAAGACCAAGGTCATTCTTCCCCCTCCTGGGAATTTCCAGCGTCCAGATCTGTATTCTAGAAAGCGATGGCGTCGCGTACAGTTCCTGGCAAATGAGTTCTGGAACAAGTGGAAGAAAACCTTCCTTCAGTCACTGCAACTACGACCGAAGTGGACTACAGCCGAGAGAGACATCCAGGTTAATGACATCGTGGTCGTGAAAGAAGAAGGACAGCCACGAAACAAGTGGTCTTTAGCCCGTGTCACAGAAACCTATCCGAGCGATGATGGTAAAGTACGAAAGGTACAAGTTGCTGTAGCAGACTCGTCAGCAGATAGTAATGGAAGAAGAACAAGACCCCTTAGTACCCTGCAACGACCAATCCACAAGCTGGTATTACTGTACTCAAGAGAAGAACAGGAGCAAGACCGGGGAATCCCCATCAAGGAGCCCTAAATACGAAACACTTACAAGAACCTTAAAGAACACTTTAATTTAGTTACTGTTAGCACATTTGATCTTTATTAGTAAATTGAAATCTCAATTTAGGGGAGCCATGTGAAGAACACAGTGATTTAATATTTAACTTCCTTTTGATTACGTATTGATTGACTGCTTAGTAATTCGATTTTTTTCCAATGAACTACTCGATGAATCACACGTGGAAACAAGCTCACAATTATTTACGGGATAAAGGAGGTAAAATCGATATTATAATTGTAACGAAGTGATTATTTAGTTTACATAATAGTTTATTAGCATTATCTTTGATTCGTCGTGTTATTATGAACTAGTTTTCTTATGATTTATACCTTGTAACTGTGTTGTAGTAAAAATATGATTGGAATGCATACCAAGTAATCACGATCTAAATTTAACTTGAAGACTCTACTTTATTAGCAAGCATTGTAAAAGTAATAGGTTTTCCTTTTAATTGTAGCTTTACGTAATTCAATAAAGGAAGTAAACGATGAATTGCAGTATAAGTAAACTGGAATACGGCCCACCGAGGACCTACAGTCATTGACCTCAGCCGTTACAGTAGCATATGCATGAATGTTGAAATGTTTATTTCGTTACATGGTCACCAAATTGTTGACGTTTGTAGGCTTGTATTACAGCAACAACAGTTCGGATATGTGTGTTACAATATTAGTGCTTACGTAATTGTAATTTGATACTTAAGGCATGTGGTTGTTTGAAATAAAGTGCATATCTCCTCTCCCGTCAACACGAACACGTCTTGAAACATGGTGTCAGAAGTAAACTCGAAATAACGCTTCCAAAGTAAGTAAAAAAGTCAAGTTCTCCCTGCCGAGGGATTACAGAAGAGATATGACAGAAACAGAACAAGCTACGACCAGTAGTGGTCCACGAGAACCATAGTTAATTAACTATGCGAGAACCAATCTTTACGTCGCAATTTCCGGTACCATCGCCGATGAACACAAAAAGGAGATCAAGTCAACAATTGGGATTTCTCCAAGCAACAGTTAGTCTCCTTCGAGGGAGCACAGGGATCCCGAAACAGAAAACGGCTGCGAAGGAGACTAAGCAACAGTGAGAAGACTACGAAGTCGCCGCCGGACTGTACAAGCAAGATCCAAAGATTCGACTCGCAACTCTCCGTTCTGTAATGGGTAAGGAATGTTTACAAATATTCCTCAATCTCAAATTAAACTCACTGAAGAAGAGAAGAACGATGTACAAACATGCATCAACGCGCTAGAAACCTATTTCAAACCGAAACGAAATGTGGTGTACGAGCGATATCTGTTCAACAGTTGTAATCAAGGCCCATGCAGAAGAAACCGTGGATGGCTACTCAAATCGTCTACGAAAGTGCGCCTCGACGTGTCAGTTTGGTACACTAACGGAAGAGCTTATCAGAGACCGACTCGTTCTTGGTCTACGAGAACACTCAACAAAACTACTTCTTTTAAAAGCAGACAATCTAGATCTCAACAAGGCGCTTAACATCTGTCGTTCAAGTGAAATAGGCAACAGTCAGCTAAAAGCCATGAGTCTAGATGATAAAAGAAGCAGCGAAGAAGTTCGTGTCATACGTGACCGGAAGTCTAAACCCCAACGCAAACCACGCGACAAAGGTAACAACAAACGCACAAACAGAACGCCAAACGAGGAAAGCAACAGACCAACAAGTCGTCGAGTGAGCAGCTTCAAGTGCTACAACTGCGGAGGTTCTCAGAATCACAAATTAGAAGATTGTACTGCGTATGGACGTGAATGCAAAGCCTGCAAGAAGAAAAAACACTTCGCGTCAGTGTGTCGATCAACGAGGTCAGGGAATTTCAAAGGGATGACAGCTGAATCAGATGAAGAACAAGATGCACAAGAAGACTCTGACGAATGGGCATTCTTCCAGATGGAAGAAATCGGCTCAGTCAAGGCAAAAGGAAAGCAACTTTTTGCAAAGCTTAAGTTTATGGACAACGACTCTCGTTTTACAAGTTAGCTGAACTTGAGAAAAAGAAAATCATGGTCAAAGAAACAGAACCAACAGAATGGATCTCTAGCATGGTTGTTGTCACCAAACCAGGAAAGATAAGGATTTGTCTGGATCCGAAAGATCTGAATAAAGCAATCAAAAGATCTGAATAAAGCAATCAAAAGATCTGAATAAAGCAATCAAAAGACCCAGATACCAGATGCCAACGCTGGACGAAATGCTGCCAAAACTCGGCAACGCCAAGGTCTTCACTACGCTAGACGCCAAAGATGGGTTCTACCAAATCGGTTTAGACGAAGCTAGCAGCAAGCTTACAACCTTCTGGACCCCATTTGGCCGCTACAGATACGTACGCATGCCTTTTGGCATTAGCTCAGCTCCAGAAGAGTTCGAAAGCACCCTACACGAGCGACTGGGAGACCTAGAAGGTGTAGAACTTCTCCGAGACGATATGTTAGTGGTTGGCTACGGCGAAACACTAGAAGAAGCCAACAGAAATCATGACGAAAATCTGCTCCGTCTGCTACAGAGAGCAAGGCAGATCAACCTAAAGTTCAACAGCAAGAAGCTTAACATGCGAAAGAAAGAAGTGAAGTTCATGGGTCACATACTCTCATCTGATGGACTCAAACCAGACCCAGAAAAAGTCAAAGCCGTGACCGAAATGCCAAAGCCCACCAACAAACAAGAGACACTCAGCCTGCTAGGCTTTGTTAACTATCTCGCCAAGTTTCTTCCCAGACTGTCAGAAGTTGCTCAGCCGCTACGCGAGCTAACTGTAAAGAACGCAAGATTTGTGTGGTCACGCCAACACGACAAAGTTTTTGCAGAACTGAAGCAGCTTGTGGTTGCGCATCCAGTTCCATCCAAAGTCGAATGGAAAGGCGGAGTCAGCAGTGAAAGTAGTCAAAGGTCTCTTCAAGAAAGCCATCAAAGACCATAAAGATCCATGGTTAGCACTCCTGGACTACAGAAACACGCCAACTCAGAGAATGCAGACCAGCCCACTACAGCGCCTGATGTCAAGGAGAACAAACTAAGACACTAGTTCCCATAACAACTAACCTCTTGTATCCTAAAGCGGCTGACGGTGTGCCAGAGAAAATCCAACTCAAGCGCCAGAAAGCCAAAAGTCACTACGATAGAAATGTTAAGATCCTACCAGACCTAGAAATAGGTCAAGAGGTTAGAGTAGCACCCAACTAGAGAGGAAAGCCCTGGAAAGTAGGGAACTGTATGGAGAAACTCTCAGACAGGTCATACCTAGTTGAAACGAATGGAGAGCTACTTCGTCGCAACAGACAGTCTATCAAGCCAGTCAATGTACCACCTAAAGAACCAGCTAATGACTCGCAAGCAGAACCAGAGTGCAAGGAAACCTCAAGTTCCACCTGCACCAGAACCTGCGGTTACCCAATCAGTACTACGACGAAGTCAAAGAATAATCAAGAAACCGGATCGGTTCACTTAGACTTTCCAAAGAGAAACTGTTACTGTTGATATAAGACATTTAAATCTAGCTATAGTCATTTGAACACTTGAACATTTTTTTAATATATCCGTTATATCGTTGTATTTCTATCTTTTATGAAAGGGGAGATGTTACAATATTAGTGCTTACGTAATTGTAATTTGATACTTAAGACATGTGGTTGCTTGAAATAAAGTGCATATCTCCTCTCCCGTCAACACGAACACGTCTTGAAACAATGTGATTTTGACATATTGCTTTAATTCCTTCTTTTTAATATTCATCTTTTACGTGCATGTTTGCTTTCTAATTAACTGACTCTTACTTTTACAGACAAACAGCAACATTTGGCACCTTAATGCATTAGTACTATTATTATGTTGTAGAAATTTCAGATACGACAAAACATTCTACATAATGAGTAATACATTTACATCTCGTGTATAACAATGCAATAATACGGATATAGTATTTAAGTATGTTGTATCAATTTCTTCGTACGATTTCACCGTCTCGTTCTTCTCAACATGATTAAAAAGACTGTAACTTCAAGAAACTTCGCTCTATTAGAGTTCCTCTTGTACATCGATATTAGCAATTTTGTCGAAAATAAGATTTTTATAGTTTGTTGAAGATTTTTATAGCTTTCAGAGTAGCTACAGCTTCCCAAAATAAGGCATTATGATAATTGTGAAAGAAGAAATTGAATGGGTATAAATGAGCAAAGTGGCACACTCATAGATTATGACCTTAGCTTGAAAAATACATCTGGTCAATATTTTGAATTATTACCAGGGGGCTTTGGTAGACGTTCATCTATCTTCAAGATTTTTTTCTTGTCGTTTGTGATTTGAATTTGCGATGGGAATGAAGTTTGAATATGACCAGTTTTCGGATGATGTTGTATGCCATCAGTCACCGTGTCGTGTTTAGACATGGTTTTCGGCAATCTACAGTAGCAAATTATCTATTACCAGGGGCGAATGATTAACTTTGGATATAAGTCTGTCTTAAGCAAAAAAAAAAAGCTTCTGCCATCATTCTAAGATCGAGTGGGAATTGGCGTACCCACGAATGACGAAAATGGAATGAAGCACACATGACACGGATGAAAAACGCATTGCGCAGCCTGCGCTTTTCTCGAAAATTCGGAGGGAATTCGTGGACGTGTTCGTGTTTACAAATAAAAGTATTGTTGATTCAACTGTCGTGAATTATGCGAATTTCTCGTATATTATTTAAACATGGAAAGAGAAAAACTAAAGCGATGTTTAGGAAAAAATAAGGACTAACTTTTCACGGACAGACTTAACTATCAAACTAAACCTCGAATGGTTATATTTGAAACTTCCGAGTATGTGCAATGCGTTTTTACACCCGTGTCAGCACACAAGAATGACAAAAATTAAATGGAACGAAGCACCCACGAATGACGAAAATGGAACGAAGCACACACGAATAATAAAAATGGAACGAAGTATGAAACTTTTATATTACAAAGAAGTCTAAGAAGCTACAGCCACTCCTACTCCAAATACACAATAAAAGTTAATTTTAAATTTCTTTGAAAATGAGATCCTGCTGACCTTTTCTTCCCACTCAGCTGCAGGTTCTGACGTCAAATGTGGTTGTCCCACGCGGACAAGATGTTGTTATCACTGTATACACCTTTGTACGACTTACATATTAACATAAAATTGAAAAAAACAAAAACAAAAAACAAAAAAACAAACAAACAAAAAAACCCATACAATCTTTATGAACAGTTCATTGACTTTGACACTCCTGGCGATCCAGTGGTAATTTATGATGACATATTTAATTGCTGTCACCACCGTGACGTAGCTTTTTAATCAGTATTGGACCGAAGATATACTCTATGGAGACCCGACGACTGATTAAATTTATAATTAATACAAGTACCGCCTCAAGGAAACTTGCGTATTGCACATGAAACCATTTTTTCTTTTTAATTAATTAATTAATGCATTCATTCATTCATTTATTCGTTTATTTGTTCATTCGTTCATTCTTCGTTCGTTCATTCATTCATTCGTTCATTCATTCATAGATTCAATCTTGCTCTGATTTAAAAGGCTTTTTTTGAAAAATGAAATTAATAAACTGGTATGTTTAAACTGTGTGTGTGTACTTATTAATCAATGGTAGAATGGAGAATCTTTTCACCTTCCACGGCGAGGAAGGCTTCCAGTAAGCTGTGAGAGTCAATTAAATCTAATCATCTTATCTTCATTTTCAGATCCTTACGTAAAAATCGAACTATTTTCGTCCAGGTCGCGCGTAGCCAAGAAAAAAACTCGTGTCAAGAAGAAGACGGTTAATCCTAAATTCGCACAAACTTTCACGTTTGATCTCGCAGCAGACGCTGTTCTGGACATGATGACTATGACATTCACAATCATGGTGCAAGACTCCAGTGGTTGCCATGAGCGAGTCGGACAAGTAGTACTCAGTGCGTCGTCAGACGGCCCTGAGTTCGGGCACTGGTCACAAGTAATAGCAAATCCACATTGTCCTATCGAACAGTGGCATATGATTCACGAATAGACATAAATTAGTTAGATGAACAAGGGGAATGGAGAATAGAAAAATTGAAATAATAAACTTGTCTCGTCAAAGTCCAATGGGAATAGAATGAACACTGAATCAGGTTTGCTAATATTGATCACTAATTGCAAGGAGATCTGGGTCCTACAAAGCGTTCTAACTACAAAATTGATCTCTTGTAAGGAAAGACAATACTATTAGGAAGTTGAGCTGAGGTTGTTCACGGGTTGGTTATCAAAACAAATTCTTGAAGCAAAGTTCATTACAGCGTTCATTTATATTAATCCGGATAAATTTAAAAGCACCAAATATTTAATTGTTTCTTTCTTCTCCATTACTGATTAATTTTCAAAAAATCTGATACCTTTTAAGCCTGGTTTTCACTAGCGAGGCAAGCAAAATGTAAAAAGCTTAATGCCACGTTTTCATCGGGATAACATAGACACAAACACAAGAAAAGATGAAAATGTTTGATCCTTGCGTCGTAGTGAAAACCAGGCCTTTCGGTCGAGATGGAAATGGAGCGTTGAGTACCCATCGTGCATTTAGTACTGCGGCGATATGAGAACTATATAGTGTGGGATAAAACTGTTTGCATTTCGATACAAAAACGAATTTACTGGGACTAGTAGAGGGACCCCAGACAGAGCCCCACTGTGTGTCAATAATAATAAAAAAGTATCGATTTCACTTATAAAGCTTATTTTCTCAAAGAGGGGAATCGGTTTATCACAGACAAATATCTTCAGCATCAGCTACAGATTCATGTCCAATAAAAATGGTTCTAGATGTAAAGTGTTATTGTTCACTACAAACCACCAGTTCTTCCTCCTACAATGGCATGCGCAACTGAACCAAAAACTTTCCAAAACAGTGAATAAAATACTGCAATAAATCAGCAAGATACTTGGAAACAAAATCAATCACGGATAGTTCTAACAGTACGACTGATTTTAATTTAATCTTTCGAATGCTTAGCTTTATCTACAAATACGTGTAGACATATTCTTTTTCATGATACTTCGTTTACTTGAACATGTCTTTGTTTTGTATATTACAAACAACTAGTACAGTGAGCTAGACGTCAAACTTTTGAGATCTGCTGTTTTTGTTCAAAATGGAAGGATTAATTGTGCTATTCTCGACTGAACTATATCATAGCACCGAAACTAGCACGGCGACCTTTCCCCCATTTTCTTTATGATGATGTTCCCAACGCGCCCAAAACAACTTATTTTTCTATAAATTTATTTATAAAATACTTGAGATATAACCCGTGCGTTGATTGGCAGCTGGCTACAGAGGACAGAGACATAGCTCGCTCAAAAAACATCAAAAATATTTTATAAAAGCAATATAAAACGATCGCTTATGATCGCTAACAAACAACTCAAGCATGTTAAGGCATGTTTTTTTTTCAGAGTGCAAAGAAACACATTTTCTGTAATAACTCTTTAAATCTTAAGCCTATGAAATTGAGTTTTAGCCCTCAAGTGATATTGAGGTTCCTTAAAATTTTAAGCTTGGTCATGTTGACTTCCGCTAGTCACGTGCATGACAGAAATTTCAAAGTGAGGTGGCGAATTTTAACTGTATGAACAATTTTTGGATCTCTTTTTCTCACCAAAGCTTAAATTTTAAAGAGCCTAAATATGAGTTCAGGACCAAAACTCATAGGTTTAAGATTGAAAGAGCTATTACGGGAAATGTGTTTCTTCAAAAAACCATGCCTTAACACGCAAAACAAACAAACAAACAAACAAACAAACAAACAAACAAATGAATAAATATACTGAATATTATATATATTTATATATATAAATAAAGAAATAGAAAGAAAGAAAGAAACAAATAAATAATAGAGAAAAAGAATGAAAGAAAAAGAAAAAAGTAAAACAGAAGTGTTTCAATGTCTAGAAATGCATGTATCTAATTCAAAATGTTTTCTACAACAGTAGAAATCTAAACCCTCTAATAGTGCAGTCATTTTAAAAGAATAGTAAATCGGGAAATCAAAACTCCAATTCATATAACAATAATATAATATACGAAAGCCGAGGAGGGCCTTCCGATTTCCGATTTCCAATTTCCGATTTTCGATTTCCGATTTCCGATTTCCGATTTCCGATTTCCGATTTCCGATTTCCGATTTCCGATTTCCGATTTCCGATTTCCGATTTCCGATTTCCGATTTCCGATTTCCGATTTCCGATTTCTGATGGTACTTTTAAAATAAAATTTAATGGATAGAAAAACTGAATTTCCGTTCTCTGAAAGCTGAACTAATTCTGATTTCTGAAATCAGAAAATTATTAGAATCAGAAGATTATTTTAGTCACGTGATGTAGTCTTTTATTTATTTATTTATTTATTTATTTATTTATTTATTTATTCATTTATCTATTGTTTGTTTATTTATTTATTAATTTTTTTTTTGCACTCCCCCACACCCCCTGTCAAAGAGTTATAAAATAACTATTATAAAACGTGCGCTCTGAGTGGACAAAAAAACGTGCTTGATGAGAGTATCAAAAACGTAACGCTCACATCATCTTTTCGAATTTTTTCGTGAATTTGTGTGCTTGTTATTTTATAAAAGAAGTAAAAAACTGTTTTTCCGTGTTTGTTAGCCTGATTAAAACACTACGCCTACGGCTCGTGCTTCCAATATGCTCTCTCGTGTTCTCTCAACATTGCGCATGTTTTGATCAGGCTATCAAACACGGGAAACAGTTTTTTATTTCTTAGTATAGGAAATAATATGGTTACGAGTGCAATTTAGAATAAATTTGCACGAGTGAGTTTTCAAAGAGTTCAAAATTGCACGAGCCCGTAGGGCGAGTGCAATTTGTGCTCTTTGAAAACTCACGAGTCGAATTTATTCTAAATTGCACGAGAAAACCATATTATTTCCTTTTAATAATATACATGCAAAAATTAAAGCAAAGCTTTCAGGTTTTCTGTAGCTTTTCAGTTGAAAAATCAGGTTAGCGCGCGCCCAGTGTTCGAAAGTGACCTGACGATGTCGTCACCAAGCGCGCGCACAAGGAAAAAATTCAAAACTTTTCACCCGAAACTTGGGCACTTTTTGACATTTTTCTTGCATATTTACGACAATTTTGGAAACAAATCCCGCTAAAAGTGTTTTATAAATTATTTCTTTGATAAATAAAAAGAAGAATTTGACGTTTTAGTGCATTTTGACTGTTTTCTGCCAAAAGAAATTTGCACTAAATTTCCTTTTTTTGGCACTAAATTTCCTTTTTTCTGCACTAAATTTCCTCGAAACAGCACTGCTCTTAGCCAGTCAGCATCGAGAAATTTTTGCATGTATATTATTAACTAAAATACAAGATAATTACGCACGCCTAAAAGTTTGCAATCGTGCCAAAAATTTTGGCAAGGATTGAAGATGGCGGCCGCATTTTTTGACTTTTTAAGTAGAATATTGTTAATTATTATAGGAAAATTAAGATAATAGAAGTTTCACCGAAAAAAATGTCGTTTAGGTTGAAAAACTGCAGAAAAGGGGGGGGGGGGGGGGGGGTGGAGATTCCACGGGACCCAGCCTTCTCACGGTATTCAAGATGGCGGCTAAAATCTCAGTATCTCGAACACCAATACAGCGACCCCCATTTTTTTCTGCTTAAAATGATGGTATTGTAAAAGATTAAAACAGATATTCATTCAAAGAAAAATCCCCTCAATGAGTTTTTAATTACAGCAGTTTTTGTAGAAATAATACCCTACGTGGTACGAACGCCGGCCGTGCGATAAAAAATGCACGCACCAAAAATATCATCAAAAATGTAATTGCTATTGAGTGACGTCCTTTTTATTTCAGAACAGTCTTGTGATTTTTTTAATGAAGTTTTACCCACCGTCATCTTAGTACCTTTCTTGCTTCCATTGCCTCAGTCATTGTTTTAATCAATCATATGGATGAGTAGTATTCCAAAGCATAACAAGTATAAATTTACTCATAATCTGTCTATTTTATTGTTAAGTGTTACAGAGTTAATCGGAAATCGGAAATCAGAAATCAGAAATCGGAAATCGGAAATCGGAAATCGGAAATCGGAAATCGGAAATCGGAAATCGGAAATCGGAAATCGGAAATCGGAAATCGGAAATCGGAAATCGGAAATCGGAAATCGGAAATCGGAAATCGGAAATCGGAAATCGGAAATCGGAAATCGGAAATCGGAAATCGGAAATCGGAAATCGGAAATCGGAAATCGGAAATTGGAAATCGGAAATCGGAAGGCCCTCCTCGGCTTTCGTAATAATACTCTATTTATTCAAATTAACAACAACTTGAAAAGGAGAACCACGAGGTTAGCCCTATGAAAAGGTCTCCTAGCAAAATGAAAAGAAAAAAAGACTAGAAAATCAGCAAACTTTATATATATTCACACACTTGAATTGTTTATGTACACCATAAACAACTGACACTTGTATTATGTCGTTATACATTGCATTGGTACATCTTGGTAACAGGAAAACCTGAAAAAAAAAAGTGAAAAAAAGTGAAAACAAAGAAACAAAACTCGTTGAAAATGTTTGAACGAACTTGCGCTGACTTGCGTGGAGCGGTGTTCAAACACGACGAGCTAGCAAATCGCAAGTCAAAACTTGCGTTGCCTTGCATCGGCTTACGTTCTTGTTTGAACGGGGCCTTAGTTAGCGGTTTCCTTCGCCAAAGCTACATTGGGTTTCCTGTTCGTTCCGAATGTGTATTCATAGACGCATGTTCATAGAAAACTTGTATGACTTTTTACTCGAAAGCAAACTAACAGCAATTTTTCGGCTGTAAAAGGCAGATATTCCTTTCAAAGATCATATTTTAATCGTGAAAATCGAATAAAACAAGTGAAGTAAGTGCTTGCTTGTTTGCTTGTTTTTCAAATTTCTTGGTGTGTTTCTTTGGTGTGAGTTAAACCTTTTAACTTAGGTACAAGTCAGTTTTCAATAAAGTTGTAAAATTTTCGGTGCCAGAAGGGCATACCGTTGGTCACGTGACCAGATACGAAGTTTAGAAAATCTCGAAATTTTAAGGTAAAATGGGGTTGATATAGTCATTGGTCAGATTGGTGCAATACATGTTATTAGATTGCTTTTGTAAAGGTCTTAAAAACCTGGCCTAGAATAGTTGTCCATCATTGATGGTTAAGAAGATATTTGCCTAAAAGGGTCACGTGACCAATCCACGAATTCACAAATTTGCATTTTTTCTCCTAACCGTTTCAGTGAAGTCATCCATTCTAGGCCAGAACTTGTTTGACAATATGTTCTTAACATATTAAGACCCAAAAAGATCTAAAAATAAAGCAATATGTAAAATCAACCCCATTTTAAAATTTCCGTTTTGAAGTCTTGTTGGTCACGTGACCACCAAATATAAATTGTTTGGATCACAAAATGTTAAGGAGCCTAATAGTCACTTGGGTTCCAAAATGTATCCTAGTACATAAAGTATTGGTAGAATTATCGCAATTTTTATATATATGGTGCAGAATTGTTCGTTTTTGCTACAACCATGAAAATTGGTATGACGATAGAAGACAACATGCTGACTAATTTCTGATGTAGCGCCACGTCCAAAAATCAATACTTCCAGTTTTACACCAGTGGAATTAATTTTCACTTAAGATTAAATGTGATTGTTACATTAACAAGGTGTTCCATGAAATCTGATAAATCTTTACGAGTACTGTTTTTTCTACTTAACTAGCTATAGGGCCCCTCCCTGTTTTCCATACTTAAATTTGTATGTTAATGGAGTTAATCAAATTCAAAATTAATGAAAATAACTGTTTTCTTCAACATTATCACCATAAACCCGTCCTGTTTGGTCTGATGTTGTACGCCCTTTCGTTTGACATTTACTGCCACACCCAAACCTTGATACTGTCAGTACAAATAGATAAGAATATATCAAGTCTCTAAAATATCAAAATTTAATTTTTTTATTTACCTGGTTTTAAGGCTTAGGAGATAATATCAACGTCATTTAAAGGTACTTCCAGTAATACTACATTGGAATTGATGATCTGAAATTAGTATTACGGTATTAAGGAGGCAGCATGGCCGAGTGGTCAGAGCGTTGGTCTCGCAATCTGGCGATCCCAGGTTCGATTCCCGCTCTGGCCACTAGCTGAGACTGAATTTGTTCCGATTTCGATTAGTTCAAATTCAGTTTCTCGGCCATGCTTGTAATATAGCTAACTGGTTTGTCTCCTTGCATGGCCAGTTGGGATTCTTAATCCATTTATGTTTGATTTATATGATTTAGTTATAGCGCATTTGATCATTTCGCCATAGAAAATGCTCTCTAGAAGCTGACAAATTTATTATTGTATTTATTTTTATCTATTATATACAATGAAAATTATGTTATATAAGATTATTTCCCGATCGTTGAAGAAATAAATGTATGTATGTATAAGGTTTGAGGTATGCGCGATCGAACCGAGCTTTTTTAGAGTCGGAATCCCTGAAAAGAGAGATTGTTATTGTAGCTCACTAGAAAAATTCACTAATTACAAGAGAACTCTGATTCGCGTTCTTACGTTTATTGCATGAATCTGAAATAAAGTTACTACACATGACGAATTCTTGTTTTTCAGTGTGCTTTTAAATTTGGTGTCGAGCTCCACGTTGGCACGAAAAAAGATCTCACACCGTTTTGTCAGCAGAGATGACTGAACATTTGTTCAAGTAATTTGCACAAACACTCACAAACGTCAGATAAATGTAATAAGAAATTTAAAAGGTATTTTTTCATCTTGTTCCAATTCTTCTCAGCAAGACAATCACCTTGGCTTTTACGTCGTCATGACGTCATCAAAAAACTTAAATGTGAAAGAAAACAGTTATTTTCATTAATTTTGAATTTAATTAAACCATTAACATAAAACTGGAAGTAGGGGAAATAGGGTGGGGCGCTATAGCTAGTTAACAGTACTCGTAAAGAATCATCACATTCCATGGAACACTTTGTTAATGTAACAATCACATTTAATCTTAAGTGAAAATTAATTCCACTGGTGTAAAACTGGAAGTATTGATTTTTGGACGTGGCGCTACATCAAAAATTAGTCAACATGTTGTCTTCTATCATTGTGCCAATTTTCATGTTTGTATAGCAAAAAACTGACCAATTCTGCACTATTTGTGCACTATATTCCTGCACTACTTCGGGAAATACACACACGCTTACATGCACACTCGATGACATAATGGTTACGGCCTTACAAAAGCCAGTAACCACAAAACTATGTTTGGTAAGTAAAACCGGTGAGTCAGACTTCAAAATTACAGCAAAAGTGACTTAATTTTCAGCAAAACAAACAAATTTTCCTTTATGAAGACAAAAAAGGCATTGTTCAAAAAAAATGATAAAACAAAAAGCTTTCTAAATAAGATAAACAGGGAATGTACAATGTGAAAAAAAAGCAAAAAAATATCTTTAAGAGCATCAAATGACCCGTACTTCTTTCATTTTCTGAGCTTTTGGACTTACTCCTCTAATTAAGGTGGCTCGACTGGGTTTTGTTTGAGGCGCACCTTTGCTGTTTGATCGTTAAATGCGTCGCGGCAAAAAAATACCTAATTTCGAAAAAAAAAAAAATTCCACAGCAAGTCTAGGGATAGATTAAAGTTTCTTTTGACGATTAAATCATTTTGATCGGAGTTTTCAATAATTTATAGTGGCAGTATGGCGATTTTCATAAACCTGATTATTTGGAAAAACTAGAGTTTTGTACAAAACCGCATTTATTACTCGTGCCCAGGCCTTTAGGCCGGGAACGAGTTATAAACTGCAAATGTTTTTTTTTTCTTCTGATTTCGTCTCGAGAACAGGCCATTCTTGCGCAATTGGTGACGTGTGCACTCCTGATAGGTTAAGAGCGTAAGAAATGCCCTTCATTCATCACCTTTGAGCAAATGTTTTTTTTTTACTCGTGCCCTCGCCGTAGGCGGGCGCGAGCCTAGGTTTACCCTTTCTATCTATCTATCTATGGGTCTATGTTTCTCGTCGCAAATGTGTATGCAAATTAGGTAGGCATGGAAACGAGGCCACCCACGTTTCGTCATCGCGACAACGTGACTTGACTTCAGGTGCTTGACTTGCATCATACCGAAGCGGACACGAAGCGAAGTTTGCTGTGCTTTGATTTCAACTTCTTTGGTTCACAGTTATGGTGGATTTCTTTCCTGCTGAGACGCTCAAAATACACACAAACGCACACGCCGTTCGTGGTAGACCCACACCAAAAGATGTCGAGCGTCAGTTTCGAAACGGGTCGTTCCACGAACTCAAAAGCCAAAAGAACTCAAAAGCTAATGGGCTGTTATTTTGAGCTTGATCTCCAATACTTTGACCAAATATCGAGCTCTCAATGGAGTACGTGAAAATGAAATTCTCGCGACTCAGAGCAATTCCTTTGAGCTCGAAATCTACGAATTTCTCACCCTACATGTTGCTAAACGAACGCATATAGAGGCAAGTCAATTATATTTTTCATTCAAACATTCAAGATCTTGAGAGGTTTTTGTATTGAATTTTAACACCGACATTATGGCCAGACAATTATTTAGTTATATATTTTCATGGAACCAAGGCTCTATTTGACCTGATGCGTTTGGTCACATAATTGATAAAACATCTGAAACATGAACGAAAAAATACACGATTTGTTATTGTGTCAAAAGCGTCGTTGTAGAAGTCTTTACGGCAAACAATTGAGATATAGAGTGAAACTAGACGCACACGTGCGTTCACTCGTGCCCCTGGAGCCCTTTTTAAGAGAGGCTCCAATGACCGGCCCCGTTCGTACTCTTCCCCGAGCCGTTTCACGCATTCTTCACCATTCCCAGAAATAGCTAACCGTAACATAATGTACATTTACTAGTTAAAGATGCGGAGGCAGGTTGAACACAATTTATATTTCTCAATGGTTCTGTTACATTTTATATAGTACTTCAGTTTTTCATTTTGCTTATGTCGAAATTTAAATAAACTTACCAAGGGCACTAGGACAAAGTCGGTGTGTGTGTATGCACTAGTCGAAGTAAACCCCTACCCCCACCCCCAACCAGGGACAGGCCTTGAAATGTGTCTATATCTATATTTGGATTTGAGGCCAGTAACCACATGGCCTCATAGAGGTCTATTTTTTTGAATCGGCTATTAACTTAAACTAGTCTACCTAATAGGTAGCTGAGTGCTGCCTGGAAAGTGGTGAACAGTAATTGTCATGAAAGATGTCTTCAATCAGATATCATAAAATAGAATTGAAGTGTCAAAATGAAACTTAAATGACGTTGGTTCCACTCCAGTAAAATAGATAGGGTGATCGCACTTAATGCGTGAAAAAGTACAAAATCTAATTAGTTCTAAATAGTACAAAGTCCTATATTTTCCATTGTTTAATAGTGCTATTTTGAGTTATTTAGCTAGTGCAATTTCACGACTTATAAAGTGCGATCACTCTACAACAAAAGCAAAGGAAATAGTGTAATATATATATAGTAGTAAATATTTTGAAGTGTATTTTAGGGATTCATGAAAATCAAGTCAACATGGAACAGTCGAAAAATATACATTATCAGTGTTAGAGTGCTTTCAATGAACTTGTGAAATAGATAGTAGACTAATAAACACCAGAGCTTCTGTTTTCTTTTGCCTGTGCATCTAATTATTACACACTGTTAGATTTTGTTTGGTCAAATCACTGTATTGCATGCACCTTGAGAATATGAATCATGACAATTAAGTAATAAAACAATTTTGTTTTTTATTAGTCTTTTAATGAAATTCATCAATCATAAAATATGAATTTTTGTTTAAATTAATCTTGTTATAATAACTCTCAACAATTTTAATGGAAACAATCATATAAACATCACAACTGTTATGTGATATTTAAAAGGATAAGAAATAATATCAAAAATATGTATATTTAATTCATCTTGTTATAAGTTGTGAACAAGTAAAAATAGCCCGCGTAGCTGGCGGTTTAGGGGGAGGGAGAGAAGAAAGGAAAAGGGAGAGGAGAAACCGGCAGTTTCCTCCTCCTCCCCAGTCCCCCTCCCCTCTCCCCAATTCCCTTAAACCGCCAGCTACGCAGGCTAAAGTAAACTGTAACAATAATTCTATTGGAAACAATTGTATATAACATCATAACTTTTATGTGATATTTAAAAGGATAAGAAATAAGATCATAAAATATGTATATTGAATTCATCTTATATATCTTATAAGTTGTGAACAAGTAAAAACTGTAAGAACAATTGTATTGGAAACAATTGTATAAAAAATCACAACTTTTCAATGCCTCATTTTTTAACCACAATGCTTTGCATGCCCATTGGTATATAAGCGTCATCTGCCATGCGGACAGACCCTCTTGAATTTGAAGACTTCGAAGGAAGGGATACATTAAGGTAAATATACTGTTTCTTCACAATTATACTGTAATTATAATAGTAATATTCATCTATATGAACTGAGAAGATCGAAAAAGTTTGCAGCTATATGTTCGCGTTTGACTTATTCAAAATTTTCCTTTCGATTCTTTCAGAAAAAAGACCAGTGAAACGTTTTCAGCTTCAGCGTTAAATTCAGCTTTGGCATAAATTCTTGTAGAGCACTTTTCTAACTTTTGTGTAAGGCCACATTCTGCACAAGTCAAAAATTTTTGGTTATTTTCTTCTAACCTTGTTTTGCAGGAATTGCAAGAAAGGTACAGACTGTTTAATGTGTTTAATTCCATCTGCTGGGAGGCAAACAGTTTTCAGTTCATTGTTTGATTTTAAATGTTCATCATCCTCTCTTGTAATGTTTAATTGAACAGACTTGATTAAAGATTGTTTATTAATATAAGGAGTACCATTGAATGATCGTACTCTGACCTTTAATAATTGGTAAGACTGGCCACTGGTTATTTTGTTTATATCGTTCTCCCATAAAACCAGGCGAACAGAAGCGCTGTCATCAGTCAGGAACGCTTCCTGTTTTAGGAGCGTCTTTCCTTTAGAAATCAAGGTTTCAAGATTTCCTTGAAAAGTGACTCTTCCTTGCAAGTTAATGAGGTTTTGCTTTGCAGTGGCTACACTTTCAACTTTGGAGAAGGAACTCTCATCAAAGGAAGTGTTGGGTGGATTGACATCAAAAGTTATTTCATTGTCTATGGGTTTGGACAGTTTTGACCTTTTATTAATGTGAATTTCTTCTTGCGAAGTGTATTTGTTCCTCTTTCTTTGAAAGTTTGTCAACTTGATTGGTGATGAGGCTTCAGTATTGGCCTTGAACTCTCTATGCTTTTCTGGTGAGTAACAAACTGCTCTAATTGATGATTCTTCAGTTTGTAGTTGCAAATTGAAGTACAAGTTGTTATTTGCACTTGTCTGGATTTCAGTGAGGTCATGGATATAGGCTATTATTTCTTCATCTATAAAAGAGAAATGAAGTGAAATGTTTTAATTTTTGGTGACGGATATGCAATTCAATAGTTCATTTGGGGGAAACGGGGAAAAAGAGGATGGGGAAGAAGATAGTAAGGTGTGTTAAGAATGTAGTATGCTGATTGGGGAACGTAAAAATACAGGTGTGGGGAAATTGCGTCAACAAGATATGTAAATCAATGGGGCGTGTGGTTGTATGCCAAAAAGGGAACAGGTAAAAAAATGATAGTGTATATGGGATAGGGGGGGGGTGGGGTAGATGTATATATGGGACAGTAGAAGTAAAATTAAAATTGGTGTATATATAGGATATGCAATTCAATAGGGCATTTGGTTGTGTGCAAAAAAAAAAAAAAGTGTATATAGGGTATGCAATTAAGGAACTAAAAAAAATAGGTAAAAATTAAGGTGGAATAAAAAATAGAAAGAAAAATAAATAAGTAAAAATATAAATAAGCTAAATAAATAGGTAAAAAGGGGGATAAAATAAAAACAAAAAGAAAAAGAGGAAAATGTTTTGAAAAGAGAAGAAAAAATAGATAAGTGGATAGCTAAAATAGTGAAATGGGAGGAAAAAAAATAATGAAAAGAAGAAATAAAAAAGAAATAAAAATTAAAAATGAATAAAAATGTATACTCATAAAGGTCCCATGATAAATTGATTTTTGAAAGGAGTCCTTTAAGAAGTTTTTTCTTCACTTTAGATCTATCGCCCTAACCCACTAGCGCTCTCGCTTCTTTTTCGTTGTTGTGTTTGCGCCTCTTTACTAGGAAACCCGATGAAAAGATATTTATGTCTATGCTCATCTTGTCAGTTCATAGTGGAATTCTTATCTTTTCAGGATAAATGGTCACGCTATAGCAGTATTATCACGTTATCTATAAATGACTTATGGCACACATATTGTGATCAGTGAACGCGCTTTTTACTCAAGGGAGCTGTTCACCATGATAACGAAGCATCAGTGAACCGACTATTACGTGAATTATGAGAAGTTTTTATGGTCTATTTAGTGTATTTATTCTCTCGTCTTCAATAGTTTGATTGTTTCAATGTTGTTTCAAACAACATATTTTGCGTGCCATGGTCAAAATCACGGATATCGATTTCAAGATTTCAAGCTAATTATCCTGAATTCAAGACACGTCACGTTACTTTCCTGCGTTGTTACTCTTGTTCAGTTTTGTACGTTGTTACTCAGGTTCAGTAATAATAAAGCATATTGTCAATATCCATTTTCCTGAGTTTTCGAAAACCGCGTTAATTAGGCCAAAAAAACAAAAACAATGAAGAGTGACATCGATATTTTGTCCGCATCCGCATCCGCAAAGTCCATCCGCGCTTTACAGCGACCCCGAACTTTTTAAAAGTTTTACTTTTGTTTCTAGACTTTGACCTTTGCTTAATTACTACATTTTTTCCTGTCCGTGATGTCGGCCGGGGCTGGCTTGACAAGCTGTAACATGTAAAGACTCTAAAAGTGAAGCTAGTTTCGCAATTTGAATGACATTTTTTACCTTTTGTATCTTGAATTTTACCAGGTTGATCGCTGAAAGAATCGAAAGGAAAATTTTGAATAAGTCAAACGCGAACATATAGCTGCAAACTTTTTCGATCTTCTCAGTTCATATAGATGAATATTACTATTATAATTACAGTATAATTGTGAAGAAACAGTATATTTACCTTAATGTATCCCTTCCTTCGAAGTCTTCAAATTCAAGAGGGTCTGTCCGCATGGCAGATGACGCTTATATACCAATGGGCATGCAAAGCATTGTGGTTAAAAAATGAGGCATTGTGGTAAAAAAGTAAAGTGCATTATGGGTAGAAATCGAGAATTTAGGCCCTTTCACGGATTAGGGTTGCTGCCTTGCTCGCTCGCTCCAGGCTCGCTCGCAGCGGCAGCAACAAAAAATTTCTTGATTAGTCAGTTTGTCTGTCAACATATTAGTGTTTGCCTTTGTCTTTCTATTATCATGCATGTATATTAGATATCTCCAACATGGGCGAAGGGGGAGGGTGAGGACCGGAGGGGGAGGGGGAGGGGGAAGGAAAGGAAAAGGGGAAAAGGACGCCCTGGGCATTTGACTACCCCAAACCATTTCCAACGGCAAAACTTAATCCTATTAGGGATATCCCACGTAAACAAGGTCATATAACAAAAATATCTGGCACATCTCAATTAACGCTTGGATGCTATGACAGTTTAACATGTTTGTGTGTCAAGTCTGCACACCGAGATCAGGCAAGATTTGGTATTAAAGTCAAACTTTTCCCGAATCCTGTGGGTAGCTTTGCAAACACATCTTGTTTCTGAATAATTTTCGATACAACCAACTTCTGTTTCTGTTTAAGGTTTTCACGTGTCCGCTCGCTTTGTTTAAGAGGTGTTGCAATGCGTGGGGTCAACTTGTTTACTTGTAATTTTAGACGAATCGAGCTCAACCACACAAATGCTTCTGATTGGCCTCATTATAATTAAATTATAATGAGGCCAATCAGAGAGAGGATTAAGTTTTGCCGTTGAAAATGGTTTGGGGTAGTCAAATGCCCAGGGCGTCCTTTACCCCTTTTCCTTTCCTTCCCCCTCCCCCTCCCCCTCCTGTCCTCCCCCTCCCCCTTCGCCCGAGGATGCAACATGCAAAAATATACCAGTTTATTCAACTTCTTATTAATCGTGCCCAGGCCTTTAGGCCGGGAACGAGTTATAAACAGCAAATGTTTTTTTTTTCTCTCTGTTCGTCGCCAGAAGAGGCCTTTCTTGCGCAATTGGTCACGTGTTAAAGCTCCTGATTGGTTAAGAGCGTAAGAAACACTTCGAAGGTCTTCGAAGTGAACGCCAGTCAGGAACTTTAGGAATGCAAGATGGCGGACAGCCCAAAAAATAGCTTTCAGAGACAGGCTTTTCCAGCAGTGAGACAATAGAAAATGGAGCTTTTAACTCGATCGAGATATACCTAGACACTTATAAGAGCTTCAGAATGGGCTGTTATTTTGAGCTTGATCTCCAATACTTTGACCAAATATCGAGCTCTCAATGGAGTACTTGAAAGCCGAGGCCCTCGCGATAACGACTATTTCCTATGAGCTGGAAAACTACGAATTTCTCATCCTACATGTTGCTAAACGAACATACATAGAAGCAAGTCAATTATATTCCTCATTCAAGCATTCAAGAGATCTTGAGAGGTTTTTGTACTGAATTTTAATTTAATATCGGAATGGCATGAAACTAGATTCCATTGACCTTGTATTTCGCGTTTGGTCACGTAACGTCTTTTATTCATATATATAACATCCGAAACATGAACGAAAAAATACACGATTTGTTATTGTGTCAAATATGCCGTTGTAGAAGTCTTTACAGCAAACAATTGAGATATATAGTGAAATAAGAAGTTGAATATAAAACTGGTATATTTTTGCATGTTGGAGATATCTAATACCTATGCATGATAATAGAAAGACAAAGGCACTAATAGCTGTTGACAGACAAACTAACTAATCAAGATATTTTTTAGTTTAAGTTAGCCGATTCAAAAAAGGTCATTTGTTACGGTTAGCTATTTCCCGGAATGGTGAAGAATGCGTGAAACGGCTAGGGGAAGAGTACGAACGGAGCCGGTCATTGGAGCCTCTCTTAAAAAGGGCTCCAGGCATAGGCACGAGTGAACGCACGTGTGCGTCTAGTCACATATAAATCACTCTACGACTTGGCTCCATCATACATTTCTGAAATGATTTCTCGTTATCGTCCACCAAGACGTCTACGTTCTTCTTCTTCTCTTCTTCTTGAACATAAAAAGTATCAACTAAAATCTTATGGCTATCGTTCTTTCTCCGTATCTGCACCTGAGCTCTGGAATGCTCTTCCATCGTCAATCAGGAACAGTGAGAGCTTGTCTTCGTTTAAAACATCTTTAAAAACTCACTTATTTAAAATAGCCTTTAATTTGTAATTTCTGTCTTTTATATATTATTTTCAGAGCGCTTAGAGCAGCACTGGATAAGCGCTTTATAAATTGTATTATTATTACTCGGGCTTCCTGTGGAATGCCCGAGGTATAAATTCGAGAGTGTTGTTCATGTTTTTCTTCGTCGCAAAAAAGCAGTCACGTGGTCAATAGCTAGTCACGTGATTGCCTCATGTGGTCGATCACGAATCATCGATGTGTCTGTGTCGCCATATTTATTGAATGTTCTTGACTGCTGTCGAAGTTATGGAGAAGTTATCGTTATCTAGTACGCTCAAACCACTTACAAATGCACACCAACGTTCGCGGTAGACCCAACGTAAAAGATAGTCGAGCGTTTCGGAACGGGTCGAACCTTATTTATCGAGGCCGCGAACATTCCAGCGAACATTCAGCGTGAAACGTATCTGACCAAGCTAAACCTATCTCAACACGCTATTATCTATCTATAATTCTGAAACAACCACCTCTGACGAATCGTATGTGAACTATGGATGTACAAAGGACCTTATTGCTGAATCTCAACACAGTTTAGCGAGGAACAAGAAGAATTGCAAGAATTGTAGGCGAAGATGTCAGAACCACGCCATGTGACTCTCAAAGCAAAGCCACCTTTCCAATGAACATTTCTATCATAGCGGTAAATATTCTTTTATTACTTTTTTTTATCTGTTAATCAATGCGAATGGACATTTTTTCGCTGGCTTTATGATATTAACTGTACTTATTTTACTAGCACATGTATTTTTAGTCGATTGCTTTGTACCAAGCGTTGATGTTTATTGTGGAACTATTGTGAATTCATCGCTCAACGACTGTAATATATTAGATAAAGCTAATGATTTGACTGTACATGTATACAATGATGTTACTGTCACAATAAATATTACAGAGAATACTAGATCTCGTTATTCAAAGTATGTTTATTATAATTATAGACATGTTAAGCTACGTACTCATGAAAAGTGTTTAAACGTGATCGTGCACCGAGTAGAATACCAGTCACGAACACTAAAAAGCCTCAAGAATAAAATTAGAAAGCTTAGACAGTCTGTGTACAAGGTAATACGTTCAAATATACCCGAATCCTCAAAGATCCGTTCTTTTATTCAATGTTCAAAGAGTATAAAAAAATATGGTCAATGCTATACAAAGTTCAAGAGAAAAATCACAAAAAGAAAATTTATTGTTTCTAGAAGGCTCAGCTTTAACTGTAGAGCCAGTCAATATTTAACACTTATTGACTGGAACCGAGGGAAACAGTATGTTTTGTGGTCCCGAGACCGCCGATGTTTCCCGAGGCGGAGCCGAGGGAAACATTGGCGGTCGAGGGACCACACAACATACTGCTTTCTCGAGGTCTCAGTCAATAAGTGTTTTGTTATATATCAACTGTCAAAGAACAAAACAAAAAGCAAAACGTCGCTGCCTACACTAGTTAAAGTTTTTAATCAAAATTCACACAAAACTGACCTTTTTTCACACATAGTTTTTCGGAGAATTGTTGCAGCTCTTTTGGTGACATTCCTGGTTGGTTATCATCTTTTGCTCGGAATAAATGTTGTATATTAGTCTTAAAAGTTTGGCAGTAAACACGAGTTTTGCCTCATGTATGTTCGAATGAATGAATTTGTAAACGCGCGCTGCCAAAAACGCGCTTTCAAAGCTCAATCAACTTCCGGTTTTGTTATTACCGGTCCACAACATATTATTGCCCTCCCAGACTTGTCGCCAGGGAGACAGTCGAATTTCTTCACGTCACGTGATACACTCTCGACCAATAGAAATTGAGGAAAATTGAACTTTGACACTTGGTATATAACAAATATCATTGTTTTCTTGTAATAGAGTGATGGTCTCTTTACAAGACCCTGACTCATATATCATCTTATTGTAAACTTAAACTGAGTACAGACATAGAGAGAAACCCTGGCCCTGCTCCAATGTGTATTGACTCTAACAAAACAATAGCAGCACCATATAGCCGGGGTATTGAGTTGGTATTTGGACAAAATTCAGGACAACAATGTGTTGCAATGAGTTTGTGCTCTTTGATTTACAATAACAAACAAGGAATCACTTCTGTCAATGACCTTGTATTCATAATGAATATTGGAAATCAGTTGTATTCAGGTTTGTCTCAGTTAGCCAGACAGTCCTTTTTGATGCAGACAGAATTACCTCCAATGTTAAATGTGCTTGACACTGACTTTGAACTAGAGTACAGTGAAAGCTACACTGGTACTATGCATTAAGGGTCTACAATAGAGGGATATCAGTACTGCACTTCTTTACAAAGAGCCTTTGAATCACCTGTCTGAAAACTACACCAATTTTGTATTAACTGTAGGTTGCACTGCTGTTGCTATATATTGTAATGGTAATGTGGGGTTCAAAATATTTGACTCTCATGCAAGGGATTTATCTGGTAGAAGCCATCCTCAAGGTACATGTGTGAATCCTATTAGAAAAAAGTAGCAAGCTAGAGTAACCTACAAATCAAAATGAGCTGCTGAAGGAAACGAGCACAAAATTACAAAAACCATGGATAATGCAAAGAAAACAAAATCTTTAAATAAATCAATCAAAAAATACTATACAAAATGGTATACCGGACCTTATAAACAAAACATGCAGAAAAATACAAACACTGGAACACCGCTAAGAACACAAGACTATGTTTAATAACAAAACATGCAGAAAAATACAACACAATGGATACAGCTAAGAAACAAGACTTGTTAAACAAAACACACAGAAAAACATAGGCGAAAACAATTGGATACAGCTAAGGAAGACCAGTCCTATTAAACAAACAAGACAGCAAAAATACCAAAACAAATGGGAACACTAAGAAAGACTGTTAAACAAACATGCAGAAAAATACAAAACAATGGAAACAGCCTAAGAAACAGGCCTTATTAAACAAACAAACAGAAAAATACAAAACAATGGATACACCTAAGAAACAAGACTTGTTAAACAAACATGCAGAAAAATACAAAACAATGGAAACAGCTAAGAAACAGGCCTTATTAAACAAACAAACAGAAAAATACAAAACAATGGAAACAGCTAAGAAACAAGACTTGTTAAACAAACATGCAGAAAAATACAAAACAATGGATATGGCTAAGAAACAAAAACTATTAAATAAACAAACAGAAAAATACAAAACAATGGATAGTGCAAAGAAAGAAGAATTTCTTGACACACGCAAACAAAAATATCATAATGATAAGAATAAAAATGTCGATTCATGTATTGAAAAGTTTCAAAAGAAAATAAGGGAAGGCCCATATTATGTATGTTGCATATGTAATAGAACACTCTACAAGAAATCTGTCTTAAAATTAGCCAGAAGTAGGTACCCTTCTCAGGAAATTTTTAACATACAAATATCATTTGATGGAAAAGAATATATTTGCAAGACGTGCCACTCCAAAGCCATACAAGGCAGGATTCCATGTCAGGTAGTCATAAACAATCTGTATGTAGATGACATACCAACTGAACTTGAAACTCTTAGAAAACTAGAACAAATCATAATAGCACAGCGGATTGTATTTGAAAAAATAGTAGTAATGCCAAAAGGTCAACAAAGAAAAATAAAAGGTGCCATATGTAATGTACCAGTAGAGTGCGATCAAACCTGTAGCATATTGCCTCGCCCCCCTGAAAGATCTGGTATCATTCTTCCGAAATTAAAGAGAAAACTGCAGTTCAGAGGACAAATTTGACAGTAAACTTCTTTTCCCGATAAATCAAATATTCTTTAATGTCACGCTAGCATGATAAGGGTCTATTGTCAAAGATTCTCAGAATACGTATCACAGAGAAGCCCGAGTTCACGCAGCCATGCGTCTAGTTATTATTATAGTACCCATGACGTGAGTAATGTACATCGATGTACGTCCTTGTGTGGGATTCCTGTGGATTATCAGCGGTGACTCTGCAGTTTTAGGAGCATGCGCATTGACGAAATGAAAATCATTGTGTCAAAAGAAAATCAAAATTGCTGGCGATAAAATTATTTTATTGCTTTAAAGTACAAACCAATTTTTATAGCACTAAAAAGAAATGAGTTCGATAGGTACAGGGGTAAGTATTTATTTCTAGATTCTTTGTTAATTTTGCTTTGAATCAGTTGATAACTCATCCACGGTATGTAGTATAGTAGCCGATTCTTACTAAAGTTTATGCTGAAAACTCAAAGTTTCGGGTCATGTTTCTGATGTAATGTTGTATTATTAATCTCTAGTATGACTTATCAGCCTCCCAGTTTTCTCCTGATGGGAGAGTTTTTCAAGTTGAATACGCGAATAAAGCTGTAGAGAACAGTGGGTAAGCTTTACGACCACAAACTTGTTTCTAAATCTTGTCACCACGATTCAGGTGCTTATTAGCACGTGTGGCTTAAATCACTTTGATTCCTATAGAAATGGCTTTTTCTTGACGATTAATGTTTGACAGACTGATTGAATGTCTTAGCTGTACATCTGTAAAAATGGCAGGCTCATTTTGTTGTTGCAAGTGTGTGTGTGCGTTGTGTGTGCTTCAAAAGAGTGATTATCAGTTGAAAAAATTTCAGAAAGTGTTTCATAAACTAAACATATTCTATTGATTTTTCTTGTATAGTACTGCAGTTGCTATCCGCTGTAAAGATGGTGTGGTATTTGGTGTGGAAAAACTGGTTCTGTCCAAGCTATATGAGTATGGAGCAAACAAGAGAATTTTCCATATTGACACACATATTGGAATGGTAATGGCTAACCACAACTCTAGTTCATAATAGTTGCTATTATCATTTTATTATTACACCCCAATGATTATACCATAGCATTTATGCACCTATCAATGTCAAGCCTGAGGGAGGGGAGGGGGGGGGGGTCGGGCATGGGGTGGGGATTTTGACATTTTCTAAAAAACTAGACGCACACGTGCGTTCACTCATGCCCTGGGAGCAGTGCCTTAGGAGAGGCTTCAATGACCGGCCCCTTTCATACTCTTCCCCGAGCTGTTTCACGCATTCTTCACTTAACCGTAACATACAAAGACCTTTTTTGACCTTTTTAAAGAAAATCTGATTAGTCAATTTGTCTGTTTGTCCTTCTATTATCATGCAAGGGTATGCTATCTCCAACATGCAAAAATATTCCAGTTTATTCAAGTTTTTATTTCACTATATATCTCAATTGTTTGCTGTAAAGACTTCTACAACGGCGTTTTTGACACAATAACAAATCGTGTATTTTTTCATTCATGTTTCGGATGTTTTAAGACTTACGTGACCAACAAGGTCAATTGAACCTAGCCGTTCCATGCCAATGGTCTGATCTTAAAATTCAGTACAAAAACCTCTCAAGGTCTCTTGAATGCTTGAATGAGGAATATAATTGACTTGCTTCTATGTATGTTCGTTTAGCAACATGTAGGATGAGAAATTCGTAGCTAGATTTCCAGCTCATAGGAAATAGTCTTTATCGCGAGGGCATTGTTCCAAGTACTCCATTTAGAGTTCGATATTTGGTCAAAGTATTGGAGATGAAGCTCAAAATAACAGCCCATTCTGAAGCTCTTATAAGTATATAGGTATATCTTGAGTTAAAAGCTCCAAATTACATTGTTCTACTGTAGGAAAAGCCTGTCTCTAAAAGCTATTTTCTTTGAAGTCAGCCATCTTGCATTCCTAAAGTTCCTGGCTTGCCTTCACTACGAAGAGTTTGCACGCGCTCAAAGGTGATGGATGAAGGGCATTGTTTCTTACGCTCTTAACCAATCAGGAGTGCACACGTCACCGATTGCGCAAGAATGCTGCATTCTCGAGACGAAAAGAGAAAAAACATTTGCAGTTTATAACTCGTTCCCGGCCTAAAGGCCTGGGCACGAGTAAAAATTCAAATTCCTCAGCCCCGGGCAAAAATTACTTGTCAAAAGTATCAAAATCTCCCACCCACGGGGTATGTGAAGGTTTCAAATTCATACCTTGCATTGTTTCACCAAGGGAAATTTAGCCAATAAAATAAGTACAAAGAATCAAGAAACATTTAATACAGTACAGTAACAAATGGTTTGTTTTTGGAGAAATATATCTCTTCCTTGAATAGAGAAGACCTCCTTCACTTTTTTAAAACTGTCCTCTTGGGGAAACCATTTTATCACCTTTTTTCTGTCTCCACACTCTACAAGAATCTAAAATAAAATATAGATAAAAATATGAGCGACTTCATTGTCATGCTAATGTGATACACATGACTGACAAAGTGGATCAATTTAAACAACAATTGCTCTCATCTAAGTCTTAATAATCACAAATAACAATAGAAAACTCATTGTTGAACGCTTCTCATAAACCAGCTACAAAGGATGACATTTTTATTACAGATTAGCAAGGACACTCACCTTTCTCTCTTCTTTTTCACATGAACATTCCGCCATCATTGCAGGTGCTACGATCGGATGTATCGAAATGCCTTCTGGGTATTTTCCAAGATGGCGGCCAAATGCATCGAAATGCCTTCTAGGTATTTTCCAAGATGGCGGCCGCCAGTATCCAAGATGGTGGAAATGTCAAAATTCCCCACCCCGGGGACATCTTGAACAATCAATATCCTCACCCTGGGGACAGAGCTCAGAGTCAAATTCCCCTGGTTAGCCCTCCCCCCCCTCCCCCCCTCGGGCATGACATTGATAGGTGCATTACACTGCAATGAGTAACTTTGAATGTCAGGTTTTAGGCAATTACAATTATAAAGTTTCTGTAGATTTCTGGCTGGCTGGTTGTAAGGGGGGGGGGGGGGGGAAAGGAAGGGAAGGAAAGGACAGAAGAGCCCTGTATCTGGCCTGCAACCCTGGGGATTTTTGAAAACAGCTACTTTTAAACATTGAGGTATCCCATACCACTATTGTCAACCACAATTACTGTCAAACAAATGATAATAAACTGAGATTTGAATGTCAGAAACTACAGTCAAATCTTTGAGAACTTCTTCTCCAATTGTAGTTTGACATTAAATATATTTCCTCTGTGTGGAAGAAAATTCTGTCTTTTCTTAGTTTTGATCTGTTGTTTTGGTTTGGTTTGTTATTAATTACCCAATAATGTGGTAATTAATGTATTAAGGGTCAAAAGGGTCAAAATTTCTCTACTAGTCAAATATATTTATAGTGCCTAAGTTGATCTAGGATAAGACAGAAGAGGTAAATAATAATTGTTATTTGAAAAACCTCCCCAATCATATAATAAGCTGGTTAGTTACCTTGAACCTCGGCTTTTATCCATATACATCCCTTGGGCCTATGGCTGCATGTATATGGCTAAAATCCTTGGTTTTTTGGTAATTAACTCTTATAGCTGCAGCATTCTGCTACAGGGCAAAACACTTTTTTGCTTTTGTTCAACAGCTTCACTTTGTAGTTTCTGGGGCTACAACAAACTGACAATAAATAGACAAAAAGTAATCTTATTTCTCATGCACAGTGCTGTGTTGTGTTGTGTATAAAAACATTTGAATTTTCTGCCCTAACCGTAATGTGACTGTGAGGTGCCGTTTTCACAGTCATGAAAATTTTATCTTGTCTAGTACCCAGAGAGAGAGAGAGAGAGAGAGCTCCAGGGTTTGAATCTACATGTAGGAATGGACATTTTTTTTCACTTTTTTCTTTTGCATTATTATTTTTTTCTTCTTTCTAGATATTATATATATATTTTTTTGTTAATAAAAGAAATTATAGTCTGTAACTATTATATTAATTTTGATCATTCTAAATGACAAAAAATTCCCTCAAAAGTCTTGGTTGGTTCAATCTTTATATTGAAATTTGTGAGAGCGATGATTAAGTAAACTATTAAGAAAATCCAAACTATTGCTTTAAAGATATCTCTATCTAGAATTGTGCCATAATGTTCATGCATGGGTAGGTTGGGACCACCACAGGAAGCCCAACTGAGGAGCTGCCATAAATCAGTCTATAATGTGCATCTTACATGTTAATCTAATCTACGAGTTATATACACCATTGGCAGTAATTGATTCTGTTTGGTGTTTATCATCTTGTTATAATATTAATCATTTGTCATTATTGAGAATTTCAACCAATATATGTAGAATTTATGGTCACCAGTGACTGAGAATTATCAACAATACTAGGGGTTGGAGGCTCTACATTGTACCTTCCTTTCCCTCCTCCTCAATCTCCCTCCCCCTCCCTTCCCCTCTCCCTCCCTTCCACTCCCTTAAGGAGCAAGGATGGCACAGTTGGTTAGTACGCGGCCTTCGGTGCGAGAGGTCCCTAGTTCGATCCTCAGTGACCTTGCATCCTTGTTTCAACTTCTTTCCTTTCTGTGTAGCTTTAATTACCTTTAAATACCCTTAAAACGGAGCACTGAAGGAGAGAGCGGAGTAAAATGAGCGCACCGTCGACCTCAAGTTTATCAGTTACCCAAATAACTGTCACGAGCTACCGACGTAAAATATGGTCGCTTTACTTTACTTTTTTTCCCTTAAAACCAGCAACACAGACTAATTTCTGAATGTCTAAGTCATTGGAGTGTACATTGTTATTTAAGCTATTGGTTTATTTACTTGTATTTATTTGCTTGTATGTACACTGTACGTGTATTTCAGTATTCTCACTACATATTACAATGAGGGCCACAAGTTTATCAGTTTACTGTCACGTGTTACGCTCGTGAAATAAAGTTGATTATTATTATTATTATTATAATGTAATTGGCTCAGACTATAAATTGCTTGCTATCAGTAGGTGTCACCTTTTATTTGTCAATCACAAAAAATAATGTTAGGGACTTCTATAAATGCCAGAAATGGAAGGAGCAAATAGTAATAATTGCTGGAAGTTTTGGATTATCATCTTAAGAATTGAAGCAATGGTGAATTTTGGAAGCATTACTGCAATTTGCAAATTCATGCGAACACAGCCATCCATCACTCAACTGG
Source organism: Telmatactis stephensoni (assembly GCA_029948255.1). Classification (NCBI taxonomy): domain Eukaryota; kingdom Metazoa; phylum Cnidaria; class Anthozoa; order Actiniaria; family Isophelliidae; genus Telmatactis; species Telmatactis stephensoni. Next base: position 73,528 of record JALIZF010001609.1, read on the forward strand.
TTTATGCTGATTTAGCTTTTGTCAATCAAAATTAAAAATAAAAAATGTGAAAGCTAACTGAATATCAAAATCATATTTAGCTATTATAAATTGTCTAAAGAACATTTTCAGTCATTTGGTAGGTTTTTAGGGATATTAAATAAGTAGTTTTCTGTCTTTTCTGTTTTTGAAGTGGGCAGAAGTGAAGAACCAAATTCCAATGGACTGTTTGAAGGTCAGAGTTTGCATATAAATTTATGAAAATTGCAGTTAATTAATTTTTAAAAAGAATGTTAGTAATGGTATTTTTGGAATGAGGGGCCCTAAATACCGTTGCTAGTAAATGTCTGTAGTGTTGCCTTGTTGTCACAGCCAGCTGCCCTCTTATTCAAATTTTTTAAGGACTTTGTACATTGCATAGATTTGTTGTATCATCATAGAAAAGTGCTTGTAGTTTACAGCAGTCAGAACAATAAATACATGCAAGATATTCATGTACTCTGAAAGCTGTTGACTGATAGAATATGATGGTATATTTATATTAAAAATAATTTAATTAATTTTACTTTACAAGCAACAAAAATCTGATTGTGATTGCAAGAAATCTCAAGAAATACAAGTTTGTTTGCAACAGAATTTTCCTGAAGCAAAAGCAACATGCAATCAGACATTCTTTATAATTATATGCCTGTGAAGGAACTGGACTACTGTAGTTTAGCCCACCAGCTTGTGATGTAGAATGTTTATCTCTTTGCACAAAAAGGAGTTTGTCTGACTCGGATTCACCAAAAGTAACTTTAAAGGCTTAGTAGTTTAGAGAGAGTTTTAAATTTGCAGTACATAATTTGCCATTTTCCCCACATAATTGGTGATGTTTTTGCATAATATGCCCTCAAATTTCCATACAAATTGTTTATTTTTTTCTGCATCCTGTCAGGAGACCTACATTGCTTGTGTGGTAGGGTGATGTCTAAACTAATAGTATAATGTTAGTTCATATTTGTTGCAAGTGAACCTTGTTGATATATGTTACATTTTAGTGTTTTTACGGATCAATCCATATACATATACATTTACATTCCTATGTGGTATACTGTGAACCCAACAAAATGGCCTGCTCCCAACATATGTGGCTTCATATATAGCTCAGTTGGCAGAGCATTGCACTGGTATCGCAAAGGTCATGGGTTCGAATCCCGTTAAAGCCCCGAATTTTTTTCGGGCTTTTCTAAAGCAATTGCCTAAATTGCTTACATATCCGTGATGATCTTTCAATATTTCTAGTTCCATTACCGTGGATCAATCCATATTACATATACATTTACATTCCTATGTGGTATACTATGAACCCAACAAAATGGCCTGCTCCCAACATATGTGGCTTCATAGCTCAGTTGGCAGAGCATTGCACCGGTATCGCAAAGGTCATGGGTTCGAATCCCGTTAAAGCCCTGAATTTTTTTTCGGGCTTTTCTAAAGCAATTGCCTAAATTGCATACATATCCGTGATGATCTTTCAATATTTCTACTTTACCTACAACAGCGTGCAGAATAGTTGAGACACTGTGCCCTAACATTGACGTTCTTTGATATCATACCCACCATGTAGGTGTTGAAATGGCCATATATTCTAAATCCCCCTCCCCCGACACAATGTTGGTTGGGTCAAGTGTTGGACCTAGCAGCAATCTCCCAGGCCTACTCAACATTGAAAGAGGGGGGAGGGGGAGCATAAAACAAGCGCGACTAATTTAGGCCAAAATTGGGGCCGTGTCTCAACAGGTTCTGCACGCCGTTGTAGCTATTAACATCACAAAATGAATCAAATTTCAATTACATGTGTAAGCAAATGTACTCTATTGTCAGTATAAGTATAATATATATTGTAACTATAGCTAGGTCTACTGAAAAAGAAAAAAGAACTTAGAAAAATAATTATAATTGTTTGGTTGTATTTCAGGCAATTGCTGGACTTTTAGCAGATGCCAGACAGGTAAAGTGAACATTATGTGGTTGAGATGAATACCATTGATATCTGAATAATGGTAACATTCCCATGTACATGTAATAGTATTAAACTGTTTTACATTTGATATAACCTGCCTTTGCAGGCAACTCCTTGGGTTTCCTTTATCAAAGGCAATTGGGCTTCCTTTATCAAAGGCTATTGGGCTTCCTTTATCAAAGGCTATTGGGCTTCCTTTAGCAATATAACGGCTATTGGGCCTCCTTTATCAAAGGCTATTGGGCTTCCACACACTCAGCCAATCTCATTTATGCTATGAATGCTGGACATTTTGAGATTTTCTACCCAATTTTAATTTTGGAAGGGGGTCATTCGCACAATGTTAAATTAATGTACAATCGAATTAATTTCAGGTAATTTTAATTGAAAAACAAAGTTTTATTTTTGTCATATCTCAACCCCATTTTTGTTTTTGACTGATAATTCTTGGCGAAATAACTGCTAAATTTATCTAACTTTCTTTTGTGATATCATATTATTTTTATGCAAATTACATGTATAAGAAATTGTGAGATTTTGAAAAACATTCAAATTCAAATTCAAATTCATTTACACTTCACCTCAATGAGTTGGACTTGTAAACAGGCTGCTGCTGACAATATTTAACTTAGCAAAACTCATATCTAATGGAAGTTTAAAAACATTTGGGCTGTACAATATAGTTTCACAGGAATAAAACTCAAATAGAATCTCATGGTTTTAAATTTTTGTTGCTTCGGTAAAGCAGTGTCTTTTAATTGTGAGGCAATCATAGTTCCCTGGTCGTAGTTGAATTTGCATCACTAAAACCGCTAATTGATGTCACGACAATTTACGCAAGATATCAAGTTTCACCATGTAACATTTGGAAAAGTCCTCTGGTGTTCAGAACGTTTTGCTTTATCCAGGTCGTGATGTATTTCGAGACAACGAATATTGTGGAAGGACATTGACATTTCACCATCCAGGGGGGCCAGTGCTTTTCAGTTGGGCCTTATTTTTTTTATCTTTCTCTCTCACACTCTATATATCTTCTGTCTAAACGTATAGCCTGACAATATACTTTCCCAAAGCTTTACTTTCTAAATGTTTGTTGTTGGTTTTATCGTAATTATTAATCAAATTGACGTGCCTTAGCTCAAATTTCACGCTCGCTATGCTCGTAAAAAAGAATAGTCATAGTATAGGTTTTTAGCCATTCAAAATTTCATTGCTTGCTACAGCCCTGCGATGTTATCATTTACTTTAGAAGGGGGGTTTAAGGAAGCTAAACCCCCACCAACGTGTTTTGTAAAATGGTGCCCCCCCTTTCAAAAATTCTAGATCCGCCGCTGAAAGGCATGATGCTTGGGCACCAAAGGCATGATATGTAGGAACAAAAGGCACTATGCTTATGCATGAAAGGGGCAGTGCTCTCACCAGAAATCTCTTTCAGGGGGTCGTCCAGAAGATTGGCTGGGCCATTTCCCATGTTTCATTGAGAGAATATCAAAACTTGAGCCTTTAGTAAATGAGGTCAGCTAACACACACTAGTCCCAGACCCTTGATGAGTTAAGTCCACGATGGCGGCAGTGTTCATTTTGCTGTTTGTTTCCACTGTTTCACATTGACAATGTTAATTGAGAACATATTGCAATTTTTGATGATAATCTTTATTGCAAAATAACATTGCTCCAGGAACACTCTCTCACAGAAGTGATTTTGAGAGAGGTCCTGGACTATACATAAAATACATACATAAATAAATAATAATTGAATTTAAAAATATCTATACAAAGCTTAAAAACTATTATAAAAGTTTGGAAATATAAGTATATAAATAAATTATATATAAAATATGCAAACATTTGATATTGTTATCATTATCGAGATGATGATAATTCAGCTAAAATGTGCGTTTGAAAACTTGGATATTACTTGAATTTCTAACGTTATGACTAAGGTCATTCCATTCCTTAACGGTTGTTGTTGTTGTTGTTTCAAAAAACATTCTAACTATTTATGGACTAATAGTAAGTGTTTTTGAAAAATTCATGTGCTCTTAATTAGGGGTACATTGAGTTGAATTTTTCATGCCAGTTCAGGACTTTTTTTGCGGGAATCCCAAAAGGGCGCAACCTGGTGAGAACAATGAAGGGGTGATATGTAGGAATGAAAGGCACAAAAGGCATGATATGTAGGCATGAAATTGCTTTTAATTACTTATTGTGAAGGTTTTTAAATTTCATTATTTGCCTTTTTTTTTTTTCAATTTTAATCAGTAAAAAGAGCTTTGAGGTGCACATGAGTTGTATTTTCTTCCTGTTGAATTTCATTAATCAATGATGTATAGCTTTTAATGTAAACTTTTGATTAAGAAAATCATCTGAAGCCTGTGACGCTTTTGTACACCAACTCTCTTGCAAGTGACCAGGGTAAACTTAATTTCTTTGGAATGTTTATACACAGTGTATATTGAGAAAATGCTAATTTTGGAATTATCCACGGCAGGTAACTGCCAATTTTTAGTAAGCCTAATTTGAGCTCAAGCTCACTGACAGTTCTTTGGTTGGTTTTGAGTGGAATAGTGTGGTTACCCCACGAGTCAGATTGTCATATACATGTATAGTCACATGATCTTTTAGGCATTATTAATAGTCAATTGAAAAAATGTTGTCAGGAAGAAGCTGAGACCGAAATGGTGCTTGGGATAGGTGAATAATTATATTCTGATTTATTCATTTACACTGCAACCGATAAAAATTTGAAGCCAAACGGCCTGCCAACACAGGTCCTGCATACACTTTCAGCATTTTGCATCGAATGCACAGCATAAATGAATAAATCAGAATGTAAGTTTTGACATCGAAGCATCATTTTGGTCTCAGCTTCTATGTTCTACGTTTTTAGACCTGACTGTGTTTTTTCTTTTGACTATATATAAAGAAAACATAAGGAAAAAAAAGGTGATGACTGGGATATCCATGGCATGCAGCAAGAAAACATTGTATAAATATTTCATCTCATACCATAGAAAATACGGCCAATTACTGCAATGTCTCATGGGAAGAGACAGTTAAATACATTGATTTCCTGTGACTGTATTTTCTATGGTGTGATCAGTATAATAGATACATACATGTACATGCATATACATTATAGATCTGTTGATGTACAGCTGTGTCCATTCTAGATTGTATCAACAGCAAGAGAAGAAGCAGCCAATTATAGATCTGTATATGGTACTCCCATACCACTCAAGGTAATTACTATAGACCTGTGTATGGTACTCCCATATCACTCAAGGTAATTACTATAGACCTGTGTATGGTACTCCCATATCACTCAAGGTAATTACTATAGACCTGTGTATGGTACTCTCATATCACTCAAGGTAATTACTATAGACCTGTATATGGTACTCCCATATCACTCAAGGTAATTACTATAGACCTGTGTATGGTACTCCCATATCACTCAAGGTAATTACTATAGACCTGTGTATGGTACTCCCATATCGCTCAAGGTAATTACTATAGATCTGTATATGGTACTCCCATATCACTCAAGGTAATTACTATAGACCTGTGTATGGTACTCCCATATCGCTCAAGGTAATTACTATAGACCTGTATATGGTACTCCCATACCACTCAAGGTAATTACTATAGACCTGTGTATGGTACTCCCATATCACTCAAGGTAATTACTATAGACCTGTGTATGGTACTCCCATATCACTCAAGGTAATTACTATAGACCTGTGTATGGTACTCCCATATCACTCAAGGTAATTACTATAGACCTGTGTATGGTACTCCCATATCACTCAAGGTAATTACTATAGACCTGTATATGGTACTCCCATATCACTCAAGGTAATTACTATAGACCTGTGTATGGTACTCCCATATCACTCAAGGTAATTACTATAGATAATTAGTATTCTCCTTTTTTCCAATGATCTTTATTTTCTGTGTTTGTAAAGCTCTGCTATCAAATGCTTTTTTGATTTAAAAATTGAAAAAGGCCCTCAAAACTGATTTATTGATATGAACATCCTGCATACATTGTATATGGTGCATCTAATTATCATGATTTTTTGCAGTACCTTGTTAACCGTGTATCAGGATACATCCATGCATTCACTTTGTATAGTGCTGTCAGGCCATTTGGGTGCAGGTACATAATTTGTGTAATTGTACGAGTACAAAAACAAAAATAGTCCAGGTCTTGAAATATCTGCTAGCCTGACTCCTGGGGCTTGCAAGAATTTTCATTTCGGCAAGCAAAGGAGTCCTAGCCCAGTGGGCTAGCAACTAGCTGCTGACCCAACTCATGACATAATTCATGACATTTATATCAATGCTAACCCTATCAAGTTCCTTTATTGGGGAACTCAGTTTGAATTTTGGTTTCATGCAAACAAATAAAGAAGGGCATTATAATAAATATAAAATAAAAAATAAAAAATTATGGTGACAATTAGCAGACAATTAGCAAAATGGAGTGCTTATGGCCAGTAACTTATGGAAAATGTTGAAGCCAGGAAATCTAGGGGAAGTGCTTTCAAAAATTTGCATAATTCTCCACAATGCTGTTTGGTCAAGCAGAAAGGAAAAGCCTGTTTCTGTTAGTACAGTTGTAGGCCAAAACAAGATGAGCTGTACAAGTTGATGGGCTTGTCTAAAAAGTGAGAAGGAAAAAACAAATGGAAATAGCAAGAACTAGCATTGAAATTTGCTATAAAGTACATTGGTCCTAGAAGGAGTTTTTTTGCTCTCACAATCAGAGAGAAATAACAACATTTTCTGACATGAAAAATGCATATTATATTTGGGTTTACTTTGAGACAAATGGCTATACACTGGTAGTCTGCAGAAGTCAGGTCCTGAAGTGGTCTCTTTTGGTGGGAAAGTTTGAAGAACTTTACTGTAGGTGGCATGATCAACCTGTCTCCAGGAGACAAATTTGTTCCTTGTGGCAGAAAAGAGTTAAATGACAGAAAACATTTAATTTTTAGTGTTAGCATAAAATAGCACCATTTTGTACTCTATCATGGTATTTACATTATTTGAGTGATGTTTTGGATGGCAACCATGGTGTGCAAGATGTGCCAGGGGTGGTCATGTACCCATTTTGATTGTAGTCTGAGTGATTGAAATGGGATTGAATTTAACAGGGTTACTTTCATTTCAGTATTATGTTGAGTTCCTATGGCCCAGATGGCCCCCAACTGTATACCATTGATCCTTCTGGAGTGTCGTATGTAAGTTTCTACTCACTGAATTATAATTATACTCTATTTCCTGTTACACAGATCTCTTGTAGACTGATATTTTAGTAACAAGTAAAATTCAATTTTTAGATGACAAACTTTTGTGTATTTCAGGGTTATCACGGCTGTGCTATAGGTAAAGCTAAGCAGTCTGCAAAAACTGAAATTGAAAAATTAAAGGTAACATTGTTACTCTTGTACCATGTTGTATTTAAAACAATTTAAACATAATTGGTAAAGGAAGGGAAAATAACACTCATCACAAAACTCTTGTTTTTTGTCCCTTAATTAGCCAATTACAAAATGGGTAGAGCTGACTGGGTACTAGCTAGTACATTTCTTTTAGTATTGCATGTTCATTTCTCTTATTATCATGAGTAATTCAGTAATATCGTACAAGATTACAAAGTTGCATTGTATTTTATGGAATGCTGAATGCATAGCAGCCATTCAAATATGTGAAAAATTACAAAGAAATGTATTAATAATAATAATAACAACAACAACAACGAGGGTAGATATCATTTACACAACTCAGGCAAAAATATTTTGAATGAATTATGAATAACTAGACGCACACGTGCGTTCACTCGTGCCCTGGGAGCCCCTTTTAAGAGAGGCTCCAATGACTGGCCCCGTTCGTACTCTTCCCCGAGCCATTCCACGCATTCTTCACCATTCCGGGAAATAGTTAACCGTAACATAATGACCTTTTTTGAATCGGCTAACTTAAACTAAAGAATATCTGATTAGTCAATTTGTCTGTCAGCAGCTATTAGTGTTTGCCTTTGTCTTTCTATTATCGTGCATGGTATTATATTTCTCCCACATGCAAAAATATTACCTGTGAATATACCAGTTTATTCAACTTTTTATTTCACTATGTATTTTAATTGTTTGCTGTAAAGACTTCTATAATGGCGTTTTTGACACAATAACAAATCATGAATTTTTTCGTTCATGTTCCGGATGTTTTATATATGAATAAAAGACGTTATGTGACCAAACATGCAATCAAGTTCAAGTTCCATGCAATGGTCTGCTTCAGAATTCCAATATTAAAATTCAGTACAAAAACCTCTCAAGATCTCTTGAATGAGGAATATAATTGACTTGCTTCTATGTAATGTTCGTTTAGCAACATGCAGGATGAGAAATTCGTAGATTCCCAGCTCATAGGAAATAGTCTTTATCGTGAGGGCCTTCTTTCAAGTACTGCATTTAGAGTTCGATATTTGGTCATGACAAAGTATTGGAGATCAAGCTCAAAATAACTGCCCATTCTGAAGCTCTTATAAGTATATAGGTATATCTCGAGTTAAAAGCTCCAAATTACATTGTTCTACTGTAGGAAAAGCCTGTCTCTGAAAGCTATTTTCTTTGTAGTCGGCCATCTTGCATTCCTAAAGTTCCTCGCTGGCGAAGAGTTTGCACGCGCTCAAAGGTGATGAATGAAGGGCATTGTTTCTTCCATTCTTAACCAATCAGGGATGTAACACGTGACCGATTGCGCAAGAAAGGCCTCTTCTGGCGACAAACAGAGGGAAAAAAACATTTGCAGTTTATAACTCGTTCCCGGCCATAGTCCTGGGCACGAGTAAAAAAATTATTAAATTTGGCTTCCCTATGATATGAAGAATTATGCAGACCTGGGAGATGGTATCAGCCTCAGTTTCCAGCTTCGGCAAACAACATCCTACTCAGTCTGCATAATTCTTCATATCATACTCAGCCTCGTCCAATGATTGTTTAATAATTTCATGGATCTTTGAAAGGCTACTACAGTGGAAATATCTGACCAATCACAATAAGAACTGGTAATCTTGTGTACTTCAATGTGCTTTTTCATTTTACAGGATATATTTCTTAATTGCATTAAATTTTATTTTTGTAATAAATTCATAAAAATATAATGAATAACATATAAAATAATAGATAGATTGACAGTAGAATACAATAGATTTTATAAATATATTATATCAACTGAATGCTACACAGGTTTTCCTTAATTTGCATTAAATGTACAAACTAGTACCCAGACCCCTACTTGTTTTGCAATCATCATTTGTTTATGTACAACATACACTGTATGCAGGTATCAGAAACTTGCAAAATACATTGTATCTCTTGATCCAAAAGCTTGATCCAAAAATGAATCAAAACTATGTATCTTTATTAAGTAAATGTAATGTTGACTTGTTCAAAGATTGCTCTAAGGACAGTTTGACCATCTCACAGAGATGATGGAATGGGAGACATTTGATCTGGAAAGTAGATGTACAGTACATGTAAATACCTGGAAAGTGTTTCAATGTAGACATTCTCGAAACCCCCCCTGCCCCCTGCCCCTCCCAAGCACTAAAAGTTTCATAGGCTATGCCCCTGGTAGAACTGCACTAGTGGTGAGAGATGAGCACAACAAAATGATTAAAGAGTACAATGTCCTATCAACAGATGCAGGATATGTCTTGTAAAGATGCAGTCAAAGAGGTTGCTAAAATGTAAGTTCAATAAGGGAGATGTTGAAAGAATCAAACAGGAGGGAATTTTGTATTGCGCATGCATGCAACCACTGATGCATGGCAATGCGATCGCAGGCGACAGAGATTATTTAAAATTTTTACCCCAAAAAAGTCAGAAAAGTGCTATTAGACAAAGCGAAGTCAGGCTCAAGTAGTGATTTCAAGCCGGCAGTTTTTTTGGACTGAGTCAACGAGTGAGGAAATGTGTATATGCTCTACTAGACGTTTAGAAGAACAATAGCGGCTTTCGGAAAAGCGAAAAAACATTGTTCTACGCAAGTACATTTTATCATTTTTCAAATTAATCAAAGAAGGAATCTGTCCATATTTTAACACAGACTGAAATAAATTTGTTGGTATTTTTTAAGCGTGCTCAACAAAAGGGCTTTCAACAAGAAGTAGAGCAGAATTTTTGCATTAATTAGTTGCAAAAACATTAAGTTTTTAGGTTGTTGGCGATTTTTTGTTGCATTAAACTTAACATTACATGAAAACGCTGTTATTGCTGATAAGAATTATTGCAAGTTCCAAGTGGAGATCCTATTTGGATTTTCAGTAAGAGGGGAAAAACATTTCACCATGTAAAGTAATTTATGCAAGAAAATAAAGCGCACAACACATTGATCTAAAACTTTTTAAATACATGCCCGATTCTAAAATATTTTTTCTTCCTTTGAGATGAACAGCAACACTGTCAAAAGCCAAATGAAAAGAACGGCAAACGGTCCGGCAAACGAATTTTGATTAGCATGTTGCTTTCGTAAAAGGAAGATGTAATTTTCTATATATGCTTCAAAATCCTCCCAGAAACAAAAATACACCTTGAAGACGATTTTTCATTCTGAAAAAAGCAGTATTTCTCGAATGAAGGATTCCTGGTCATAATAACCCAACACAGAAGGAGATGGTACCAATTTTAGAGTGATCGATACTTGAACATTTACTAAAATTGAACAGGTAAGCGAGTTGTATATAAAACAAGGAGAGTTTTTGTATATAAAAAAAGTTGATTATAGATAGAAGTTGCCAAGGTATTCTAATATCGACGAACTCTTGCCATGTGTATCGATTTCTCCACGATGTAACTCAGGAACTGAATATTTGAGAGTGTTTTAGTTGTGTTGTATGGGCACCCAAGGCAGCCACGTCACTCCGTACTGTGTTTTCTTTGGCTTGAAAAATTTCATTTTGTTAAGAAAACTCATCTCTTGTCTCATCATATTAAATGGCCAGCAGATACACTAATCGTATCTTCTTTCAAGATGTTGAAAATACCTGTAAATTAGGCAGAAATCATGAGATAAAAATGGTCAACATTGACATATTCTTGCTGCTCTGGCTGAGTGTACTTGTGTTCCGCGAAGCATGTCTGCACATGTGCATGCAAAATTCCCTCCTGTTGTTTCAGCATACATGTAGTACCATGTTTACTTGTTTACAATCTTGTCATGGAAGTGGGCTTTTACCTTTTTATTGATATGCTCATTTCCCCAAAACAACTATTTTCCATGATTAAATCTTTTTTAATCAAATTTCTATTATTTAGAAATAGTGTCTTGTAGGTTTGGAGTTTAAATATGCAATGAAGTAGATGATAGAGTGAATAGACCACTTTCAATATTTGAGGGGTTAATGCTAATTATGATCTCTTCATCGTTTCAATATTAGCTTCTTCACAGAAGACCATCCTATAACAAATTACTACTTTCCATTCTTTGTCAAATAACCTTTTTTCCTCAATAACTAGGCCAAGGGCACTAGGACAAAGTCGTTACAAGTGTTTATGTGTAATAAATCAATTAGTTAAAAATTGTACTTATCTGCAGTCAATCCTTTGAAGCTCTGAAGTCACATTATTTCCTCTGTTTTTGACCTTTCTGGCCTCTGTTCTAGCTGTTATAATGCTTTATCTTTGGTCAAACGAACGTTCCAACGGTTTGAATATCGATACTCGTTTGCAATTGGGGTCCAGTTCCCGTTCCGCCAAACTTTAGTTAGCGATTAGTAGTAATAAGTGAACAGAGGCCAGAAAGGTCAAAAACAGAGGAAATAATGTGACTTCAGAGCTTCAAAGGATTGAGTGCAGATAAGTACAATTTTTAACTTGATTTATTACACATAAACACAACGACTTTGTCCTAGTGCCCTTGACTAGGCATTCTAGAACAGACAGACAGACAGACAGTGTAGCTACAATGATGTAGCTGTGATGTAGCTCCTGAGGGTGTAGAAATAAACAAGGGATGAATGGAAACTTGTGACATTGTAGAAAAGGAGATAACTTGCTGACGCTTTGAGCCTTAGCCCTTTGTCAGAATAAGAGAAGAGAGTTCTCTCTTTTACTTCAACGAAGGGCTAAGGCTTGAAACATCAGTAAGTTATCTCCTTTTCTACGGTGTTAAAAGTTTCCATTCATCCCTTGTTGTATTTTGTACACTTATGCAGCCCAAACTAGTTCACTAGCTTGTGTCCTTTGCATTGTGGGTGTAGAAATAGCCTACTACACTACTAAAGGAGTGATGTAATTGTTTGTAATTGTTGTTAATTTTTGGTTGTAGTATTTATGTAATTCACGACGAGGTCAAGGACAAGAATTTTGAACTTGAACTGAGCTGGATTGGAGACTGTAAGTACACTTACCAATACTTATGCAAGTTATTATGCAAGTTATTACCAGGCTTCTTTTCACAGGTTCTCATGACCTTGAAAACTCATTGATCTTTTCATAATTGTAAGCAATTTTTTTATTTTGTCAGTGAAATTGTAAAATGTTTTTCTTGGTTTGGGAACCAGGTCAAACAACATTTTTAGCTGTTTTGCATTTATTGTCGCTGATATGGATGGAAAAGAATAAAATTGTTGTCAATGCAAAAGTAAAAATAGAATTTAGTCAGGGAATTCTATTTAATAACCAATTAAGGGGAACCAAGTTCACTTCACAAAATACCAAATAGAAATTAATAGGCATTCCCAAGATACAGTTGAGTGAGTCCTGTACTAGCCAAAGCCTCGATCAGTTTCAGTAAATACTATATCGTGTATTCACAATGACCATTTGATAATAAAGCAGCTTTAGTCACTAATTATTTAATTAAACAATACATAATTTACATGATAACAAAATATGTAAACAGCTAGTGTAATGAGAATGAGGCTTTGGCTAGTACAGGACTTGCTCAACTGTATCTTGGGGGTGGCTATAGTGATCATTTACATTCTAATATTAACTAATTATTATTAGCAGTATTGTCTCGTGTCACGTCTGTCTATCTTTAAAAATTCTTTTACAAAGGCTACCTAATCAAAAGTTTTAGTGTCCACTATTTGGGGATATTTTTGCATCAAATAATTTATCTTTTTGTAAAAGTTGCTCATTGTTGAGTCATTGTTTTATTATTTTTTACTCCACTCTTGTTCATTTATCCCTTGTATATCTTTGGTTGTGCCTCATCTTTACAATTCCTTTACAATCCTAGGAGATGTGAGACTTGCATCTAAAATTATTATTTCTTATCTCAGTATTGACATCAAATAAATCATAATACACATGAGCTAAAAACCTTTTCATTTCCTCTTTTTATCATTCTATTCTTCAAAATCCTTTAAAATATTATTTTAATCATTTTGGCCAAAGGAAACCCAGCTTGCCGGATTATGAAAATTGTGTGGCGTAATAGCCAACAAGTTGGGCTTCCTGTGGCCACAACGTCTTAGGCAAGCTAAGGAGGAGGGAGTAGGAGAAGGGGGTAGGGGTTGAGAGAGGAGGGGTCGGGATGGGGGAGAGGAGGGGGTAGGGATGGGGGAGAGGAGGGGGTGGGGATGGGGAGAGGAGGGGGTAGGGATGGGGAGAGAGAAGAGGGAGAAGAGGGGGTAGGGGTGGGGAGAGGAAGGGTTAGAGAGGAGGGAGAGGGGAAGGGGGAGGGGAGGGGGAGAGGAGGGGTAGGGATGGGGGAGAGAAGGGGATAGGAGGGGGTAGGGGTAAGGAGAGGAGGAGTTAGAGAGGAGATAGAGGGGATGGGGGAGAGGAGGGGAGTGATGGGGGGCATCTTCTTAATTTTGTTTTTGATTTGTTTGTAGTTACAGATGGGAGACACCAGTGGGTACCTAAAGATGTAGCTGATGCTGCAGAAAAGTTTGCTAAAGTATGTATAATATATGTGTGTGAAATTACTCATATTATTAACAGGGTCCCCTATACCCCTTTGCAAAATGAAATCACGCAAAAATATTTGGTCTGTATACACGTCACGGATAATCAAAAAATCTCTTTAACTTTCACCAAAATCAAAAATCAAAAATCAAAAATCAAAATTTGCTTTCACGTGGATGCAAAAAGATTGTAGACCTTAAATCACGTTTCACGTCAAAATAAATCAGCCATTCACGTTTCACGCAAAAGGTATAGGGGACCCTGTATTAATATTTGATCATTCCAAATGACTACTTTAAAAATTCCCTAAAAAGTTTTATAGGTCTGTCCAGTCTTTATTTTATATTTGTGAGAGCAATGATCAATTATTAAAAAAATTACTTTAAGATGTCTCGATATAGACCGATTCCAGGAGTCGCGCATGGTGTTCGAGCACGGGTAGGTTTCGACCACCACAGGAAGCCCAACTGAGGAGCTGCCATAAATCGGTCTAATCTGCATCTACATGTTTTGTAACTCGATGTTAATACAATCCACGAGTTATATACGCCACTGGGGGTTTGACGGGAGAATAGACGGATAAACTTGAGACAGGAAACTCGTTCTTCACCCCATTCATATCAGACGAGTTTTCTGTCTGAAGACGATTTTTCGGTCCAAGGCGGTTTTCCATCTCTAACATTAATTCGACTATTTAGTTGGAAATCAAAAGCGATAAGTTCAGTGTTTTTCTTGTATCTTCCATGATTTGACTGCTTATTTTTATGTTTTCCTTTCTCAGGAATCACTTGAGGAAGATTCAAGTTCCGACGAAGATGATTTATAAATCCATGTAGTTTGTTGGTACATGTGTGTTTATTCATGTCTGATTAGTTTTGTTATCTCAATAAACTCATATCAGTGCTATTATGTATATATGTGCTAGTAATACCCAGAATGATAATATTATGTACATATTTGCTAGTAATACCTAGAATTTCATTATCTAGTTACCAAAAACAGATTCGTACCACTTATGAGATAAACTAAAGAACTGAAATGATCGCCAAAACACAAGTGGCCGTATTCAGCTTGAAATAGAGTGCTAAGATTAATACATTAAATGATAACCATCATAAGATTAAGAGATTTGTAAGGAAAATTACTTTAAAAACTCATTCATTTGTGAAAGTGGGAGGATCAGATCACCAATGAATCATGCGCCACGGCACGCAACTCTGCATTAGAGCAGTTTTCGTACGAGTGCTGTGACCGTGAACATTCCTGCCATAGCCGTGACACAGTCATACAAAAACTTGTGTAATTCATTTTTATTGCAAAACGTATGGATTACATTTTGATAAGGGCCGGGCCGGTCAAACACGGCATAAACATACGCAGACTCAATAGCGTACTGCTCATTAGAAGTTTTTGTCTTTTCTCACACCTGAGTGATAAATGCGCTACTGAGTCTGCGGATGTTGCTTGCGCTTATGCTTATGTCGCTAGTGTGAACTGGCCCTAAGTTTTGGCCTGATGCTCGCACTCAGTAAAAATTAACAGTGCAACATTACCAAGGCCACACAAATTTTCTTCCAAGTTAGCCAATCACGATCGATATAGACAATAGAATCTGTAAATATTTCGGATATTTTGCTTAAAATTCATATAATTTGCTTTTACATCATGATCGAAGTCAATTTGAGGCAATTGAAGGAACTAATCACAGCACTGGAGTTCAGGATCAAATCATGGAATTTTGAGTTTTGCTTGGGGAACATTGGTTAAAACTGTAGAAATTCAAAACAGAATTAAATTGTTGACAGCTATTGACCGTATACTTTTTCATAACTTTATAAGTGCGAGCTTAACCCGTGAAATGTTAAACGTACACTGCTACTTTTGTGTATACACCTATTTCAAAAAAGGTTGTACGAGAACCCTAAAGCCAACGCGACTAGACCGAAAAGGAGCATGGGTAGTTGATCTTTTTAGCCTTGGTCTTAATTTTTAACCTTAACGAATGGACTTTGGTGTATAAGGTCAGAGCAAGCTAGATTTGAATTGTGTAAATATTTGTGTGCGTTTATAACTTTTGTAATTTCTACCAATGCTTCCTTTCAGGTGAGTCGCGTAGGTTCGTGGCCTTGTGCATGACAACGTTTGTTGAAATAGGTGTATATTGGTTAGACCAAACAGGCTAATAATCATGCATGATATTGACCATTAGATTAACTAGACTATTACACTCTTGATTTTCCGGTCTCACATAAAGGATAAATAAGTGAGCGCACTTTATCGATATTAGAATCTAACACTGTTCACAAACCGCATCGCAGTGATCAAAATCTGCATTGAACTAAGAAGTAACGAGAGGTAAGTAAAGAATTGATATCACTCTTTGTACGATCAACTGATATGCTTAGCAATTATCGTTAAAGGCCCGGTAATACGAGCAACAAAATCGTGCAACTTGTCGCGAAACGTCGTGTTGCAAGTTGCAGAGCAAATGTTGCTCGTATTACCACCCCACGCGCAACAATTTTCTTTGTTGCACGAAGTAGAAGCACTGTCTACCTTTTGCAACAAAGAAAATTTGTTGAGGGCGGGTTGGTAATACGAGCATTATTTGCTGTGTAACTTGCAACACAACAGTGTTGCGCGACAATTTGCACGATTTTGTTGCTCGTATTGCCGGGCCTTAAGTAGAAGCACATTTTGTCCACCAGACTAATGATCATTGAGCAACAATCGAATCGGTGAGTGAGGTAATAACGTCATTGAAAGAAGATAGTTTCAAGATGTACCAAACATATTCCTCTCTTGTTTTTTATTTTTTTTTTCTTCTTCCTCCCTCCCCTCCCCTCCCTCCCTCCAATTACCATAAGGAAAGAGCACATCAAAATCAGTAAAACTGTGAAGTTTGAAGGATACCAGTTGAAAAATCAAGGAGATACGAATTTTCAAAAATCGAAATATGAAAACACTAGTTACAGTTATGCAAGAGATACAAACAAATTTCGATTTTTGAAAATTCGTATCTCCTTGATTTTTCAACTGGTATCCTTCAAACTTCACAGTTTTACTGATTTTGATGTGCTCTTTCCAGCCATAGTAATTGTTTTTAAGTTTGGGAACTTTTGGAATTACATGAAAAAGCCGTTAGTATGAAATGACTGTAGCAATTCACAAAACACGTCTTACACGTATAAGATTGCAGAATACGTCTTGGTAACAGCCATATTCGGATTCAGCATGAAAAATTAGTTTAGAATAGTTATGTTACAGGTACCAGCCTCTACCCCAAAATGCCTTCTGCACTTTTTGCGATCGACTTTTTCAATTTTGCGCCTTGTCTATTTTGTTCGTTCGTTCTGAACAAAGTATAATTCCAGATGCAATTGCTCTATAACTTGCTACTGTCAAGGGGTACCAGTAGATCTGCCTTTTATATCAATACTAGAACTAAACAAGAGCTAGAGCTCTCAGAGCTGTTGGTGCGAGGGAAGGTTATTCATTTGAACAGCTGGGAAAGGTCCTGCGATCGGGATGACATGACCCCTTCCCAGAATCCTGGTCCTGCAGCATATGTATCTCATTCTGTCCCTAAAGTCCTTACTGATAGCACTATACATGATAGGGTTCAGGCAACTATTGGCTGTCATCATCAAGCGTGTAAACTCGTGTGCTTCGCTGATATATGGCAAGTTGAGAGTATTGATAGTATCAAACACAGCCATGCTTAGAAGGATGTAATGTGGTACAACAGTGATGGTATACACACCTACTAGGGACGTCAACACTTTGATGGTTTTGCGGTTTTGTCTTGTACGATGGCTGAGACCTCTCACGTGAGGTACCCCCGTGCGTCGATTGTTTTGTTTATTCAAGCTGTTGCCAATAGATACGTAGCATAGGGCGATACAAATCAGCGGTAGCACACATCCAGGGGCCAGGCAGCTAAGTGCAAAGTTGATTTGAAAAGCCATATGGCTTGGCCACCACTTCATGTCATTCACACAAAGACCGTTGGGTGTGACGTGAAGAGAGTCAATGAAAGGCACCAGGGTTAGTACGGCGTAGATCCAAATAATCACTATCATCACTTTAGTCATTCTGTACAAAACAATAAGCATTTTTTGATTTTAAAATTTCATCTCGTCCCGAGAGGAAGAAGGGGGAGTACTGACACCAAGTTTAGCCTTTACCCTGCAATATACCATTTTAGGGTGAAAACCCGTTGATTTTATAGAATGATCAAAATGGCAGTTTTCCCTTCACGAAGTCCGATACTAAACTTATGAAATCAACCCTTCCCCTGTTTCCAATCCTATGCTTCCGGCGTGAAAAGGCCGGGTTTCAACTTTTTGAAATTCAAATAATTTTGATTCTTTAAGCCACATTGCCTCTGCAAGAACTTTCTTTTGTTCAGTTCTGTCTCCAGTAGTTAGCTAGCGACCACTCCAAGGAATTGTAACATTTTGCTTAGTTGTTTGTGATAGCAGTAAAAGGGCATAAATGAAATCTTGCAAAGTGAAGAGAGATTCAGTAGTGATAAATCGTCCGATCAAACTGGACAAAACGAACATCGTTACCCTAACCGTCGCCTTATATCCATTTCAGAATGTCTGAGCGGCACAAAGCAAGATGTGTTCTCAAAGGCTAATAAAGTGGTTTTAACGAGAAGAATTATTTTCTTTTAACAAACTAATCTTACAGCATGGCGGAGCTTGTGTGATTATCAGTTCTCGTAAGCAAGCACCTCTGGTGAGCGATCGCTTTTTCGTGCTGACCAATTAACAGTGCCAATTAAATGGTGGTCACTTACGAGAGAGTTGACTGTCCATACTATGGACAGATCTTTTGGTCCAGGCAATATCGCTGTTACAGGCAACAGACACTTAATGTCGGCCCCAGATGGCAAAATTCAAAATTCATACAAATTCTACCTCTTTATTATGGACAATTTCCAATGTACTGACAAACGTCTTGCACGGTTAATTGAACTGTTGTTCTGGTTGTAAAAGAGTAATACAGATAATTGTACATAGTGCTGGGTTAGACATTAAGTAAATGTACAAACATGATTTTATGCCACTGTACATCCAAATGCATAACAAATTGTGGGGTACACAATACAAAGGCGCTCGAGTTATGAAGAGTTCATTGGAAAAATCTGGAAATCTCATGGAAAACAAAAGTGCTTCTGAAAATAACCTATCGAATAAACAGCTGTTGACAAAAATCTACAAATAATTTTTCCACTTTATTTTTGGCCATTGTCAGCCATTTCCGTTCTTTATCACATATCAGTGCAAAGGCATAGCCAGAGGGTCAGTCTATCTATTTAGGCAATACTGTGTAACACTTTAAACTCCACATATAGCATTTAGGCTATACGCCCACTCACATTCATAAGTTTTTACATTAATTTGCTTATAGAACACTTGTAAATTCTTACAAATCTCGCGCGCGCTAATTGTTACCGTTATAATCACGCGTGCAAACGTTTTTGTCACACTGACGAAGGTCCGCGTTTGGACCGAAACGTCTGTAAACTTATCATCAAAAAACGAAGCTAGAGACAACCAAATAAATTATCTTGCTTGAAAAGTGTTCATCTTTTTTTTTTAGAATTCTTCAAAACTTAATTGTGACAAATAGAGGCTGGTACTATCGAGTTTGGTACTAGTACTAAGTGCTCATTTGGCCTTTAAGCAGTTTAAGCAGGGAAACCGCAATACAAGTATTTATTTTTATTTTGTACGTAATATAAAATACATGCATTGAGAGTTTGTGTGGTACACGGCAGTGAATGTTAAAAGAATGCGTAGTAAACCAGGCGGGTACCGCACCAAGCGCATCCTGCACGTGTTTAAGTGCTCTCGGCTTATAATATGGCTTGATCGTCATGTATTTAGTTTCAAACCGGGTCTATCCTCCGATTGAGGGCGTGTAAGGACTAGACAGTATTGATTCGTTTACTAACAGTAATTTCAGTGCTAGGGAAATCTACAACAGTATACAAGGTCTTGGTGGGCTAACACACAAGCAAAAGCCATGTACATGCAAAAAAATCTTGGTATCAGATTCTTATTAAGTTCTAAATTGTAACCTGATTATTTTTTATCTTGTATATCTCACTAATTTTCTCATTGGCTTACTTTTTATTGTTTTTCGCAGTGGAATATATCGCATAACCCCTGCTTTAGACAAAGAGCTAGTTTTATTGTGAGGGGAATATTTAATTTAAACAAAACCATCTGTTTTATAAGATATTAAGGTGGCTCGAATGGGTTGTGTTTGAGGCGCACCTCCGCTGTTTGATCGCAAAATGCGTGTCGGCCAAAAAAATCTCACAGCTTTTTTCGGACTCATTTTGTCGACACACTCTTTAGTTGTTTCTTTGGACAAATAGAAATACGAATTTAGGTCAAGTTGTTAGAGCTGCACCTTTTCATCTTTTGTTTATCATTTCACTTATCTTCATAAAAACAGGAAAACTTAAGATCCCTAAATAATTTTTTTTAATTTCTAACTTCAGTAGCAGCGTTTTCGCCTAGTTGTTTTTTCATCCTACACATTTCGTGGTCAATTGAAGCATTGTAAGATATTCAAAATATATTGCAAAAACGTAAATTTTTAGGCCGCTTACTTCGGGTTGACGTTGTTTTGGTCGTGAAGCATCTCCATTGTCAGTTTTTTTTTTCTGAACTTGTGAATTCTGATTCCGCTCGTTGCACTAGCTCATCCTTTGTAATTTTAGTATAAGCCATTGAAATTGCTGTTTCAAATTATCATACTCGGAGCTACTCGGAAGGTTTACAAAAGGCAATCAAGAGTGGCATATCGGAATTTGCAAGTTCAGAAAAAGACTGGAAATTTTAGCTCCAATTATAATGATTTAAGCGTCAAAAGAAACTTGAAACTATCACTAGACTGGCTGTGAGATTTTTCTTTGAAATAAGTTTTTTTTGCAGTGACGCATTTTGCGATCAAACAGCGTTGGTGCGCCTCGAACAAAACCATAACAAATTTGTGTGTGCGTGTGTGTGTGGTGTGTGTGTGTGTGTGTGGGGGGGGGGGGGGGGGGGGGGGGGGGGGGAGGGGGGTACACAGCACTCGTAAAAGGCTCGACTTAAGAGGAGAAAAAACATTGCGCAGGGGCTTAAAATAGACGAATGAAGAGCTGCTGAAAAAGATCATATTGATAAAAACAATTCTTTGTTGCCCTTCTTAGACATTTCACATCATTCCAAAGGCATACCAAGAGGTAAATGGTAGGAGAGCTTATTGCTATTTTGTATAGAATACATTGGTGTGATGTACAGGCTGAAAGTACTAAGTGCAATTAATGCAATTAAGAATCAAATAAGAATCTGACAGCTGTGACCCGCGGAAGTACATTTGCATGCACAAGGCTTTTTATGCGGGGTGCTCTTCCGGATGGAGATTATTTGAAATGACTCTTGTGACATCGCTGTTAATGAAGATAAGAATGCCATCTTTTACCCGTGATATTTTAAGCCCGCGTTTCGCTGGTAACAGTTTATAAAGCATTGATCAAGCCGACAAGGCACCTAGCAACGTAATACCTCGAAGATATTAACTCATTTAAAGAGCTGTTATTTCATTATATAAAATAGCTGCTTTTTAGCATGGAAAAACTCCTTTTTCTTGAGGGCATTTCAAATAAAGAAGCTGACAGTTTTTAATAGTTTTCCTAAATGGTTCATGCAAACTGAAGGCTTTTATTTTCCATAAAGCTCTTATGGATGAAAAGTCAAAATAGTTAAACTCAGATACCGGCGACAGCAGATAATGTGTTCATATCAGTTGCTATTTTTGTTATTAGTCAAGGCACAATAATTAATTCACTTATTTCTACTGTATTATTCGTGGGGTAAAATGACTCAAGGCTAAGCCATTCGCCCTGGGTCGAACGAGTATTTATAAAGTATAAAACAATTCCCAACAATTGACATCTGCCTTATACACCAACCAGAATTTGAAGGGATTTGAACTTTGTTTTGGATTTACAAAGATCAAGACAAACGCCGCGCCAAGAATAACAGAGGTTTTGCAACCATCTATTCTTTTTCGTCCTGGTCGCGTATTTTTTGGGGCTGTCGTCCGACAGGTCTTTTGTTTATATACGTAGAAAATCAACTCATATAAGCAATTGAACTGACCATGTTTAAAGAGAAGTGTATCTTGCGAGTATAGTATCTTGAACTGACGTCAAATTGAATTACAAATATATTTGTATTATCAATAATGATAATAACTATAGTCAATATAAGACACACGCAAACAAGGAGTTTGGAGTTTCAAACTCAAGATGGATAAAAAGATGCAGAATAAAACCTAAAGCGTTTGCCTACGCTTAAAAGCTGAAAAAGGCTCAAACACGAATAATATATCATAGCGCATATGTGTACTCTGTTCTTTTCCTCATTCTCTTTATGAAGCAATTAATTCTCATCTTTTTAAATTACTGCTTGTTTTTCTGCATAGGCATACGCGCTGTGATATTATTCGTGTTTGAGCCTTTTTAGCTTTTAAGCGTAGGCAAACGCTTTAGGGTTTATTCCCCATCTTTTTATCCATCTTGAGTTTGAAACTCCAAACTCCTTGTTTGCGTGTGTCTTATATTGACTATAGTTATTATCATTATTGATAATATAAATCTATTCGTAATTCAATTTGACGTCAGTTCAAGATACTATACTCGCAAGATACTGGAGCTCAAGTTTAAGTACTTTCACTTGATTGCTTTTGCTCTTGTTTTTGTTATTGATCCCGTAAAGTGAAGGAAATTTATCGTTGAAATAAAAGGATATCTGCCGACTTTTAACTTCCCGATGAGCTCAGTACAGTCATTGAAGAAATTGCTTGTTCTGTTTTAAAAAGGTCTTAAATGTACTATCCTGTCGGCACGTATTGTCTGTGGACCATTCTTATTTTTGCGAACTTCACTGAAAGAGATGCTTGTTGTCTAAGTTTGCACGCGACCACGGTTTGTCAAAATCACGGATTAAACATGCAAACTCTCTAGCACATCTGTAAGTTATTGTAACAGAGACATTTTTGAGCTCGAGGTCATGTTTTGTTGTTGTACCTAGAGCTCTCGTTTAGCCTAGTTTAAAATATTTGTTTGATAAAGCTTACCTGATACTCAAAGGCTTTTTGATTGGGTACACAATTGAACGATGTCGGTCTAGACTGATTGCTGCCAATGTTGTCCCCGACACAGTCACAAATGCATAGTTTAAAGTGTTGACTAGTTTACACATGGCCTCACCAAATATCCAGATCTTCATTTCCAAGTACGCCATGTCAAAAGGAATGAACATGATCAGCACTATTAAGTCAGATATAGCCAGGTTTAGGATGAAATACCGAACCGAAGGCTTTAGGTCTCGTGGACGGCTTAATAAAATCACCATTGCTACAAGAATGTTTCCTGAGATTCCTATAGCAAGTACAAGAGGATAGAGAGCGAGTCTCATCGCACGAATTGTAAATTCCATGTTGCTGAAAGTTGTTTCGTTAGTTCCATTCATGCTGAACTGCTTACACTCCCCTAAAATAAAATGAAAATGCAAAATACTTAAAGATCTTGGCGTGTTTTAAGCGTCGTCGCACCGGTTTTCAACCTAAAATAACCGTTTCCCTGTCTGTATGAACTTAATAGCAATCCTCTTAGTCTAAGTCAATTGCCTTCAAGCTCTTAATAAAACGTACAGTGTACTTGATCTGAGAGAATATATCTTCCAAAAATAAGACAAGCAACTCTCCTCTTAGAGGTATGCGTGGACGGCCTCTCAGCTTGCAAGCGTCTACAATGTGGATATGTTGTACTTCCTGTGTCTGGTTAAATCCATCAAACTGTCTATTGTTGGGTCGTTTTAATGTAATAACAAATGAAAAGACTTGAACCATCGACGCTTTCTCGGTGAATTATATTGTTGTTATGAATAAAAAGCTTCCGAACCATTAGATTTATCCTTGTGCTAATCGTTCTTCTATCTCGGTTATTACTTTTTCTCGTATACACAGCTGATAACAAACTTGTCATTCAAAATCATGCTGTAGGGCGCTATGCGAGACTCTATTCACCTCACGACACTAAACTAAAAAGTAAGCGATAGCATGCATGGGACTGCATTCTGTGTTACGGTCTCGAATCTTTTGTTAGATATAAACGTAGCCGAAGCATGGTAAAGAATGACAGCCATTGATTAGAAATGATAAGTGATATTGGAAAATGTGAAAATGTGACGCCAAACGCAACGGCCCGAGGCCATCCTATAATATATATAGCCCCACAACTGTTTCATATCCATTAGAGGTCAGTGAACTGAATTTTTGATCGACAAAAGGAAGTAGCTGAAAAATAAACTTAGTCAATCTTAAGCTAATCCTTGTCTAATAGTCTGCTAAAAAATGGCATTGATTGGTCAGAAAATCAGTAATGTTCAATGGTACAGAAGATGAATTAGCTAAAAAATAACAAGCATATCTGCTATAAAAATGATATATGATATATGATATAAGTTTAGAAAAAGACTTTTTTTATGATTTATTAAAAGGATTTGTCCAAGAAGTCGAAAGACCCTCTATTGATATCAAATGACTAAAAACATCCATCTACTAGCACTCTCCATTCAGCCTAGAGGGGAAATTCCTAATTGTTTTGTTACCACACAGTCTCATATTATTACACAATTGCTAGTTGGAACTGACACAGGGGAAATCATTGCGACATTGACCTCATGGTTCAAATAAAAACATTCAGATACCGTATAATGGAATGGAATCTGTGAGATGGCCTTGAAGTTAGTTAGCCAGGAGCATATCTGAGGCTAACCAGATCCCTTTCAGTATTTTTATACCTGTCAACAAACAAACAAACAAACAGACAGACAGACAATGCAGACAGACAGACAGACAGACAGACAGACAGACAGACAGACAGACAAACAAAGAAGTGCCACAGAGTTTTAAATGTTAGAGCTTGTTTAAATGAGCATATGATGCGAAAATTCTTTTTGTATGTGTGATATATATATATAACCGTTGCTCTTTGAAACACACGATTCCGAAGTTTGAGATGTCTTGGGTAAGAATTGACATTTTTTTAAAGCCCTCCAAAAGTTGTGCCATTTACTTTCAAAAACAATGG
Organism: Telmatactis stephensoni; assembly: GCA_029948255.1. Classification (NCBI taxonomy): domain Eukaryota; kingdom Metazoa; phylum Cnidaria; class Anthozoa; order Actiniaria; family Isophelliidae; genus Telmatactis; species Telmatactis stephensoni. The sequence continues at coordinate 98,609 of JALIZF010001609.1, forward strand.
TCTTAATTGGGGATTTCTTCAGCCTCGTTAGGAAGTGTGAGAGGGATGGAGACGTAACTGAATACATTATGGTGATTGTTACGCCTGATGTACCGTGCGCTTTAATTTGGAGAAACGGAGCTGTCCACACTTTAGTCACAAAATCAAAGTTTTTGCTGTTCTCAACAGTAAACTTTTTAACCTTTCTAACTTCTCATTTTTACTAACATTGAGGGAATCCGACACTCAACCAAGAAATCCATAAAAGCAACAACAACAACAACAACAACAACAACAACAACAACAACAACAACAACAACAACCATTACAACAAAAACTGGTGTACAAAGCAATGCAGCGGTGATATAAACATACTCAGATTTTCAATCAAGGTTTTCGCCGATCTGCCTGAAATTTGGAAAAACTTTTATCCTCTAGAACAACAATTGAACTTCTAATTTTTACTAAAATTGAGTTAATTCGATTCGCACACGAGAAATCTATACTAAAAAGTAAAAAAAATTCTTTCGATCTCACGTAACGCCAGTTTGAATGGCACTGATTTTCGACCAATCAGAAAACGACATTTTAGATAATTCATTCGGTTGCGTCTAGCCTCTGGTTAGTGCAAAATGCAGATATCAAAAGGTTAGTTGATTACTTTACAGGGGAAAGCATTTCATATCTTTACATGGCTTCCTTACTAGCCACCTATCGATATTCTGCAACCAATAATGAGGTCATTTTTGTGACCACTGATACACAGTTTTAAATAAAATCATCAATTTTATAATTAACCCAGGCCTACACGCCTCGAAATTTAGAAATTTAGAGTCTTGTATTTCAGGCAGCAAATGTTATAAGAATAGACACTTTAACAGACCCGTTGTAGTGCAAAAGAGAAGTAGATGGATGAAAATAAAGAGTAATTCATCGCTTACTAACTTGCTAAGACATAGGAGGTTCTCTTTTTGCTGTACTACAATACGTATTGTAACCAACTGCTGTGCCAATTCTACGTGTGGTGAAATATTAAACTCGAATACATAATCTTGCGTTAAGTTAAGATATTTTGTGTTTTGTTGGATTTCGTATCATGTTGCTTACGGCTCAAGACGTCATAGCGCTCTAATACAACAAGAATAGCCCCTCGTTGTCTGTGTGTTATCCTGTGCAATAAATACCGACATTAAATGTATAACGTCAATAAAGATTTATTGAAAACAACATTAAATTTATATGTTGATATAATGTGCAAGATTTCATAGACGCCGTGCAATTTCTGAGGAAAATGAAACAATTAAGAGAGATAGTCGGTTCTAAACAAGATAATGCGACTTTTGAGCCTGTAATCTGCAATACCAAGTATCGTGTTTTAATCTGCAGAGAGACGGCGTTGTTTTCCGATAACATCGTCTCAAATTCAGCATTCGTGATTGAACCAAAACTTGACTGAGGACTGTATTGAAAATATTTCTTTAAAATCACAATATCTACAGAAAATCAATAACTGAGAATTCCGTTTTCAGTAAATCAGAAATGCCCATTTTTCTTCGGTAATTATATAATTAGAGTCGCGAAACAACCGCCAAACACCATTTTGTGTCCGCCACTCCCCAATATATTTTCTCCCAAGCCTTCATGCATTAGAATATAAACCAATATCGCGTCTAGTTTATAAGATATTAGTTATTGTGATTCGCACTACTAGGCGGAGACGTCGCGCAGGAACAGAGCAGAAAATCGAATGTGTTTTCTTCCGACCACATCAATATTTTGTGGTATTGTCGGCTCAAAATTCAATCGCAGTACGTTTTCTATTCTAAGGAGCTCCGGAAAGAAAATTCGGTACCATTCACTAGTTTTCTATGGCCCATAGGCGATAATCATATTGCGTTCTTTTTTTTGTACTTCGACTTAACTTGATATCACATTTCGACTGTCTAACACGAAATTTCGAGTTACAAACAAGAAATTTCGATTTAATTAAGAAGAAAATTCGAGTTAGAAGTAGCTGTGATACAAATGGGATTCCTGGCCCAGGGGCCCCCGTGGGGCTCAATCCTCAATCGGTTGAGAGACGGGGCCGGGGCTACGTATCTAGTCTAGGTATACAACGGGGCCCCCACACGCAAGTGGGATTCCTGGCCCAGGAGGAGCGAGGAGAACTATCGCGACACTTTTGCTCCATTTTTATGGAGCCAATGTTTGCTCTATCAAGTTTGGCTTCTACTAGTTGCGCTCCACCAGTTTAGACTCCATTATTTTTCCCATCCACTTGTGGGATTAGTCGAAAGATCATTTTCGAAAAAGCGAAAATACAGGCTAAAACAAAAACAGTACTGGGGTACTGGCTGCTGGCTGCATTATTTTCATAGTTAAGACTTATTTTAGAGTGAACAGTTATTTTGTTCGATTCCCATAACAATATCACCGTACTCACAGGATACTGAATGCGTTTTTCTGGATGAAAGCAAACTTGAATGAAATAATTAATAGTTCAGTGCACTTTCTCAAAGCGCGCGATTTTATCAGTTCTACTTTCACGCTCGATTGCGTCCAAGCGACGATTAAATTCGTCGATCAATATTTGCATGACTTGTTCAATGTCATTACAGGTGACATAATAGTGTATCGTTCCTTTGAAATTCAGTGATTCGTTCTTTCACACTGTATTATATTGTCCCACAGTACATAAATGACTGCGATGGTTCATCAGTATTTTATGAACTTCGCATATGAGATTGTTGTCCAACAATTACCCAATTTCTAATTAAGCCAGTCTCTGAAGATGTCGATAGGCTTCGATGAACCCAACTGTATCTCGATAGTCTAAAGTGTGATTGGTATCATCGACTCCGTGAGGTTTATTAAACTTGCACTTTCATTCTCAGATCATCTTAGTTTCAGTTGTCGGTACCGGTTTAAACCGGTCAATTCTAAACTCTAAAATGTCCATCGTCAACATTTTTTTTCACTGATTCAAGCATTAGTATATCCAAACATCATCAATTTCTATTTTAAATATACAGAATGGGGATTCTGCGACGGATCCGCTATGGGAGTGACGTAATCGCTATTCTGGGTACTACTACAATGTGACGTCATCAGACGTAAGAGCCAATCAGAAACCGAAGACCCCTCTGATATCGATAGCATCAACTCTACATCGACCCTACATCTATTTATTTATTTATTTAATGAATTCGCCCAAAGGCAGGTAAATTTACAATAGGACCCAAGGTCCCCTACAAGGTAAATTACCCGACCCAACCCCTAAAAGAAAAAAGATATAAACCCACTACATCGACCCCACATAAACCCTACTCTGCTAGATCCTAGTAGAATTTAGTAGACTAGCTAGCAGAAACTAGTAGAATCTAATCTGGGCTCGGCTTGTCTAGGCTCGGGTCTTCTAGGCTCGGCTCATCTAGGCTCGGCTCTTCTAGGCTCGGCTCGGCTCGTCTAGGCTCGTCTAGGCTCGTCTAGGCTCGGCTCGTCAGGCTCGGCTCGTCTAGGCTCGTCTAGGCTCTAGGCTCGGCTGGGCTCGATTCGTCTAGGCTCGAATCGGCTAGAATTCTAGTATTTTTCTGGAAATACTGAAAAAAGCATGCAAAGCTTTATCTCGTGTTTTTTTCGATCAAATGCAGTTGAGGTTATTTTTACTCCTAATTAAGTACAATCATTTACATGTTCAAGAGGTTTAGAGTTTATGTTAAAAATCGGTGGTTTACTTAATTTCTTATTTGTAAAAATCATTATCTTTGATTTCTTCTCATTTATAGACATTTTCAATTCTTTGCAAAATTTTGAAATTGCGCTTAGGTTATTTTGTAATCCTTGACGCGAGTGTGACAATAAAACCAGATCGTCAACGTACAATAAAGCTGATGATTTCAAGCCATTTGGTAGAAAAATTGGATCATTGTGAGGTGTAAGATCAAGTAACTTAGGGAGCTCATTTGATGTAACAAGTACTCTTTGTGTACATATTTTTAATAATTTGATAGAATTTTCCATTTATATTATTTTTTAAAAGCTGAAAAAATATTCCTAAATGCCAAATTGAATCAAAACCTTTTTTAAAATCGATAAAACATGCATATATTTTGCCTTTGCTGACATTTTTCACATGTTTCACATGTTTGATAATTGTCCGAAGTGTAAAAATATGATCAGTAGTCCTGTTGTTAGGCAGGAAGCCAATTTGAGATTTATTACGTAAATTGGTTTCTGTAGCAAAATTCAATAGTCGTCTATTCATAATTAGTGTGAAAAATTTACCTAAACAACTAGAAACACATATTCGATTCCAATCCTCTATCTTTGCTGGGATCGTCGCGATCTCCGTTTTTAAAAATGGGGGTTATAGAACCTACACACCAGGTGTCTGGAAAATTCCCCGATTCCAGTATTAAATGAAAAAGTGTAAGAAATACTGGTAGTAAATTTTCGACACTGTTTTTGATCATTTCATTTTTAATCTGATCTGTGAATGCAGCCTTTTTGTTCTTTAATAATTTTGCACAGGACAAGATTTCTTCTTTAGTAATTCGTATATATTTAAAATAGTATTTGATTCATTTTGGTTTTGTTTAGACAAGGCGCATTTTCGAGAAATCAGATACCTGAAGGCATTTTGGGGTAGAGGCTGGTAACATAACTATTCTAAACCGATTTTTCATGCTGAATGCGAATATGACTGTTACCAAGACGTATTCTGCAATCTTATACGTGTAAGACGTGTTTTGTGAATTGCTACAGTCATTGCTACAGTCATACTAACGGCTTTTTCATGTAATTCCAAAAGCTCCCAAACTTAAAAACAATTACCATAGCTGGAAAGAGCACATCAAAATCAGTGAAATTGTGAAGTTTGAAGGATATCAGATGAAAAATCAAGGAGATACGAATTTTCAAAAATCGAGCTTTGTTGGTATCTCTTGCATAACTGTAAGTGTTTTCATACAAAATTTCGTTTTTTGAAAATTCGTATCTCCTTGATTTTTCGACTGATATCCTTCAAACTTCACAGTTTTACTGATTTTGATATGCTCTTTCCAGCCATGGTAATTGTTTTTAAGTTTGGGAACTTTTGGAATTACATGAAAAAGCCGTTAGTATGAAATGACTGTAGCAATTCACAAAATACGTCATTTACACGTATAAGATTGCAGAATACGTCTTGGTAACAGCCATATTCGGATTCAGCATGAAAAATTAGTTTAGAATAGTTATGTTACCAGCCTCTACCCCAAAATGCCTTCTGCACTTTTTGCGATCGACTTTTTCAATTTTGCGCCTTGTCTAGTTCAAGATTATCCATAATCTTGTTTTCATTATCACATGTAGCATGTAAAGACTGAAAATGTCTAAGCCAGTTATCTTCTCGTACTGGAGGTAGTATTTCCTCTTTTAAGTTTTCATCTGCAGAATTTAATATTTTCCAAAACATCGAGTTGTCGATCACTATTATTTTCAATTTCCGCCAATTTTTCATCATGAAAAGACTGCTTTTTGTTCTTAAGGAGTTTTTTAAATTGTTTCAATTTTTGGTGATATGTTTTTCTTGTCATTTGATCTAGTGGATTAGAATGTTTAAGTTTGACCATTTCCTTAGTTCATTCCTGGAATTTTTACAGTCACGATCAAACCATTTTTTATTACAAAAAGATTTCCTTTTCTTATTAGATTTATTACTCGTGCCCAGGCCTTTAGGCCGGGGCACGAGTTATAAACTGCAAATGTTTTTTTCCTCTTTTCGTCTCGAGAATGCAGCATTCTTGCGCAATCGGTCACGTGTTACACCCCTGATTGGTTAAGAACGTAAAAAACAATGCCCTTCAACGCCAGCGAGGAACTTTAGGAATGCAAGATGGCCGACTACAAAGAAAATAGCTTTCAGAGACAGGCTTTTCCTGCAGTAGCACAATGTAATTTGGAGCTTTTAACTCGAGATATACCTATATATATATAAGAGCTTCAGAATGGGCTGCTATTTTGAGCTTCATCTCCAATACTTTGACCAAATATCGAACTCTAAATGGAGTACCTGAAAGGAAGCGGCTCGCGATAAAGACTATTTCCTATGAGCTGAAAAACTACGAATTTCTTCATCCTACATGTTGCTAAACGAACATGCATAGAAGCAAGTCAATTATATTCCTCATTCAAGCATTCAAGAGATCTTGAGAGGTTTTTGTACTGAATTTTAATATCGGAATTATCACCAGACGTTTTCTATTTGACCTCGCGTTTGGTCACGTAATGTCTTTTATTCATATATAAAACATCCTATTAAATATGAACGAAAAAATACACGAATCATATGTTGTGTCAAAAACGCCGATGTAGAAGTCTTTACAGCAAACAATTGAGATACATAGTGACATAAAAAGTTGAATAAACTGGTATATTCGCAGGTATATGTTTGCATGTCGGAGAATATAATACTCATGCATGATAATAGAAAGACAAAGGCAAACACTAATAGCTGATGACAGACAAATTGACTAATCAGATATTCTTTAGTTTAAGTTAGCCGATTCAAAAAAGAGGTCTTATGAGTTGTTACTATGTTAGTGAGCCGGTTGTAGAGCCTTTAAGACAAACAATTCAGATGATAAGTGAAATAAAATCAACTTAAAGAATAAGATCTTAGCTTGAATTTTACGAGGTCTTAAAGAAAACAGAACTCGTCTTTTGGAATGTCGGTTCAAGGCGGATTGGCAAAAATCTGCATGTCACGGAGCTCTGGAAGATTTGATATTGTAAAAATACTGTGAACGAATAGAATATAGTCCTTATTTCACCATATAGATATTGGGAAGTCTTAATATCATACTAGTCTGCAATATTACTAAATCCCGATATGCTGAGAGCCAAGGATTCTTATCAAAGTAAATTAAAAGGCTGGGGTCAAAGTCGTCGCCCAAACTGGACGGTTGATTGTACACACACGTACAATTGAGGCCGAGCGTTTGTGTCAGTACTTCAGATCGATAGAATAAAATGAGAGATTTAACACTATATGTGGTTGAATTGTATTTGTCGCTGGTTTGATCATTGAACATGTCTAAAAATGTAAATAATTTGGCTGTCACGGTAGTCTCTAGTCCAGTCCCAGAATCTCTTTCTTGCCGCTCCAGGACTCGCGGAGAAAGAGAGTCCAGTATAACTTACATGCGCATGTCAGCTTAATGACCACGCGATCACCACATTCATGTGGTGATCGCGTGGTTACAAATCCTAAATAAAGTCGTCTAATGATTCAAGATGGCTGAAGAAGAAAGTGTTTTGTATACACGATATCCGAGTCTCATTTTGGAAAGCCATTTGTTGATTCAGTGAGCTATGTACTTGGAAAAACCAACTATAATCTTTTACCAAAGTTTTCAAGAGCAGTTACAGGCCATTTACGGATGGACAGTTGTGAAAGACGTATTTGTGAATTTTTCGATACGCATCACTACCACTACCAAACACTGCAATTTGCATATTGCAAGCTCTCAAAACAAAACTTTAATCTGATTGGCTCATTTTGCACATGCGCATGCAAGTTATACTGGACTCTCTTTCTCCGCGAGTCCTGGAGCGGCAAGAAAGAGAGTCTGGGACTGGACTAGGTAGTCTCATACAAAGTCATATACAATATAGATAACTAGTATGGTCGGCATGAGGGTGGCAGCGTTGCCGCGGGGGAGTAGCTATACTTGAAAGTATCCTTTTGTGGGTGATACTTGGGTGCCAATAGACGACTTTCAAAAATGGCGGCCTAGTACATGAGAACGAGGCCACAAAGGCCTTGTTACCAGAAAATATGCGTGGCGACACTTCTATTGCTATCAAAGACGATGTGTTCCTTTTCCTTTTAAAATACCTATTTTATGTGCATTTTACAGGATAATTTTTATATATTTAGAATCATTTGATGCGATGTTGATTTTGGAGGCCTTTCTGGCCTCGTTATCGTGAACAATGAGCCCGCCATTTTTGAAAGTCGTCTATAAGGCTTTTTCGACAGGATCGCGTCTTTCTTTATTTCCGTGACGAAAAATAAAAGCGACACCGGCTGAGATCGTCATTGTATATAGTAGATACAGTAGATATATAGAGTGCATCAAACGAGCGGGGATAGAGCCCGGAGGGGATCCCGGACCGGTCGTTGGGGTCTCTCCTAGGGGGGCTTCCAGGGCACGAGTGAACGCACTTGTGCGTCTAGTTTGTCTTTAATTTCAATGATAATTTTGATGTAGCTATAAAAATTGCATGAACGAACGTCCTTTGTTGCTTCATTGACTGAAATTGGTGTTGCCGGCAGATAATCCTTTTGCATGAAATTATTAATTAGATTAGTGACGGATGGTGAGGCTAGTGCATCTTTGAAGTAATCACTAGAATCAGATGACCATTGAAATTGAGGAGGTAAACTTTGAAGTTTTTCAGAACCTTCAGAGGACGATTTATCGTAAATTACTGATTCGTTTTGTAAAACTAGATGAGTCCAAGCAGAAACAGGGCTATGATCAGATAAAGGTGAGGGTTTGTTAACGACAAAATAGGTAATTTTGTTAAAGAATTGTTGATCTGCGATAATGTAATCAACAGTACTAGATAGATAGATAGATAGATAGATAGATAGATAGATAGATAGATAGATAGATAGATAGGAAAGTTAAACCTTGACTCAAACAACCACAGGTAGCCCGAGTTAAAGAGTCCAAAGTTTATTCTAAAATGAGGGTCATTTGATTTTTTGCTGTATATAGTCAATTGAAAAAACGTTGACGGGTCTAAAAACATAGAAGCTGAGATCGAAATAGTGCATGGGGTGTGAAAAATTACATTTTGATTTATTCACTTACGCTGTGCCTTCGATGCAAAAAGCTGAAAGCGTATGCAGGACCTGCGTTGGCGGGCCGTTTGGCTTCGAATTTTTATCTGTTGCAGCGTAAATGAATAAATCAGAATATAATTATTCACATCCCATGCACCATTTCGTGTCAGGTTCTATGTTCTATGTTTTTAGACCCGACAACGTTTTTTCAATTGACTATTTTTCACTCACGTCAACTGTAAGCTTTTTAAACGAAACAAATCGAGAAAAAACAGCCAAGTGACGTAAAAAGTGTTAGTGGATTCCGACCGCTCTAGAGAACCAATCAGATTTTTCCCTTTCTTTTTCCCTTTCAAATACCTGTTTAAATGACAGATTTTTGAATTGTACAAAGACTTTTTCTTGAATTTGCATGTGTTGGGATTATGCTTTTTCAAGCTAAATATAAAGAAAACATATAGCAAATGAGCAAATAAAGGCCTAAACCTCATTTTCGATTCAAATATTTGCTTTGGATTAACACTTTGATTCAATTTTCATTGGCCAAAACTACTTACAAACAACTTTTAAAAACTTTCTGACAGAAATGATTTTTGTTTTGTACAACAGCTATTCTCCAGCTCAGGAGTTTTTGTCGTTCACTGCTCGAACTTGAAAAAAATCCCCTCTTAAAATAGCTAAGAAAGGCCCAAAGTAATGCTTACAAAATTTTTTGCGGGATTTTAACTTTGCCGATGAGTGACTTTTGGTGTTTTACGGAAGCCTATTTTGCGTGATATGGACACAGGCGCCAACAGCTGAACAAGTGTTTGGGTTACCTGTGGTCATGTTTGAAATATAAAGAATTGTATGGACTTCGATAAACTTCGATTTGTACGCGTTTTGTGAGGTTTTGTCAATTCTCCTTTTCACACTCGTCTCTCTAGTACTATATTTACTAAAGGCTGGCAACTTCACCACCTTAAATTAAGTATGAAAAGGTGTGGCTATGACTGTGTTGTTGATGTTGTATCGTATCGGTCTATTATCTCTTTAGCTTTAAAACCAAGGTAAATGATTTTTGATATTTTAGAGACTGGAGATATTCTTATGTATTTGTACCGGTACTATCAAGTTTTGGGTGTGGCAGTATAATGGCATACAATATCAGACCAAATAGGACGGGTCGATGGTGATAATGTGAAAGAAAACAGTTATTTTCATTAAATTCTAAATTTAATTAAACCATTAACATAAAACTGGAAGTAGGGGAAATAGGGTGGGGCACTAGCTAGTTAAGTAGAAGAAACAGTACTCGTAAAGAATTATAACATTTCATGGAACACCTTGTTAATGTAACAATCTTATTTAATCTTAAGTGAAAATTAATTCCACTGATGTAAAACTGGAAGTATTGATTTTTGGGCGTGGCGCTACATCAGAAACTAGTCAGCATATTATCTTCTATCATTATGCCAATTTTCATGCTTGTAGCAAAAAACTGAACAATTCTGCACGATATTCTTGCGTTATAACTATTAGACTGCAGTTTGCAAACATGCTGTGTAAATCCATCCTTTCTTATTCAACGCACAAATCCATCAACATAACCCTTTTTTCACCATAACACTTGGGCTTGTACTAATTATTTAGGGGAATATTTACTTTATTTTGCTACAAGCATGAAAATTGGCATGACTGATAGAAGGCAACATGCTGACTAATTTCTGATGTAGCGCCACGCCCAAGAATCAATACTTCCAGTTTTATACATGTGGAATTAATTTTCACTTAAAATTAAATACAATTGTTGTATTATTACTGATCGTTCTACCTAAATGACTATAGTGCCCCACCCTATTCCTCGTACTTCCAGAGTTATGTTAATGGCTTTAATTAAATTCAAAATTACTGAAAATAACCGTTTTCTACAATGCTATCACTACCAACTAATCCTATTTGGTCTAATGATGTATGCCCTTTTCATTTCACATGCACTGCCACACCCTAAACTTAGTACTGCCAGTATAGATACATAGGAATACCTCAAGTCTCTCAAATATCAAAATTATTCACCTTTTTTTAAAGTCAAGGAGATAGAATAATAGACGGATATGATTGAAACAACGCAATTTGAACAACATGCAACCATGGCAACGCCTTTTCAAAAGTACTTCCAGTAATAGTACATTGGAATTGATTATTGGGGTTACTGGGATTTATTGATTTTGGATTATGGAAAATCGAATATATTTTAAGGTAAAAATCTTTGAGAAGGGAGAGGCCCCTATTGCAGTTTACTCGTAGCAATCACTAAATTTTATTATTTCAATAACTTCCCAAACGAATTAATTCCATTTGCAATCGCCTCCACAATCACACATGGCTGTGCACACGAGCTGCAATTTTGCACATTTTTATCTTGCTGACATTACCATGTGGTCAGGTGGCTACACATTTCCAAAATCTCTTGCTTAGTTTTCCCACAATTGCGTTAATTCAATCTTTTCGGTTCGCCTTTGTCTACTGCCAAGTCAGGCGCAGAGGGTAGCTGCAACGACTGACCCAGCTTGATAAGCGGTTCTCTTAATGTGTTTTTGGTGGAGTGCTGCAGATGGGATGCTGCCCCCACTGACTTGGCTTTTTTGAAAACATTTCCTTCTATAAAGTCAATAACTATTTGGCAAAAGTTAGTTTAACTGTGCAGTAGTACAGAAAACTGCTGCAGTAGACTGACATATATTTCTAACAGATCTTTACTTACAGACTTTTCATTAAAGGGCCGTTCAAATGTTGTTTTTACTTCTGTAAACAATACCTTCAAGTCTCCAAGGCAGAGATTTTCCCGAATAAAGACATTTGATTGCAGCCCGTGTAGGCAGAGAAATGAAAAGTTGAAGTTTTACTTCGAAATCGCTAGAAGTTGATGCGCAGATCTCCAGAGTCAGAGACTGGTGGTAAAAGCAATTGAAGATGGGCCCTTTTTCCCCGCTCTCCACCGGTGCTCCATTTTAAGGGCATTTACAGCTTATTAAAGCTACACGGAAAGAACAGAAGTCGACACAAGGATAGGAAGTCACTGATTGGGATCAAACTTAGGACCTCTCGCACTAACCAACTGTGCAATCCTTGCTCTTAAAAGTCGTGGAAGCCATGGAAAGCAGGAAGTGCACCTGCTTTGCTAGGACCTAGTGCTCTGAAAACTTCAAGAACTGCAATAATGTGGAAAGATTTTTCTGCGCTCTCTCCAAACATGGCGACTGCCAACACCACCAATCAGTGTCGAGAGTACGGGTAAGGAGTTTCTGAATCGCATAGTTGACACAATCCTTATAAATGAAAAAAAGCCTTGAGTCTGATTCCTCTTAAGTGCATGTTGCCAATCCAGTGAATTCCCGTTCTACATCACACGCTAATTCTTGTCCAAAAGAAGAAATCAAGTGTTTCTTTTTGGGCAATATGATGGATTTGCAAATTTCAGCTAAAAACAAGAAAAAGCTCAATACCCTAAGGAATCCTTCCCAGTTCATGGTATAAGTACTTGTTGGCTCTACACGCTTTGGTTGACCATGACTTTGTTTACTTCTAGATATGGTCTGTGATTTGAGGCTATCAGTGCCGCAATATTCGCTCCACATTACATCAACCCTGGATACACTCTGTATTAAACTGGGTCTTCACAGCCATGTGCAATTGATTAGGCTATTGGGCTACGGGTTTTCTTTATGTGGAAAATTATAAAATAGTGAGAATTATTGATTGTTACGAGTGAAGTGCAATAACAATGGCCTTTATGCAGGAATCCCTACTTTCAGAAAATTTCAGATTGCCATATATATATAACCAAACCTAATTCCAGTTCATAAATTCCAAAGTATTATTACTGGAAGTACTTTTGAAAAGGCGTTGCCATGGTTGCATGTTGTTCAAATTGCGTTGTTTCAATCATATCCGTCTATTATTCTATCTCCTTGACTTTAAAAAAAGGTGAATAATTTTGATATTTGAGAGACTTGAGGTATTCCTATGTATCTATACTGGCAGTACTAAGTTTAGGGTGTGGCAGTGCATGTGAAATGAAAAGGGCATACATCATTAGACCAAATAGGATTAGTTGGTAGTGATAGCATTGTAGAAAACGGTTATTTTCAGTAATTTTGAATTTAATTAAAGCCATTAACATAACTCTGGAAGTACGAGGAATAGGGTGGGGCACTATAGTCATTTAGGTAGAACGATCAGTAATAATACAACAATTGTATTTAATTTTAAGTGAAAATTAATTCCACATGTATAAAACTGGAAGTATTAATTCTTGGGCGTGGCGCTACATCAGAAATTAGTCAGCATGTTGCCTTCTATCATCATGCCAATTTTCATGCTTGTAGCAAAATACTGAACAATTCTGCACCATATTCCTGCACTATTTGCATAAGGTACCAAGATTTCTTGACTGGTGCTTTATTGTCGCCATTCACCGCGGTATGGTTGTTAGTGTCATCTGTCATCATGCTCCTTTCATATTTTCGTATGAAAACAAACAAACAAACAAACAAACAAACAAACAAACAAACAAACAAACAAACAAATAAACAAACAGACAGACAGACAGACAGACAGACAGACAGACAGACAGAAAGACAGACAAACAAACAAACAAATAAATGATTGAATGAATGTGTTACAGCGCCATAATTAGCAGTAGTTATTTTAAGATTTCTTTGTTTGCCTTTTTTGTGATAGCCCCTAGAGTATTTTCTTTGTTTGTTGTTTTACTCACTTAATTTTTCTGCATAATTTAATCAGTCTCACCAAACGTTCAATGGAACAACTTGTTTTGTAAGTAATATGTATTTTCTATCCTTTTTCAAGTTCGTATTATTGACACATTTAGTTATATGTTTTTTTTAAGGAACCGTAACGTAAACCGACGCGTTCAACCTATTTAATTATTGAGACTCAACGTCAACCGCTACATTTCGTTCAAAACAAGTTAATATTCATCTACGCCAGTTTGAAGAATGTTGACCAACGACGATGAAGACGAAGAAAAAACCGATCAAAGATCAACGATCACCGATCAACGCAGAAAACGGAAAAGGAAAGGCCTATAGCCAAGAACGAAAGAAATCAGAATGTTTAGCTGTTAAGAGAAGAATGAGTGAAGTACTTAACAAATTACAATCGCTATCAAGTTCTTTCGATAATGTAAACTACGTTCAACAAGAGTTACAAAATCTTAAAGCTCTTCAAGAAGAATTCCACACAAAGTTCCTCATGTGGTTTTATGACCTTTCAAACGAAGAAGAAAAGACGAATATTCAAGACTGGTTTGATGAAATCAATTTACAAGTCACCAATTTTATCGTTGGAATGCAAGACTTCGTCGTAATAGCCAAAAACAAGATTGAAGAACAACTAAAGGCCGTCTCTCAGATATCGAATGTACAGTCAAATGCTGAATCCTAAACATCCAGACACTCATCGAAGTCCCCGGGGGGGGGGGACTCTATTGTAAAAGGATCGGGTATGCTCGTCGTATCTCTTAGGAGTAAAAATCAGCGATTTGGTATCTTTTAGGGTGTTAAAATTGAAGTTTAGAGTTTTAGCATTTCCTGGTCTCTCTGAGGATATCAAAAGAGCCCATTGCTTAATATTTTGTTCTCAAATGGAAGAAATTTACCCAACAAAAGCGTGTCGACTATCAAATTTTGTGTTCATAATAATAATGTTCATTAGCTTGTTATCGCTGGTATCTCTTAGGGGTTAAAAAATCGTCCGGCCACGCCCATTTAAAAAGACTTCCGGTATCTTTTAGGGGTATTTTTGAAAATTTCCGACGAGCATACCCGATCCGTTTACAATGGAGTCCCCCCCCCCCCCCCCCCCCGGGTCGAAGTCTTCATTATCGGCTCGAATCAAACAAAGATCAAAAGTTGGCGAAATATAAGCTAAAACAGCCTTGTTATCACAAAAGCAAGCCTTGCAGAACGCAATAGAGCGGATTAGTTTACAAGAACAGTTAGCTGTTGCCTAAGCTATAAAGAACAAGTGTATGAAGAAATCGTAGAAGAAGAACTCAGACATCGTAGGGTTAACATCGAACCACGTCCGTCTATGTTACCTGAACCTCGTCCTTTTAAAACCGTACATGAATCTCGTCCGCCAACAATGCCTGAACCTCGTCTATCAATGCTGCCTGAACCACGTCCGAAGATTGAGTCAAGTACGCCAGACATGTCCAAGCCGAAGCTTTCCTCGACACCTCTGAATCCACGCCAACCTTTGAATATCGAACCAAGTCCCTTTGTGGTTAAACCGGAACCGTCTCACGCTTTCCAAGACGACCATGAACCGTCACATGCCTTCAAAGATGACTGTAAACCGTTAGCTGCCTACAAAGATCATCTTGAACTACCTAGACGTGCGGTTCTCACGCTGGATAAAGATCCATTTCTACAGTTAGTGGAGAAACAAACTCAGTTAACAGAGATTTTAGCCCAGCAACATCAACAAAGTCTTCTGCCACGTAAAAGTAAAAAGTAAAGTAAAGTAAAGTAAAGCGACCATATTTAACATCGATAACTCGTAACAGTAATTCAACTGACAAACCTGAGGTCGACGGTGAGCTCATTTTACTCCCCTCTCTCCATCAGTGCTCCGTTTTAGGGGTATTTAAAGCAAATCAAAGCTACACAGATTGGAAAGAAGTTGAAACAAGGATGTGAGGTCACTGGAGATCGAACTAGGGACCTCTCGCACCGAAGGCCGCGCACTAACCAACTGTGCTATCCTTGCTCCACGTCTTCATTTATCAAAGTTTACCAACGATCCATTGGATTTCAATACATTCATTCGTAATTTCAAGTCACAAGTTGAAACAAGAACACAATCTAGTGATGTCCGCCTTCAATATCTGCTGCAGTACTTGGAAGGAGAAGGTAAAGATCTAATCAAAGGATGTCTACACAAAGACCCTGGTGACGGTTATCCTCAAGCCATGGATCTGCTGAAAGAAAGATATGGAGATCCTTATAAAGTTTCTAACGCCTACATAAAGAAAGTTAATGACTGGCCCATCTTAAAATCTGGAGATGACAGTGCTTTAGAACGTCTTGCTAACTTTTTGACACAGTGCGTCTCTGCTATGGAGTCATTATCCTACCTTAGTATACTGGATCATCCACAGAATCTTCAAAGTCTGGTGTTGAAACTGATTACCCACTACTTACAGGATCGATGGCGTCGGCAAGTAATCAAGTTGAGAAAACCCAACGAAAGTTTGCCAAACTTCAAGCATTTAACTGAATTCATCAAGTCTGAAGCAAAGATAGCAACCGACCCAGTATTTTCAAGAAGAATTGGAAGAATTGGCCGAGACGACAGCGTTAAATCCAAGCCCTCACAGAGTAGACCTCAGCAACAAGCCTTCCCTCAAGACACAGACAAGACCAACCCACTCCCACAAGAAGTGAACAAGACCACCGTCCACAAGACTGCATTCTCTGCAATGAAAACATGACTTGGATGACTGTAAAGACTTCTTAGCGAAGACGATAGCAGATAGAAGATCATTTCTTCTAGAAAAAGGACTTTGCTACGCTTGCTACCAGACCGGTCACAGATCACGTGGATGTACTGCAAAGCGACAATGTAAAGTTTGTCTTGGCTGTCATCCTACTGCCCTACACGACTACAATTTTCGTCAATCGCAAAGAAACGATAATCCAGTTCCAAGTCCTTGGGATTTCAAGAGCGACCATCGTCAGAGACAAAACGACAACGTCGATGCAACAAATGCACAGCACCGAGAGATCAAACCAAGCAATCTGTCAAGCTCGAGAACAGTCTATGCCGAAGTTCAAAGTGATGAAAACATTCCAGTCAAGAAAGATCCGGAATTAATGTCAATGCCTATTGTTCCAGTGAAACTACGAGCAAACAAAGACAAAGAAGTTATTGTCTATGCCATGCTTGACAATTACAGCACAGGAACATTTGTCTCAGAAGACACAATAAAATCTTTAAACGTACAGGGAACGAAGACGAAAATCGCCATCAGGACAATGAATGGTACCAAACATTTAGACACCGAAGTAATAACAGGACTCTTTGTATGGGATGTAGATGGCAAGAATTGCATAGAGCTTCCAAAGACCTTCACACGAGATGATATACCAGCAACAGAAAAAGAAATTCCTCGACCTGAATTGGCAAGAAAGTGGCAACAGCTCAAGTTAGTAGCTGATAAAATGCCAACCTACATACCTGGAGTTAAAGTTGGTCTGCTCATTGGCACTAATTGTCCGAAAGCAATTCAACCGAAAGACTTCGTCGCTGGTAAAGATGATGGTCCGTATGTTGTACTAACCTTTGCAGGATGGACAATAGTTGCCCCCCTCCACGTAGCTGGTGTTCGTACAAGTACCTTTAGTTGTAATAGAATCATGGCAACAGACATGTGCAACAAACAGTCTCTAAAGCTTCACTACAAGATTGATAACAACGTGAAAGAAATTATATCACCAGAGACACTGAACACTTTGCTCGATTCAGAGTTCAGCGAAATCTCAATGGAACGCAACAACCAAAAGAAGTTCTCAATAGAAGATAGCCTCTTTCTTAAGAAGATTGGACAAGGTGTAAGACATGTCAATGGCCACTACGAAATGCCATTACCATTCCGAGATGAAAACGTTTTGATGCCTGACAATAAAGATCAAGTGATCCGAAAAGCTGAATTTTTGAAGAAAAAACTTCTCTACGACGCACAACTTTCACAAGATTACAACAACTTCATGAACGACATAATCGAGAAAGACTATGCAAGAAAAGTACCGTCACACCTTCTAACGTCAGAGCCAGGAAAGACATGGTACTTACCTCACCACGGGGTCTATCACCCTCATAAACCAGATAAAATACGCGTGGTCTTCAACTGTAGCGCAAAGTTTGCCGGTGTTTCCTTGAATGATATGCTTCTCCAAGGCCCTGACTTAACCAGCTCTCTTGTTGGCGTACTCACCAGATTTCGACAGAGACCTGTGGCGTTCATGGGAGACATCGATTCCATGTTTCACCAAGTGCGAGTTACAGAACATCATCGTAACTTTCTATGTTTTCTATGGTGGACGGACGGTGACTTCTCACGTGAGCCCGAAGAGTATCAAATGAACGTTCACCTATTTGGTTCGGTATCTTCGCCAAGCTGCGCTAACTTTGCTGGTAAAAGGACTGCAGACGATTTTCAAGATGAAGTAGGAAAAGAAACTGCTGATGTTTTAAGACAAAATTTCTACGTAGACGACTGCCTGCGCTCTGAAGACTCTGAAGAAGCTGCGATAGAACGAGTCCATGATGTGATGAAGATCTGCGCAAAGGGTGGGTTCTCTTTAAGCAAGATCACCAGCAATAGCAGAAGGTTATTGGAAACGATACCAAAAGATAAACGATCCAAGACAGTGAAGGCTATCGATCTTAGCCATGACGATCTGCCCATAGAACGTGCCCTGGGTGTTCACTGGTGCATAGAAAGCGACGAACTTGGCTTCAGAATCGTTCTTAAAGATAAACCACTTACTCGCAGAGGTATCCTTGCTACCATCAGCTCAGTTTACGATCCGATTGGAATGGCTGCTCCTGTACTATTACAAGGAAAGAAGATCCTTCAGGAATTATGTCAACAGAAAACCAATTGGGACGACGATATACCTGACGAATACAATTTCAGATGGGAGAAATGGAGAAAAGAATTGCCATTATTGGAGAACTTCAAAGTTCAAAGATGTTGCAAGCCACAGAATTTTGGTACGGTGGTTGAAGTGGAAATCCATAGTTTTTCCGACGCAAGTCTATCTGGCTACGGTCAAGTTTCATACCTCAGACAAGTTAATGAAAAAGGTGCTATCCATTGTGCGTTTTTAATGGCAAAAGCTCGACTTGCACCACTGAAAGCATTAACCGTCCCACGTCTCGAGTTAACTGCCGCTGTATTATCTGTACGAATTGGAATGATGCTTGAATCTGAACTGAACCACAACATAGATGACCACACCTATTGGACAGATAGTACAACCGTTCTGAAGTATCTCAACAACAGTCAAAACCGTTATAAAGTCTTCGTCGCCAACAGAGTACAAACTATCAGAGATGATACGAGTCCAATTCAGTGGAGATTTGTTGATGGTACAGTCAATCCAGCAGACGATGCATCCCGTGGGCTTGACGCGAAACACTTCACAAATCAACAACTTTGGATCATGGGACCAGATTTTCTGTGGAAATCTAAAGAAGCATGGCCACAACGCCCCGTTGATGTCAAGTTGTCTCAAGAAGACACCGAAGTTAAAGAAGTACTTGACTGCGCTGCTGCTGTTGTAAACGAATGTAAAGACATCCTGGAACGTTTCGTACATTTTTCACAGTGGTACAAACTTAGCAAGACGGTAGCGCGACTCATGAAACTCCAATCAAAGTACCGCAAGAGTAGTATCTCAACGAATGACAATTTGGATACTTCGACCAAAACCGTAGACGTAAACGTGGTAACTGCTGAAGATCTACAAAGAGCAGAGATAGTTGTACTGAAACTAATCCAAGAAAACGCCTTCCCTGATGAGTTAGCCGCACTGAAAAGCATGAAGAAAGAAGATCACAGTGAGCGAATTACACTCAAGAGAACAAAGACAGAGATCAAGAAATCAAGCTCGTTATATCGCTTGGATCCATTCTTGGACGATGATGAGTTAATACGTGTTGGTGGCAGACTTAACAAGTCCCAAGAGCTGGATGAAGACTTCAAACATCCAATTATTTTACCAAAGCAAGGACACATCACTGAATTGATTATTCGCCACGCGCACCAAAAGATGGCACACAGTGGAAGAGGAATCACGCTAAATGAACTCAGAAATCGTTACTGGATTATCAATGGAAACTCGGTTGTCAGATGGTTTATATCAAAGTGCGTCACTTGCAGAAGATTAAGAGCAACGTTAGGTGAACAGAAGATGGCAGACCTACCGCAGGAACGTGTAACGACAGCACCACCTTTCACCTTCTCAGCCGTAGACTATTTTGGTCCATGCATAATCAAAGAAGGCCGTAAAGAGCTAAAACGGTATGGCGTACTATTTACATGTCTTGCAAGTAGAGCCATTCACTTGGAATCAGCTAATTCTCTAGAGACAGATGCTTTTATAAACGCGTTAAGACGTTACATCGCACGGAGAGGACCTGTAAAGTCCATGCGTTCAGATCAAGGGACAAACCTCGTTGGAGCTGTGAACGAACTCAGAGAGAGTTTAAAGAAAATGGATCACGCAAAGATTAGCGAATATCTTCTACGCAATGCAAACGCAGATTGGCTAATTGAATGGAAATTCAACCCTCCAGTAGCCTCTCACATGGGTGGGTCCTGGGAACGTTTGATCCGAACCGTACGTTCCATCCTTATGGCCTTAGTACGCGACTATGGACATGCTCTAAACGATGAAGCTTTCAGAACCTTTCTAACAGAAGTTGAAAGTATTGTGAACTGCCGACCACTAACATTTCCTGTTAGCGACCCAGATGATCTCACAAGACCGCTGACACCAAGTCATTTGTTAACACTAAAGTCTAAGGTAGCCTTACCACCACCTGGAGAGTTTCAACGAGAGGATATTTATCTACGAAAGCAATGGAGAAGAGTTCAATACTTGGCTGAAATTTTCTGGACAAGATGGAAAAAGGAGTATTTGAATTCATTACAAGAACCCAAAAAATGGAACCGCCCAAGAAGAAACTTCACAGTAGGGGATATTGTTCTAGTCACTGATGAAAGAACGCCGAGAAACTCGTGGCCTTTGGCTCGTATAACAGACGTATACCCTGACGCAAAAGGACTGGTTCGTATGGTCAAGATTAAGACAGCGACATCAATGTTGGAAAGACCAATACAGAAATTGGTGCTCCTTCTAGAAGCTGAATGAACATTAAAGAACATTGGAGAAAGAACATTAGAGAACATTAGAGACATAACTTTAGCAATTAATTAACTTAATCATACTTATTAGATCATAATTTATTTAATTAACTGATAAGAGAGCTTACCTCTCTTATGGGGGGGGGGGGGGGGGAGAATGTTACAGCGCCATAATTAGCAGTAGTTATTTTAAGATTTCTTTGTTTGCCTTTTTTGTGATAGCCCCTAGAGTATTTTCTTTGTTTGTTGTTTTACTCACTTAATTTTTCTGCATAATTTAATCAGTCTCACCAAACGTTCAACGGAACAACTTGTTTTGTAAGTAACGTATCTTATTTTCTATCCTTTTTCAAGTTCGTATTATTGACACATTTAGTTATATGTTTTTTTAAGGAACCGTAACGTAAACCGACGCGTTCAACCTATTTAATTATTGAGACTCAACGTTAACCGCTACAGAATGAATGAATAAATAAATAAGTGAATAAATTAGAAATAAATAAACTACAAAAAAGCAAGCAAACAAACAAACAAACAAACAAATAAATGAATGAATAAATAAATAAATGAATAGATTAAAAATAAATAAATAAAAAGCTTATGTTTAAACTTCAAGGCGAAACGACGTCATTTTGAAGCACATACCACATCATGGTTCTTCTTCAAGTTGTGAAATCGACTTCTGAATGTTAAAATGTTGCTCGAGTATTACCACTTCGACTCAACTCGTGTTGCAGCAAATGATTTCAGTATCGGCCAATGAGAATACAGGATTATCTCAACCTGCAACAAATAATTTTGTTGCGAGACAAGTTTGTTCTCTGGTGGAAAAACGCGCAGCATTGCTTTTCAACTCGTCTCGCAGCAATGTTACGAGACAAGCTGAGTGATTTTGTTGCTCGTATTACCGCACCTTAACGACGCCTTATTGGAGTCAGAATATTTTCTAGATTGTTTAATTTGCCTTTAAAAATGGTCAAAAACATCCCAGCAAGTCGTGCACGAAAGGGTAAGTCGACCGTTTCCTGATGATTCTTTATGTTTATATCATCAAGGGAGAGAGTTGGAAGGAGGAGTGGAAATAGAAAAGTACTAGTAACTAGTAAGAACCTAATTCGAACCATCCCAAGCGACGAGCTTGTGTTGCAATAATTGAAGCACTCGAAGGACATTCTTAAATCCTTGAATCGGAGCGATGGTGTAATATGGTTAAACTTCTTGGTATATGTCATGATTCTGCAAGCAAAGTTCTGCACTGTCTCAAGTTTCTTGATGTTAATTATAACAGAGGATGTATTTGATCAAACTGAACAGTAGGGGGCCTAACTGACTTCAATTAGCTACATACAACCTCGAAATAGTAAAGCCCTTTTGCAAACTAATTTACGCTGAATTTTACAACATTTTCGATGACGTTATTTATTACTTTTAGGGTCAAATTTCTTCCATTAACAGTGGATATTACATTTACCTTTATTATTACAAAGGTGCTGTATGCAAGCCGGGACGGCTTCCTCTGCAAACTATTTAATTTTCCCATTTACAGACAAAGATCCAGCGGTTTTATGCAATTTAGTTTATTCAATACTGAGTTTCAGTAACTTTTCACAATGAAGTGTTTCCATTTTTCATTATGATCTTATGTTTAAAATTATAATTTATTTTCACAAGAAAAATAATACAATCAGCTGAGTTAAAAAGTTATTGAAGTTAGTTATTGAAGCCTTGCACGATCACGTTACCAAGGGATGTTCTTACAAATTCCGTTAAAAAATCTAGGAATGTTATGAGTCTGAAAAGGCTTTTTTTTCCTTTAAGAAAATACTTTTGTTTGCTACTTTCAAACAACACGATATCCCTGGGTTTGGAAAACAATTCGAAACAAATTTGCATATTTTGAATTAATCGTATCTACACGATTTGTAAAGCTGATGGCCTTAAACAATAAAACCGTTTGTTTCAATATGTCCCTCGATGATTTCAATGTAAAAGGAGTCACTTGCTATAAATTGTCGTAAATTGAATGAGTGTTTTATGCGGCCATGTTGGCTGGCAGCGGTTCGTGCCATGGCGGACCATTATTCCGTCATAAAATTAAGAAGATATGGAAACAAGTTTTGAGCTGTTAATTGCTTGAAAATTGCTAACATAAAATGTTTTCCGATTCATAACTCAAAATTCCATTATATATTTGTAGAAAATTCCCTTATACACGAGATCGTTCAAAGCTTCTCAATTTCTAACTTAAGAGAATTCCTTGGACAAATGTTATTCAAAGGTGATTCATTTATTCTTCTGTATTCTCTTGGAGTCTTGGTTGACTTTATTTTGCAGCCATGAAAGCTTGGGTTGTACATCTTGAACGGTTTCATAGAAGTGTTTTATCGCTATTTGACACAATTTATCTTTGTAATTCTGTGGAGAGTAAAATCAACAAATCATTTTTAAAGTGTGATAAATTAATAATTATGAAAACAGATTTCAAAATGAAGGACAAAAAATGCTAAAAGGCTAAGGTTGTCTGGCTAACAGACAGAACTGGGGTCAAAAAGGAAAATAGGCTAAAATCACAAGGACATTGAATGACAGGAAGATACACTATAAAATTAAAAGAAAATAGGAAAAGCAAGGACAGAGAGACATAAAAAAAGAGAGAGAAAGAAAGCAACGAATAAAAAAGAAAGAAAGACTAAAAAGACTAAAAGAATGAAGATGATAAAAGAAGAAAGAAACAAAGAGAAAGAGAAATGCAGTTTTAGAATGTTAATAAATGTACAGTAGATCACAGACCATCTAATTGGCGATAGGTGTAGTACAATAGAAAAACACGGACAATCACACAGATATTAGATAGACAGTAGAAAAGAATAAGAACCGTCGAATGTAACGTCGGCAAAGAGGTAAGTACCGACACCAAGAGAGCGGACAAATTTGGCGTTTGCGACTCTGGTGGATCAGTTTTGATGGTACGTAATGGATTGACTGACACTTGAAAAAGCAGGATATACTGAGCGTTAGAATTTTATAGAAAATGCAATCCTAATGACTAGCTGAACTCATGCTAGTCGTTTTGTTTTGTAAAGCCCTTGCCTGAAGGAAAGTGACCATTCATAAATAACTAAAAAGTAAAATGGATAAATATTTACAATACTGATTTTTAGCGGTTAAAATGAAGTCATGAAATTTCGTCGGTATATGGTTTCCGACTGGCTTTTAATCTCCAGCAAACTGTTTCATGTGTTTTAAGTGTAACAGCTATTTTGGTTGTAGCAACTGAAAACAATATTTATGTTGGCTAACATTACAATCACCGTAGAATGCTAAATTATATTCAGTGAACAGTTATTTTCCTAGTATGAACTTTGAAAATTAAGGCTTCCACATTATCCCCTTGGGCAAAAATTGTTGTGACATAAATATCAAAATCTCCCTATTTTAGTGTTTCTAGACATCCCGCTTTATATCTTTTTAACATGATACTTTCTTTTGGCCTGGAGTCTGGAAGAAATAAGTTGTAAAACACTAGTTTGATGATATTATTCTATACGGGAGTTCGCCTGAGGCAAGGCGTCTACAAAATAGCTTCATTTCCGATCAAGTGTACTTGGCTGCGTTAACTAAGTATTGGCAAATGTGGGAGTAATGACTTCACTATGAAGAAAATGGTAAATCTCTACTGTGCTATATTATTAATCAATACCGATATCCAACAGCTTTTGATTTCTTACACTTTTGATATCATTCTACTATCAAATCTGATTGCTTGTTTTATAATTTCTCTTGTCCATTCTTTAAAACACATGCATTCATTAGCTGCAATCTTGCTGTCGCTTAACTCATCAAATGCTTTACTTAACGTACAACCAAAGATTCTTTGTCCTGCGTCGATTTAAGCTTTTTTAAGTTTAGAAAACTCTTAACTAAAGATCCAGCTCCCTTATCATCAAACTTGCATTTTGAAGGTGCTGAATGAGGGGAAAAATCCTTTACGTGTCCTAACAATATTTGGAATAAATGAGATTGTTTTAATTAATTTACAAATCCTTTCTCCTCACTATTTCCTTCTGCTATTTTTTTTGCCCGTGCATGTAAAATATCATAGCAACAAAAGTCCTACCTTCATTAGACTTCGTTTTTTCCCTTCTGGGAGATGTCGACCCTCAGTAGTCCAAAGGCCATAAGCGGACATACTTTGAAGTGTAGCAAGTACTAGAATAAGAGAAAAGATGAGCCCAGTGCTTGCTACCATCTTTGTAATCAATCGATAGATACACCAACTAGTTCAAGTCTTGATAGTTGATGTGCTTATATAGTCAAGTGTTCAACAGTGGGAGCTCGGCAATCAAATTAGAAAATACCAGAGTACAATAGTTTACCGACCTATTTGCGTGTTATGTGAAATAATTGGGCCATCCTCTGACGCTCGTTTAAACGGTTGTCCTTTGTTAGAAGGCAAACATCCGGGATGTTGTAGTTGTTGGTCTTAAAAATGTGATCATTATGAATCTTATCTCAACTCAGGAAAAAAAACCTGCCCCCACTGAGGGTATTCACTACGTCTCTCCAGGCTTGGCCCTTCCATTAAATCACAAAACAGCTTTTATTTAAACGCTAAATTAACCAATAAGTCATTCGTCTGTTTAGTTCCGAAATAGAACTCAATAAAGGTTCCACCCTCTTGAACGTTGTTCATTGTATAAGTCATTTCCGCTGTTTAACGTTCCAAGTGGTGACTTAGATGAAGAATGATAAAAAAGACATGCTTTATATAACGGTCGTATTTACAATGCTTTCACGTGGTATACCCTCTTAGTAACCGTACTTTGCGTCATTGAGTTTTTAAATAAAATAAACTATTTTGACGACAAACAGTGGGCGAAAACCCTCATGGCTGGCAAATGAGAGAACACACCAAGATACCATTTGCTACAGTAATACTAGCTGTGTTGTTGTAACAATAATAGTTGTTATTGTTGTTGTAAGGCAATCTGGGTAGTGGTGTTGGGATGTGTAGGAAGGATAACTACTTGTATTTTCAACTGTGTCCAGCCTGTACCCCTCCCCCCATCACCCGCTGCCGTACCAAATGGGCTCAGTTCAACTTCAATTCAGATTTGTTCGATGTTATAAGTCATTTGCCAAGCCTTTTAACAATGTTGTTGAAAACCGATGTGAGTCGATGTTGAAAGAGATTTATACGATGTTCAACTTTGTTTCATAACCGCTTCATCATTCCCAAGTCTTCTGTTTTTCGTGAAAGTTAAATCGTGTTGAATTTGTTTGCCACCCTCTTTGAATTTTTGTTGAACAAGGATATACGTAGTGTTCATTAAATCGTTGAAATAAATTCGTGAAAAACGGTTTCAACAATTGTCTCAACATCCGATCCTGAACATTATTAAATGTCGATGTCGTTTGCCTCCCCCAACGGCATTTTACATTTTTCAAAATCAAAAATATTGAATCGATGTTGTATAAATCTTGAAACTACCTGGGCCTTTTATTTCGTGTTGGCGCTAGTGTTGGGCATAATCATAACTCGAACTGAAGGAAAAATATTTCTATTGATAAATGAATTTCTCAGTATGAGAGTATGACCACAGCGAACAGATGGTAATTTTGTTATCAAACGTAGATTTTATATAAGTAAGCTATGACACTTCGCAACTATTTGCAGTCATTAATATTATAATGCATAGTTCTTGAGTTTTTAAGTTGCATATCCTGCGTTTTCATTGTTCATTTGATTTCAACTCCTTCAAGACAAAACTGAAACTGAACTCTACAGAATGTCCTATATGTAACGTTCATTTGTTATCCAAGAGCACAGCGCTTAGAACTTTACTGCTATAAGCTCTATATAAATGCTTGTTTGATTGATTGATACATTTCGCCGTTCGTAGCTTTCTCCTCCTCATTAATTAATGCATCATATTCTTCTATACTATACTTTTGTTTGCTGTTCAATTTCAGACAACTTCGCTACAAATATTTCTGATCAGAGGCGGCAGCTACATCAATAGATCCCAACTTTTCAATAAAGTTGCTTCATGTTTCGTTTAAAAGCTTTTTCAGTCATTCTGTTTTGTGTTGCTGGTGGTTATGTTGCTGTAGCGTCTCTCCTCAGTGACTCTCTTTCATTTCTTGGGTGTTGTTCTTAACTTTTACAACTGATGTACATCTTTAAGATAAATCTCAAAAGCAAGTTCATCAAATTTTTCAAACTTGAATGTGTACACTTCTTTTTGTTTTACAGTCTTTTACCAACTCTAAGCAAAGAGCAAACAATTGAAAATCAATAAAGTTAAATATTTTCTTTTACCATGTTATACAGGATTGGAACTGGAACAACTGAGAAACAGCTCTATGCCATCAACATTTTCAAGTCCAATTTTTTAGACTCATAAACACTGTAACTCTGAACTGATTTTGAATGTATATTTACAATTTATTAGAACATACTAAACGAATTTGTAGAGCAACTTTGGACCCCTTTGAAAACCACCCTGTTATTGATGAAAGGGCTTCCTATTAAAATATTAGTTAACTGATAATAATAATTTAATAATTTCTATAGCGCGTCAATTATAAAATATTCTGCTGCGCTTTACAACATTTAAAATACATTAAAAAGATAAATAAATAAATAAAAATAAATAAATAAAAAGATATAAGAAATAATTTAATATATATATATATATTATATATATATATATATATATATATAAATTGAACAAATGTTAGGGATTAGCTGATGTAGTCCAACTTTTATTTTGGCACTAACGTTTCGGCTTACGCCTTCTTCAGAGTGCTGTTACAATTGAGGTTGCGTCATAGAGGTAATTATTTAATTGAAAATTCATGTGTGTAGGAAAATTCGTGAGTTGGCAAGGAGTCTGGTATCAAGTATGTAAAAAATTATTACTTAAATGTACTCATGGTTATGATATCAGGACCCTTAACCAACTCGTTTGTTTAAACCGAAAGGTTGGAATGTTTTCAATTTGATTATCCAAAAACGTTCTCGCTCTCTTAGGATATCTTTCTTGCGATTGATCTCCATTTGGCTCTTCTTTATCTGTTCTATGGGTGTTATTGCTATATCCGCGTTGAAATTATGATCTTCTTTATAAATAAAGTGTTCGGCTAGCTCACAGGAATCTGTTTTTGTTCTAATATGGTTACGATGGTTGTTCATTCTAATGTTGAATGGTGTCTCGCTCTTACCAATATATTGTTTTTGGCACTTGGTACAAGTAATGAGGTAAATAACCCAAGAGGACTGGCAATTCACCTCATGGAATATTTTAAATTCTATGCCATTCGACGTACTTTTAAAAGTCCTTTTGTCAGTTATGTAAGTACACCAACTGCATCTAGTTTTATTACATGGTCTGCTACCACAGTTAACAATTTCTTGTGAAGGTTTGGTTTTTGCACTTACTAATACGTCATTAAGACTTTTAGGTCGCCGATAAGCAACTAATGGCGGATTTTTAAAGATCTTCCTCATGCGTTTTTTGATGTTAAGCATAATCCATCCTTTGTTGAGTACTTTACCTACTGTCTCAAGGTGTGGGTTGTAAGTAGTAATGAAACATGCACGATCTTTTGTGGCTTTGATCTTTGTCTGTAGAGCTTCATCCTGTGTCATTCTGAGAGCTTTATTCATAGATTCTAATGTCGGTTCTTTCTGATAACCTGAGGCTACGAAATACATGCAGTATTCTTCAATTCTTTTACGTAAGATGTCATCATCACTACAGATTCTGCGAAGACGTAAGGCTTGGCTGTAAGGTATACTCCTCTTTAAATGAGGGGGATGAGCTGATTTCCAATTAATGTAAGAATGCGTGTCGGTTGGTTTCTGGTACACATCGGTTTCAAGTGAGTGATTTGCGTTAACTTTTACTGTTACATCTAAGAAATTGATTTCCGTCGTCGAAGTTTCATGTGAAAAACTGATAGTTTGATGCACGTTGTTAATATAATGGAGGAATTCTTGTAGTCTCGTTTCGGAATCTGTCCATATTAGAAAGATGTCATCAATATAACGTTTCCAACAACTAATCGAATTACTCCATTCAGTCATGCTCACGTAACGTTTCTCAAAGTCACCCATAAAAAGGTTAGCATAGTTAGGGGCGACCCTTGTTCCCATAGCAGTGCCTTTAATCTGAAGAAAATTTTCCTCGTTGAAGGTGAAGTTATTGAGTGTTAGTACTAACTCAAGTAGCTTACATAGTGTATATATATATATACACGCGTCTATTGTTTATTGGAAGCGGAAGCGGGTGAGTGTGGTTCTATTTACAATAGCTGTGAGAAAAAATAGGTGTGAGAAAAAATTCAAGTAAGTCAATTATTCCTTAGGTAAAACTTGTTTTCGTGGCGGCACTTGGAGATTAGCTCTGATCTTTTGTTCAGGATTCTGTCAGGGTTTGCAGTAATTATCTTTAGTTTCTCTGTCAAGCATAGATCGCATCGTTTAGAAATACCACCATCCATCAACATACGAATTTCGGATAACTCCTGCAATGAAGACGTATTCAACAAGGCCAAACCAGTCTACGACTCAACTCTGAAAGCCAGCGGCTATACGTGCACGACCCCGACGCAATAGACAAAGAAATATTATATGGTACAACCCTCCTTTCAGTAAAAACGTCAAGACGAGCATCAGGGGCTATGTTGGAACCTCTATTTAGCTCTTCCCCATTGATCGTTTGTAAAACAGGCTCTACTTCAACATCATTACAAACGATGTTCAACAGCTCTGCCTCCAGATCTCTTAGCTCGTTATGGCGTTGGATGATAAAACCACCACGTTTGCATATCATAGCGTGATCCACGTTGAACGGAGCACCACATACACAAGTCGAGGGGATATCGTCGATGGGCCAATCGTATCTTAACTTGACTGCATCTCTGAATTCCCTTTTATTCAAGTTGAAATCCATATCCTTGATGGGTATTACTGTTAGCCAATTGGATGCACCCTTTTCAGTGGCCATAAGCAAAGCTCTCTTAGATTTCTTTGGTAGTTGATCCTTCAAGCTCTCTTCACGTGCACGCAGGGCATCATCTTTTTCCTTACGAACCTTATGATGTAATGACCTATTTAAAGCCTCCTCGGGTAGCTCGTGCATTTGAGTGAATATTTGCACAGTTAATGGTGCGGTTGTCTTGACAGATGCTGCAAACTCTAAGGCAGCATCCTGACAAGGGTTGGTGAATCCCATTCCTCCCATCCGTACTGGCAAAGACAGAAGTTCTCGCTCGCTCTGTGTACAGCTATGTTCTGTTATAGATGGTATCAGTACATCAGCTATTGCATCTTCTAGTGGTTGTAGTAAATCTTCAATATTTGGCAATGTTCTTAGAAAGTACGTCCATCGGTGTCTAATCCAAATGCAAAAGCTGCGTAGCAGGCCTGAGGTTGCGTCACTGCAAATTCAGCTAACTGCTTTATCTCACTTATCCAATTTGTAACTTTATCATTCACATATTCCTCGAGATACGATCTTGAGCCAAGCACTGCGCCAAGATGTTTATGGCCCTGGATGGTAATATTTATAGCAGTGTCTTTGAAAACATCTTCAGCGCATTCCTCTCGTCCCGGTTTGGTAATCAACCAGCATTTCTTGGCATTGGGGAAATAACCCAAATCTGGTCCCATCGTAGTTAGAGCATCCCACCATTTCTTAATCTCCGTGAAAGATCCAGCCCCGCTAGCATCATCAGCAAACCAACATTGTTTTGCAGAGCTTGAGCTGTTTAGATGGTTGATCAATGGCTGAAGGCTAATTGCATACAAGCCCATGGCTAGAGGATCACCCTGCGTAGTGCCTTCTGCTGATATTATTTCTTTGCCTCCTGTTATGAACAACCTCGCTGGATATCTGTAAGTGTTTATTGCGTACGTTGCTATGGCAGGACATAATACTCTGATATTGTGCAGAGCAGCAGCCCTATTTAGGGCATTGAAAGCATTTGAAGCGTCGATTAACAGAACAGCATCAGTATCATCATCATCAAAAATTCTTCTCATTGCATGAATAGCAGCTTCACTTCCACCTCTTTGGCCTGCACAGACTTGAAGACATCCGCTGGCATCAATAACATCTTGTTTCAAGACTTTCGTTACGCATTTTCCAAATATCCTTCTGATAACTTCTCCGACGCCAATTGGTCGAACTGCGCCCTCATCCTTGTCTAATGGAATCAGTCTACTCGCTAACAGTGGTTCGATGGTGGTAGGGTCAATATACTCTGTGCACAATCTCCTTAACATGGTAGCTAGAGCTTCGCATAGATTAGTACTTGACTTCTTGAATGACTTACATGATAGAATTCTTTTAAAGCCGTGAGCATCAATACCAGAAGGCTCCCCTGATCCTTTGGTCCTTAATGCAGCATCTCTTATCATTGCACCATTGATTTGTTGAAATAAGACATCTGGGATATCTTCAATTGGACCGTACAGAAGTGATCCCAACTTAGGAGCTTGTGCATCTGGATGTTTTTCTTTCAGCTGCGTCATAACATCATCTGTCAATGGTAATACACCACCAGAATCATTCTCACTCAAGTAACGTAGTGCAGAGTTGATTTGGCCCTCCATAACAAGTTTAGCAAAAATCTTGGCTTTATTTGGTGGATCAGCTCGTTTTGATACTTCGGGAAGACGTTTTTGAATCATTCGCCCTTCACGTATGAGCTTATCGATTTTTCCATCCCTCCACAAGGCCAGACGCTTCTCTAGACAGAGTTGGTGGTCTTTCGCTTTAGATTTTTGGCTGGGTTTTTGTAGTCCCACTGCTAAGAGAACAAGATTCATTGTTCCAGTCATTTATGTGTGTTAATAATAATAATAATAATAATAATAATAATAATAATAATAATAATAATAATAATAATAATAATAATAATAATAATAATAAATCAAATCAAATCAAACCTAATAATAAATCAACCTCAACCTAAACATCTCAAGAGAATACTAAGAAAAGAAATCGAAAGAAAATTAGAAGAGGAAGTAAAACAACAACGATGGATAGGACAATATATAGTGCAACAATGGCAAGATAAACATTTACATCATGAATCCTATAACATTGCAAAGATTTGGCCAAACATCCCAAACATAGTCTACAGCATACACACCAGTATCGTACAACAGTTAATCACAACTAAAGTCTACAATGCAAAGAAAGTTCAAAGTGGAGGAGAAGATTTGTTATGCAGTTTCTGTCATGTCAAGAAGGAAACAGTACCACACATAATGTGCAGCTGCTCTGCCATCGCGCAAACGCTGTACACAGTGCGTCACGATCGAATGCTCCGTCCAGTGTACTATGCGATTTTAAAGGCACTTGGAATCCCCAATAATGAAGAACACCAAACGATACCTTGGTACAGAGAACAACAACCCAAATCTAATAATTCTTTGTTGGTTGGTTTAGTCATATCATTGATCTTGTTTCATCAACCATAAGTAATTTTATTACCAAGCTTTCGGGCCTAAGGCCCATCATCAGGGTAAATGGAATCAACAAAATCGTTACAAAATCCACGCACGCTTATGGCGTTAACGACATTATCCTCGAGCGCTCACAATAACAACAACGAGCGCGAGCTACCACTAAGGTTGTGTTCTAGAATTATACTATTTACAATTTAATAGAGGAATATAATTATCAGGCAGTTTTCTGCCGGAGTCTCTATTAAAAATAGCGTTCTTGTTTTTTGAAATATAACATGCCTCTGCCCATTTACGCTGGTGCCATCTTCCTTCTGATTCTAAGATCTTTGCATCCTGCCATGCTATCGAGTGTCCACAATTTAGTGCGTGTTCAGATAACGCTGATCTTTCAGTCTTTTGTAGACGAACACTTGCCTGATGTTCTTTAATTCTGGTCCCCACAGATCTTTTCGTCTCCCCAATGTACTCAGTATCGCATTCACCACATGGAATAGAATATACCACTCCAGTCTTCTTTTCTTTTGGCAAAGGATCTTTTATCTTACTGCTAAGAATTTTTCTCAAGGTGCTAGCTGGTCTTATGCTAACTTTTACGTTGTACGATTGTAATACACGTTGTATCTTCTCCGTTACACCTTGGACGTACGGCAGAGTGACATAGCCTTTGGTTTCTTCACCAGATATTTGTTCTTTCTTAGACGACTGTTTGCTGAATTTCTTTATGAATTGTCGTGGATATCCATATAAAATTACTTATGGTTGATGAAACAAGATCAATGATATAACAACCCAAATGTTGTGTCGAGACTAAAGAAGTGAAGGTACTATGGAACATTCCCCTGCACTTAGACGTCGTTCCTAAGGATGGTGCAAACAGACCTGACATCACTATATGCAACAAGAAAGAACGTCAATGGCTTATATTTGAAGGAACTGTATGTAATGTTGGACAGATTCAAGAACGAGACAAATTGAAAACAGAGAAATATGCTGATTTAAGGTCAAGCTTAAAGAGATTGTATCCCGGTTATAATGTTATTCAAGTTAATGTAGTGTTTGATTTTCTATCGGGGTATCATAAAGAACTGAAAGACAAGTTAAAGAATGTAGGACTCTCTGATAGTATGAACGTGATTAGAAAATGTCAAAAATGGGTAATCGCACAAAACTGCGAAATAGTGAAAGCCCTTCATAGTCATAAATGAAGCATCAGTCTATTTGAAATATATAATAGGAAATTGCCCAGATTATCGTAATCCGCAGTTTCACTACGAACAACACTTGTAAACAAAGTGAAAGTTTGAAATAAACACAATAATAATAATAATAATAATAATAATAATAATAATAATAATAATAATAATAATAATAATAATAATAATAATAATAATAATAAATAACTTCTTTATTATGCATAAATAATTCTAAATAATTCACAAATATTAAAATTCTATTTATCCAAATAGTTGAAACTTCAAATGAATACGTTTATCAAGATTTATACTCCTTAACAAATATTAAAAATTCTCAAATTTTTTAAAAAAAGTCCTAAAAAACTATTATAATTTTTTTTATAAAAAACTCTAAATATCGACAGTAATAATATAATATAAGAAAAAACAGTCATATTAAATATATTCATCTATCTTCACTGCACATTTGATAATTCAACCTCAAGATCAATGTCACTAATGTTCTCTATTACGTTAATTTTCCTTCTTCTTCTAGTACCTCTAAGACATAGCAATGCTGCTCGTAGAATTGCAAAAGAGACTTTAGTTCTTATCCAAGTTATTGTCATTGCATACTCCTCTCCTTTCTTCTTGGCGATCAGTTCAGCAAGCCTTGCATGGTAGCGTTGACACTCTTTTCCCATTCCTCCTGTTGTTGTGAATACAAGCGGAGTGAAGGTACCTTGCTCGACTTCCATGATTCTTTGTGCATATTTTCGTTTCTTTTCTTCTTCGTGTCGAGTATAGATCTGTTCCTGGGTCAGAGTTTGATATGATTCTGCATTTGGGTGGCAGATTCGAACATCGAAGAACGTGGATCGCTGTTTTTCCCAAAAGCCACGAGCAGTATGTCAAGACGAACATCGGGCGCTTGATTTGCCCCTCCATGTAGTGTCTCTCCTGTGATGTCTTGTAAAATAGGCTCTGTTTGAACATCAGTACACACCATACTCAACAGCTCAGCTTCTAAATCACGCAGCTCATTATGTCGTTGTATAATAAAGCCGCATTTGCAGATCATAGCGTGGTCTATGGTAAATGCTGCGCCACACACACATGCTGATGGACAGTCTTCAATATTCCAGTCGTAGCGCAGCTTTATTGCATCCCTGAATTCCCTTTTGTTTAGGTCAAAACCCATGTCCATGTTCGGGACCATTGTTAGCCAGTTTGAGGCACCTTTCTCCTTAGCCAGAGTAACTGCCCTCTGTGACTTCTGTGGAAGGGAAGTTTGTAGGGTCTTGGATTGGATGGACAAGTATTCATTCTTTTCTTTGCTTGATGCTTGTTGTTTCTTTCGCACTTCTTCTTCATCTGGAGGGTTATGTGTTTGTGATGTTATCTGTTCGACTAGTGGAGCTGTGATGTTGATTGAAGCATTATACTCTATCTTTGCAGCTTTGCATGGATTTGTAATCCCTAAGCCTCCCATACGTACTGGTAGAGCTAATACATCTCTCTCATCCTCAGAGCAGGTATGATCTGTTATCACTGGTAACAATACATTTGCAATCGCGTATTCCAATCTATCATCAACTACTCAACTTATATGGTTTTGAAGAAAGTGACAACAGCAAACCTTGGTACAAGCAGAAACCACCCCCGGCTGTACTGGAGAACGAAAAAGCAAAAATAACATGGGATATCCCATTCCAACTGGAAAGAGCCCCTGCAAATGGAGCAAACAAAATAGATGTAGCTGTGATGGACAAAGACAACAAGAAGTGGATCTTACTAGAAGGAACAGTATGTCAAGTAGGCAAAATCCAAGAAAAAACAACAAATAAACAAGAAAAATACAATGACCTGCGTCAAGGATTGAAAAACATCTATAAAGATACAGAAGTCACGCAAATTAACATCGTCTTCGACTTCCTAGGAGGATACAACAAAGAACTACAAAAAGCACTTGGAACAATTACATCGAATGAAAAAGAGCAAGACTACCTGATTCAAAAATGTCAAAAGTGGATACAATCACAGAACACTGAAATCGTGAAAACATTTTACGGATTCGTTAAGTAATTATACATGTTCACATAACGTTAAGTACAAATGTCTTAGGTCGAGAAACCCGCTTTGTACTGAATATGAAAAGGAAAAAATAAAGATTCCATAATAATAAATGGGAAGAAAAGCCATTGCATGGACAGTACCCAGAAAGAATTGACAAAGCAGATGTTGACAGAGAAAAGACGAACAAATGGATGAGAAGCTCAGGATTGAAAGGAGAAACAGAAGGTCTGATAATAGCGGCGCAAGACCAATGTTTAAAAACAAAGCTATATCAGAGTGCAATTATGAAAAGTGGAACTGACCCAAAATGTAGAATGTGCCATCAATATGACGAAAGTGTAGACCACATAGTATCAGGCTGTCCAACATTAGCAAAGAACAAATATATCCAAAGGCATGACAAAGCGCTTATCTATATACACTGGCAGACATGCAAACACTATCAAATCCCTGTTTGCAAAAAATGGTACGATCACAAACCGTCTACAGTTACAGAAGGCCACAATGTAACAGTATTATGGGACATGCCAGTGCATACAGACAAAGAAATTAAAGCCAACAGACCAGACATTATCGTTAAGGACAAGAACACAAATATCTGCACATTCATAGACATGAGCGTACCATCAGAACGGAACGTCAGTACGAAGGAAGTTGAGAAGATCTCAAAGTATAAAGACTTGGAAATCGAAGTCACTAAAATGTGGAATATGAAAACTATCACTGTTCCGATTGTAATTTGCGCATTAGGACTAGTACGAAAAAGCTTATCTCAGCTTGTAAAGCGGAGAAGATACCAGGATTGATTAACATTGAAGAACTACAGAAGATTGTGCTACTAGGCACAGCTCACATTCTCAGAAGAGTATTATCGATGACATTATAATATGCAACAATTTCAGCCTTAAGACCATTGTTTGGTCTCGGCTATACATTCATTACGATTGTATTGTACACAACATTGTAAGTTGAATTTGTGAATAAATAATAATAATGGAAACTTTATTTGCTTATGAATACAGTTGTGAATCTCACTACGTATAGGCAATAAACAACTGGCTACTTGAATTGATACATGAGTAGTATAAATGTGTATTTAAAAGGAATCAAATTAAACGAACAAAAAAAAATAAATAAATAAATTAGGATTTTAATAGTTCTGGGTCATTCCAAATCTTATTTCTGCAGCAAAATATATAGTATGTTGCTCTAATGGCAAGATTTATCATGTTTCTAATAATATAGAGTTTTTTTTTATCAATGCCAATGTCATTCATCATGTCTAGGAAGGTGGAGCATTCATCCGAGAAAACGCCAAGAGAACTCATGGAGAGGTTAACAAATTTAACACATCTGTAGTCACTGTTCAAGTCGTTAATCAGGTTCTTGTATTTTTCTCGTTTACGCATTGCATTTTTACAAAG
Organism: Telmatactis stephensoni; assembly: GCA_029948255.1. NCBI lineage: Eukaryota > Metazoa > Cnidaria > Anthozoa > Actiniaria > Isophelliidae > Telmatactis > Telmatactis stephensoni. The sequence goes on from JALIZF010001609.1 coordinate 135,525, forward strand.
GTTAGATTCGAACCCAACTGTTAGTTCTAGGACGTACAAGCACTTGGAATGTATATGGAAAAGAAGATCTGGACGAAAGGTATCACCAGTTATAATTGAAGGACTCGAAAAACCAGTTACATCAGTATAGAGGGAAGAGCGATTATTATTCATCGCAGGTTGAAGAGAAGTGGTAATGAAGTGAACAATTGAGTCGTGTCTCCTGGTAAAGCGTTCAAGATAATGCTGACAACCAGCAAGGACATGGAGGAGTGTTTCTGGATTAAGGCAAAAAGAGCAATCAGGACTTTGTGAAAATCCCCATATAAACAGATTTTTACGTGAAGCAAGGGAGTTGTTTATATAGCGAATAGTAAAGTTGTTAGTGTTCTTGGGTAGGTTAGACTGAACAGATGACCAAATAGAATTAACTGATGATAAGGAATACTTGATGACATTTGCAAAAAAGAAACGTTAATAATAATAATAATAATAATAATAATAATAATAATAATAATAATAATAATAATAATAATAATAATAATAATAATAATAATAATAAAGAAAGAAGGCCAAGGAAACGACACCGCCGAGTGGCTAGAGGAGATATCGTCAGCAATAGCCAGCAAAGTTCCTTCTCCATCTGTAGAGAGTTGTATTTTAGACACAGAAACTGCAGAAAAGATCCTGTTTAAGAAGAAGAATTGGAGTGCCCCGGGCCCCGATAAAATTGTAAACTACTGGTGGAAAAAGTCTAATGTAGTGCACAAAGACATGACAAAAGCGTTTCAGGCAATTATTGAAGGGATCCAAGGTTTCCCTCTATGGTTCTCAGAGGGAAGAACCATCTTGATACCAAAGCCTGGCAACTTTACAAGCGACAATCAGAGACCAATCACATGCCTTAACACCATGTATAAATGGTTTACATCTTGCTTATTGGTCCCAATTGACTCACATCTAGACCAATATGGCCTAATGCAGAGAGAACAAAGAGGCGCAAAGAAGGGAAGTAGTGGAACAACGGACAATCTCCTTATAGACCGGATGGTCACACAAGACTGTCACAGAAGGAGACGCAACTTAAGCATGGCTTGGGTAGACGTGAGCAAAGCTTATGACTCAGTTGACCACAGTTGGCTGCTCAAGGTATTCGAGGTGCATCGATTTCCACCAAGGATTAGCGACACCATCGACAATTTAACTAGAAGCTGGAACACAAGAATTGTTGCGAAGACAAAGCAAGGTCACGAACAGTCTGATGTTATCAGATTTAACAAAGGCCTGCCACAAGGGGACGCGCTTTGCCCTCAATTGTTCACCTTGTGCTTGAATCCAGTAGCGTGGAAGCTAAGTGTTACTGAGGGCTACAGACTCTCAAAGCCATTAGATGTGAAGATCACAAATCTTTTGTACATTGACGATCTAAAGATATTTGCTGCCTCAGAGGACAAGCTCAATACTGTCCTTAAAGCTACAAGAGCTGCGATGCAGGACATTGGTCTAAACTGGAATGCAAAGAAGTGCTCTGTGATTAATGTTAAGAAAGGTGAACAGATACAAGGCACCGAAGTAAAGTTGGACGAAGAGGAGGTGATTAAAAACCTGAATGCTGGAACCCAGTACAAATTTCTAGGAGTCCTAGAAAACATCAGACAAGAAGATAGGCTGGCCCTGGATTGTGCTGCAAAGGTGTACCTTCAGCGGATGTCAGTGATATGGTCAAGTCCCTTATCAGATGAGAATCGAGTGATAGCTTCCAATCAGTTTGCGCTTCCAGTCCTAAGCTATCTAATGTGGACACAAAGATGGCCACTGACAGAATTGAGGAGGATTGACAGAGAGGTAAGGAAGATAATAGTTCAGAATGGCGGTAAGCACCCCCTTGGATCAACGGCCCTGTTATACCTACCAAGAGATCGTGGCGGTAGAGGGATGCAGTCAGTCGAGAGCGTATACAAGACAACGAAGATCAAAGCAGCAGTTAAACTTTACTCGAATGAGGATCCAACGATGGAAATAGTGCGAAGCTTCGAAGAAAATTCCTCACGGAATGGCCATCAGTCTCTAATTAAAGATGCAGTCAAGTACGCTGAAGAGCTAGGAATCACGTTAGATCTGAGATATCCTAATCCCTCCTGTTATGGTGACGATGGAAAAGAGATACCTTATACGCAGATCAAAGCAAAGATCACAGAAAGCAACGTGCAGCAGTTAAGGGACATAATGAAAGACGAGAAATGGCAAGGAAAACTACTCACTCAGCGATGGAACGATGAGAGCAGCACAGAGAGGAGCTGTTTTGGCTGGTTAAAGAATTGGAATTCATGCCCATCACAAGTAGTTGCAGGGATGCATGAGCTCTATGAGCAGCTATTACCTACAAGATTATATTATGGAAAGAAGATTGGAACGACTCCTGTCCAAGATTTGTCGTGCAGATTGTGTGGAAAAGCTCCTGAAAGCGTCCCTCATATCCTCGCTGGATGCTCGGCGTTTGCTCAAACAAAGTACTTATGGAGGCACGACTCAGCTTTGAAGGTCTTGTTCTTTGAACTGCTGAAAGATTGTGGTTTGGTGGATAGAATACCGCCTTGGTATTCCCCGGTAGTTCCTAAACCCATATACGAGAATGAGGAGTATCAAGCGTTTTGGGACGTCCCAGTTTATGCAGAAAACACTGAAGTGCGTGCTAATCGAGTGGACGCACGTATTATCAATCACAAGGACAAGAAGATAATGACATTGGAAATGAGCTGTCCGTGGATGGACAACCGAGAGCGCAAAGACAGTGAAAAGACTATGAAGTATGGCCCTTTGAGATGGGAATTAAAGCAGCAGTTTAAAGGATACGAAGTACAGCAGTTCAATATAATCATAGATGTCTTGGGAGGATGGTCTAAAGAGCTTCAAAAGACGATGGATGAAATATTAGGATGCAGAGGAAAGATGGTGCTCCAAAAGATGCAGAAAGCTGTCATTTCGTCGACTCTGAACATTGCGCGCACGTTCAAGACTTATACATAAGTGGCGCAATTTTACCTCAACAATTCAAGGGAACAAACTTTGAACACATATAAAATCGAAACTTATAGTAGGTTTTTTCAGTATTATTTTATATAGACATATATATATATTTTTTTGCTTTTTTCAGGAATTTACCATTTATAATAGTTCTTAAGATTTTTTTAAGCTTCTTTTCAATAATTTTTAGGGATATTTTCTTTCGAAGAGGCAAATTTTATTTAATATATTGGTATAGCATTAAGGAAATTAGGTTAATTTTACATGGCCTCTAGGTAACGCTTAGCGCCCTATTGTGCCATTAGGATTTAGCATAAAGATGTGTAACACTGCTGGATATAATAATAATAAATGAACACGAACCATCGACTGTAGAAGACAACGATGAAGCTACTATACTCTGGGATATGCCAATACAAACTGACAAGGAAATAAAGGCCAACAGACCTGATATAGTAGTGAAGAATAAGAAAGAGAAAACCTGCTTGCTTATTGATATGTCTATTCCAACTGAGACAAACACCTCCCTGAAAACAACAAGAAAAACAATCAAAATATAAAGATCTGGAAATAGAAATTCAAGGAATGTGGGGCATGAAGACCACAACAATACATGTGGTAACAGGTGCTCTTGATCTGATCAAGAAAGGGATGGCAAATATGTGAAGCAGATCCCAGGTAACATCAGGGTACAAGAAATCCAGAAGATTGCTCTCCTTGGTACCGCTCATATACTAAGGAGGACGCTATCAATTAAATAAACCAATCACCCCCTCATAGGTGCCCTAAATCCAGGGCCTGGACTCGGCATCATGAGCGAATAGAGCAGGCCTGCTCTATTGGGACGTACCGGTATATATATGCTGATCATACTTTTGTACGGTTTAACCGTGTGGATGCGCGCTTCGTTGATCACAAGAGCAAGAAAGTACTCATGGTTGAGATGAGTTGTCCAACAAGAAAGACACAGAAAAGACAGAGAAGTATGGATCACTGCGACTGGAGCTGACAAAACAACACCCAGGGTACAAGATCACACAATTGAATGTCATCATGGATGTACTTGGAGGCTGGTCCAAGGAGCTAGAAATTGAGATGAGAAACATCTTTGGACCAAGACACAGAGAAATTCTGATGAGAATACAGAAAGCTGTTTTGAGCTGCACACTGAACGTTGCCAAGACATTCAAAATAATCACGTCTTAGTATCATTACAAACTTTTAGTAAACTTTTTTAATAGACTTTGTAAAGGAACAATCCCCCCTTAATAATTACCATACGTATAGACTCATATCGTATTCTTTTTAATTATTTATTATGTAGAATTTGTATTTTTTTTCCTGTTAATCAGATAGGTTAATAATAATAATGGAAACCTTATTTTCTTTTTGTTTACAATTGTAAATCTCTCTTATGCAAAGTAACTTACAATCGGTTACTTGAATCCAATACGTATACATATATTAGTATATATAGTCAATTGAAGAAACGTTGTCGGGTCTAAAAATATAGAAGCTGAGACCGAAATGGTGCATGGGATGTCAATAATTATATTCTGATTTATTTATTTACGCTGCAACCGATAAAAAATCGAAGCCACGGCTCACCAACCTAGGTCCTGAACACGCTTTTGGCATTTTGCATCGAAGGCAAAGCGTAAATGAATAAATCAGAATATTATTATTCTGTATCTGGTATCTGTATGGTCCCAGCACTTGGCAAAGCTCATTAGACTACTTGCTGTATTTATAGTATGAGGTCTCATTGACAAGTAGCCCATTATTGCGCGCATTTACGCCAAGCCGACCTCAATGCTGGTAGTGTAGGTCAGACCACACCACCGGCAACTTCATGGCCTACTCTCCCCGAATAGTGGTGTGGGTTCTTTAACATCCCTCCGGTGCAAGTGGTGAAGTGTTAGAGAGACGGGGCCTAACGTCCTTATCCGAGAAGACGTGAAGATCTAACCATTTGCAGTTGTAATTACAAAGGCAGCAACTTCTCCTCAATTATCTAAAGACCCCGAGTGTTGGTCCGGCCTGGATTCGAACCCCGACCTCCCACACGAAAGACCGACGCTCAACCAACTGAGCCAACCGGGCGACATCCCAAGCACCAGCCTCGGTCTCAGCTTCTCGCATTTGGTAATTTTAACAATACAAAATAAACTTTCCAAAAGAAAGCTACTGGAAAGTTACCGTGATACAAGAACTTTAGATTGTTAAAAGATAATAAACAGTTCTCAGAATCCATGTTTACAACTTGCTCGGTAAAATTGAAATCGTCCATATAAGCAAGAACTACTTTTTTGGATTGTTAAATTAAAAGTGATTCAACATTAGTACTAAGTCCTAGAACTCTGTTAGTGAAATGTCTAGAAAATTATCGCTGGAGTATAGGTTTAAACTGGCGACTTAAGGTTGAAACGCTGCTAAACTCTGGTACAAGAAGCCGGGAAGAAGTAGTTGTCGTCTGTCGATGAGCCGAAGGTTCAAGTATAGACTCCTCCGCAGCAACTCCTTATTAATCCTCCTTGGGCTTCCTTTGTAGCGGTTATTTTAACTGCGCGGAGACTGAGAACGAGACATGGAGAAAAGAGAGAGGAGGAGTCACAGCCTTTCCCCCTTCTCTCCCCACTCTTCTTATCCCTTCTCGCATTCCACCTAAACAGGAAGCCCAACACCCGACACTGAGCAAACAGTGTTGCCTGCGGAGGAAGCTAGCTCAAGTACTCGTTTGGCGTTTTCTTCGATTCCTGATAAAATTTCTTTACCCCATCTGAGAGAACTTGTGGCCACAGACTTTCTAAACTTTGTATGAGATTTTGGATAAGGTTTTTGGATTTTGGATGAGGTTTTGGATAACCATGAAGTCTAAAAATACAGTAAATATTAAAATAAACTTGGAAAGCCAGCGAACTGACTCTGTTTTTAAGCCGTTGAAATATGTTGATCTCAGCCGTAAGCTTACTCCAAAAACTTCAATGAAATTTAGAGTTTACTTTCAAAACAGGCACGCCAAGCAGTCTTCTTTTCGTTTTAGAGTGCATGCACTTAATCCGTGAAACAAACACTACTAATTACTACTAAATAGTGTTAATTAGACAATAGGAAACAAAGAAAATACCATAATTTAGCACTATTTTGTACTATTTATGTTTCACGGATTAAGTGCGTGCACTCTAGGTATGCTTGTTATAATGATAATAATAATAATGTCTTTATTTAATGAGGGTAGCACATAATAGTTAAAAACTAATAAACTAGTGGCCCCCATTGTTAATCTTCTCTTTTTCGAAAAATTCTCAAATTTATCACCAGGAACATATATTCTTTCTCACTGTGCATTGTTAGCGTTGATTGTCACATCATAACAACGCGTCACGTGGTACAAACTGACCAATCAGAAAATCAGAATTTGTACAGTGTATGAAAATTGAATAATAATGCTTATTAATTAATGACTTGGTGTTTTTAAAGAAGCTTAGTATTATTGTTATCGATCTATCATCGATATACCAAGGCATAGTTCATATCAACCATATTCCATACCAAATTCATATTTGGAGCGGCAAAGCCTGTGCAAGCCCAATAATACGGCAAATGATTCATATGCCGTACCGTTCATGATCCTTACCAAATGCACACTCTACAATTTTTGAACGCTTGAATTCAACGGCATCTAAATCAAAGAAATCAACAGGCTTTACGTCATTGATTTGGATAGACTAAAATGTGAGCTCAAAACGGAATTGAACCTGATACCACGTCTGAACAAGGCTCATTGGACAGGAAATATACTAAACTTTGTTTTTGTTTTTGTGATAGTTGTAAACTGAATTGTTTATGTGGACAGTAGATTTGAATAATTATTCATTCAGTTGCAACAGAGTGAATGCCGCATCTAGATGTCCATTCATTCCTAAATAATTCATGTGCCTTCATGTTTATTCGGCGATATGATATTTCCAACGAATTCTGATTTACTCCTTTACTGACCATTGATTTAATTCAGTGTTAAAGGAAATAACTGAAGAAGCTAGCTATTCATGAGACATACGTAAAGCACGCGGCACGTTAATGACTTCCTCTGTAAGCCTCTGTAATTAAATGATCAAATCAATTCTGCGAAAAAATAATAAAGAAAGAAAGAAAGAAAGAAAGAAAGAAAGAAAGAAAGAAAAATAATTAAAGAATTTGAATAAAATTACAAATGGCACGTGTCTCATGGAATATTGGTTTTGTTCTACAGCACGTGACATTTGTCAGGTTTTTTATGGACAACGTTAGTTTACTTGTATTTAGTTTAGTGGAACCCTTTACTCAAGGCTAGATCCTTCAAACTTTTTTATGTATAGCACAAGTTAATGTTTACTTATTTGACTGACAAGTTTCGGTAAACTTCGGAAATCTCTGAAACGGATGCCTCGATACATTTTGATGATATGATGTCCTAACGGCGTAACTCTTGCTAGCTGGCTCGAATAGACTCTAATTCGTGCGGCTGAACTCTATTTTTCGCGGACTACAAAAGAGTGAGATCATTTCGAATTATGCGACTGGTAATGTAGTTGATTGTTGAACAAAAAATATTTAAAACGGTAATTTGAAGGATCTTAATTCTCGACACCGTGCTTAGAATAGCAAAACTTCGTCTTACGGAACGATCTCAAAAGTATCTCAAACACAAGAATAATGTCGGCTATTTCCATCCTCCTTTTCGAGAACTGTTCAACTTTGATCAGTTTAGAGAACAGTATACTGAGGAATAGTTTTTGACAAGGTCTACTTGAAAGCGAAACCACGTGCGAGCTGAAATCAAAATAGGAAACGTACGCTAAGACAGTTGTGAAGCCGAGTGTTATTTTTAGAAAATCGTTGAAGATAACCCTCACGCAAATGAAGTCATTTTTTATAATATGTTTGTAAATTCTTGAAAAGCGCGTGCAAATTCAATAACTACAATCTTGGACAAAACCCTTGAGACAATTCAACAACACTCCCTAATCTCCCCTCACCTCAATGTTGTTGTCAACTCAAAATCAGGCGTGTTGTATGGGCAATCCTCTGAAACAACATTGAGAAGGGAAAGGGGGGTTGACAATGTTTTGGATCTGTGTGGCGAAGAAAACGAGTTGAGACCATGATCTAAATCGACACTGTCACAGTTATATCCAAGATTGTAGCTAGATTTAAAATGCACGACAATTCTAACATCCTTTACGCTGAAGAAGATCTAATATCGGACCCAAAAGTTTGTAGATTAAAAAAGAAAAGAAAAGAAAAGAAAAGAAAAGAATAGAAAAGAAAAGAAAAGAAAAGAAAAGAAAAGGAAAAGGAAAAGAAGAGACAAGAAAAGAAAAGAAAAGAAAAGGAAAGAAAAGGAAAGAAAGGAAAAGAAAAGAAAGAAAGAAAGAATAAGTGAAAGAAAGAAAGAAAGAAGGAAGGAAGGAAAGAAAAATGAAAAGAAAAGGAAAGGAAGAAAGAAGGAAAGGAAGAAAGAAAGAAAGAAAGAAAGAAAGAAAGAAAGAAAGAAAGAAAAAAAGAAAGAAAGAAAGAAAGAAAGAAAGGAAGAAAGGAAGAAAGGAAGGGAGAAAGGAAGGAAGGAAGGAAGGAAGGAAGGAAGGCACGCGCAGGCAGGCAGGAAGGAAGGAAGGAAGAAAGAAAGAAGGAAAGAAGAATTTAAACCACAACTCTGCAATATCCACCTTTATATATTCCCGAAATGACAAGCACTCTCGATCGCTCGACGGAGACCGATTTCGTTTTCAGCTGCTCAAAAAGTAGTCCAAGTTATACTCATATCGTGTTGGTTATTTGTGTGACGATTTTTTAATAAGCACTTCATGTTACTTTTAAAATAATTGTTTCAGTTGCATCGGGCACGTGTTTCAGTCTTTCGCTTACTATTCAATGCTGTAAGTCATTTCCGCCATAATCTCTCTCTCTCTCTCTCTCTATATATATATATATGTGTGTGTGTGTGTGTGTGTGTGTGTGAAATTGAATACCTTATGAGCATAGAACTTCGCACAAAACGCAGGGCGCTGAGTGTGAGTCAAAAAACGATGAAGTTAAAGTGGTTTCTCTACCTTTGTGCTTTGTCGCTGTTTTTAGACGAAGCTGCCAGCATACTGCATGCCTCTGAACAAGTCAATCAAGGTGAACCCCTAATTTATCTCCAGATTTATCAGTGTTTGATAACTAGATATAAGGTTGACAGTTAACTCATTTATTGTTTATCCGATGAAGATACAGAACTATTTATAAATTGGTTCCTACATAATATATTTCTTTTTGTGTGAATCAATGAGGTACGACTGCAAACCGTACATGGTTCTTAGCGTGCAAACTACTTGATAACATAAATAGGTGCAAGCTTACAGGGACGTGAATAAAACAAATAATCTTTCACTGGCATATCCACATATGCATAGTGGTCCTTCGTCTGCTGGAACTCACACACTACCTCTATATTAAATATTTTACACACAACGTTCAACTCACATGTTGATTTTTGATAAGCGGCCTAGGGTGGGAAAAGACGAAGAACTCGGAGAAAAAATCCTCATGGCATGGTAGAGAACAGTACATCCAACAAACTCAGTTCACTTATGATCCAGCGACCGAGGTGGGATTCAAACTCAGACCAAAGCGGTAATCAAAATGGCCAGTGCTTTTTCCACTAGGCCAGATCACTATGCGTGCCACCCAAAATAAAATAAAACAGCCTGCATTACTTTTGCATTATGCCTCTTAGCCTTAAGGTTAAGGATTCCCCGAGGAGTAGAACGTTTCCTTGTGGTTTTATTACCTACAGGTCTCCCCACACCCAACACCTTGTAAAGCAATACATGATCACTCGTGAGCTGATCACCTTAGAGAATTTCAAAACACCCTACACGAGGTAAACGTTTTGACATCGTAAAACACGGTGAATCTTCGGGGACGTTACCCTAAAATGCTGCAGTAGCATGGAATATACAGTCTACCTCTTGCGCATGCAATAGGCGGGTAAAATATGTGTGGTGCACACTGGGTAGTGTTTGCTAATAAACGATGAAGAAGCTAGCCTCGGTAGCAATTAGAATATATGTTGTATAGTACAATTTTGAATCGTAATAGCTGCCAAACTCAGTTTAACACCACATCTTGATGATATTTGTTACTTCTAGAGTACAGTAGAGAAATTCATGGTTTCCTCAATGATGACGATGATGATTTGGATAAACCAGTAGACATATTTTATCCTGATGCGATGGCATTTAAGGACAGTAGTGCTGAATACAACACAGATGATAATTACCGAAATAAGGTTAAAGCCAGAGATCTGAGTTTCAAGGGTAAGACTGGTTAAGTACAATTACTGGAGTTATCATAATATAAGAAATTTTGAGTGAGATCCTATGACCTGATGTATGCTATTGAATTTTAGATTCAAGTTACGAGAAGAAAGTTTGCAATAATACATGTGATAACAAGTGTTATGACCCATGGAAACAGCAGTGCTGCAACAAGAAGGTCATTGGACGACCATGGCGTTGCTGTAAGCATGTCTGCAAGAACAAATGCTTCGACCTGAACAAAGAGAAGTGCTGCCGAGGAGAGGTCATTGGAAAAGCAAAAGCGTGTACTTGTTCACAATCATGCGGCATTCATTGCTACGATTCAAACACGCAGCAATGCTGTCATGGACGTATCATCTCCAAAAACCTTAAATGCTGTCCTCGTGGCATGCACTTATGTGGAAACAGTTGCTACAGCTCAAGTCAGCAATGCTGTCATGGACGTATCATCTCCAAAAACCTTAAATGCTGTCCTCGTGGCATGCACTTATGTGGAAACAGTTGCTACAGCTCAAGTCAGCATAAATGCTGTCATGGTCAGCTGATCACAATCAGCATGCATTGCTGCTCCAAGGGTTGGTCAAGCTGTAGTCAAAAATGCTACAATCCAAAACAACAAAAATGCTGCCACAACAAAGTCATCAACATGAATGAACAGTGTTGTCCCAGTGAAAGGCAAAGTTGTGGTCGTGGTTGCTACATTCCAAGACACCAAAGATGCTGTTATGGAAGAATCATCCCCAAGAAAGCTCATTGTTGTCCCAATGGCTGGAAAAGTTGCAATCACAAATGTTACAATCCAGGACGACAACAATGTTGCCATGAAAAAGTGGTCAGCAAAAATTCTTTCTGCCATCAATCTGGTAAATATATGAACCTTTTTATATTTCTTTCCTCAATGATGCTCATCATATCTAGTCTCAGTTTCATTTATTTCCTGTGAAAACATTGCAACAGCGCAGCATTGTTGTATTTCCTTTCTACAATGAATATGTATTAAAGCAATAATTTATACACGATGTTACAGAGTTCCATTCATCATTTCTCACAGTTTTTTTAAGCAATAAACGATAGTTTTCCGTGGATTCTTGGCGAAAAAAAACAACAACACGTACGTGCGATGTTGGGTGAACACGAGAAAAGGTTAAGGTGAGTCAATAGTTCCAAATGGCCGAATCGGTCATATCGGTTTTTGGCTCATAACTTTGACTCCCTTTGAGCAATGACCGTCAAACGGCACCGAAATCTAAAACAGTCATTCAGCTATAATATGATATACACTGATCGCGTTTTATAGAGGCTCCCCCCTAACAAGGGTGCGAATTCTTGACATATCTTGCACCTTGCCTCATTGCGTATTCAAAAACAAAGCAGCAAAGAGTTTGTTTTGAGCGACGAAATGGAACTGAGCTCAACCAAAAACGTAATTTCTCTTATTCCAAACCACGAACAGCAGCAAAATTGGTTAATAATTTATCACAGTGCTTTGAAGCTTATGTGGGAAAATTCTAACGGAACAATTTGAAAAAAGTACGAAGAAATAGGAGAAAACGCAACTTCTTGGACCTATGCAGGTATTTGAGCATTTTCTTACATTCATACAACTTTAAAATACTTTAAAACGGTCAGTCTGGTCGACAATCGCGGTATGACAGTCGAAAGTATAATGAATTGTCGCCAGCTTTAGCCTAAAACCGCGGCTTTAAAGCATGTTTAGGGAGCGACTATTTCGTTCACAACATTCAAGATGATGACAATATAGAATTTAGGTGCCTTTTCTGTTCGCTTCTGTTGCGAGACTTCAGTTCCGACGAATTTATTAAAACGTGGCCGAGTTGTCTGTTATGTTTAGTTAAAAGGATTCTAGATTTTTCAGCGAAATAAAACGGCTAGATTTTCCACAAAATCGAGTTTTTGTGACAACAGCTCATTCGTTTAATGTCGTATATATCACAAATTACGGACATAAAACGCGATCAGTGTATATCATATTATAGCTGAATGACTGTTTTAGATTTCGGTGCCGTTTGACGGTCATTGCTCAAAGGGAGTCAAAGTTATGAGCCAAAAACCGATATGACCGATTCGGCCATTTGGAACTATTGACTCACCTTAAAAAATCACGAGCCGCAGGCGAGTAGTTTATTTCGCCAAGAAACCACGGAAAACTGTCGATTATTGCTTTTATAATATAGCGGAAATTAATTACAAGGAAAAAAATCTAAAGCTAAAAACTAAATTTCGGTCAGATGAAAATATCAATTCTCCTAAGAGTCATCAATGAGCCAATGACATTGCTCATTATTTCGAGAGCGAGCGAGATACAACGAACATTGTGATTGGTTTGATTTTGAAAATGATGTCATCGAAGTTCTTCATTTTTGTGAAGAGAAAAAATGGCGTTGAAGAAGCTTGAACATGAAAGTTGTGCACTAGAGAATTACTCTTTTGAGGTACTTTTTTGTGTGTCTAAGTACACGTTTTCACGGGAAAAACATTTTTCTTGAATGTGTAAATTATAGGTTTGTTTTATCACAGGTAGCCCAAGCTCACTATTAGTGGCTATTTATAAGAGGATGTATGGCACTCGATATCACTCAAAATTTCTGTCTTAATTTTAATAAAATTCCACGAGACTTCTAGAGTATGTTGTTCATGCTTTCTTCTAACCTCTGAATGAGTTTCAGTGAAATTCGTCGATTTTAACTGCTCGCCCTAAGCCACTCAAAAATGGAGAGAAGGTAGGAAGCGATGGCCGACTCGAAGCCATCATACTGCTCAACTCCAGTCCAAATATCTTCCCAAAAAGTCGCTCTAGTTCAAAAATTCCTTCGCACAGGGTTGAAACGATAAATAAGCCACGTCCTCATGCCAGCCAAATCGAAGCGAACGCCTTTCCAAACGAGCCACGGGACTTGAACTTCAAAAACTGTTCGCTTACGAGGAAAAGAAAATGCGTGACTGAAAAAAGTTGTCACAACCAAACCGTTAAAAATTAGAGAGAGCCTGGGATCGAGCTACAATTTCTACTTTGACGGACATATTTTAACAGTTCTAAAACCTTCGCTGCGGTGTTTTGAGATATTTTACAACCGTATTTGACTTCAAGAATCTTGTAATGTAGCTATATCTTCTTGGATTAGGAATAATATTTATCAAATTTGCCTAGCAAAGTAGTAGTTGTTGCTCGATCCCAGGCTCTCTCTATTTTTTAACGGTTTGGTTGTGACAACTTTTGTCGGTCACGCATTTTCTTCTCCTCGTAAGCGAGCATTTTTTGGAAGTTCAAGTCCCGTGGCTCGTTTGGAAAGGCGTTTGCTTCGATTTGGCTGGCATGAGGACGTGGCTTATTTATCGTTTCAACCCTGTGCGAAGGAATTTTTGAACTAGAGCGATTTTTCGGGAAGATATTTGGACTGGAGTTGAGCAGTATGATGGCTTCGAGTCGGCCATCGCTTCCTACCTTCTCTCCATTTTTGAGTGGCTTAGGGCGAGCAGTTAAAATCGACGAATTTCACTGAAACTCATTCAGAGGTTAGAAGAAAGCATGAACAACATACTCTAGAAGTCTCGTGGAATTTTATTAAAATTAAGACAGAAATTTTGAGTGATATTGAGTGCCATACATTCTCTTATAAATAGCCACTAATAGTGAGCTTGGGCTACCTGTGGTTTTATAGACCTGCTTTGCCGTAAATTTGACTCTCTGGAAGTGACAATTTTGGAGCACCAAGTCCCTTTTTGATCCTCCTGTTTTCATTGTCTAATATGTACGTGTGTAGGTTTCGTTCAGAAAAAATTTACCTTCGATGGGCCATGGTAGATGTTTCAAAGGCAATTTGAGGCAATTCAGTTATATTTACGGCCTTCTTTATCACTTTAGGTTTTGCCGTATTTTGCTACGTGGTAGCTTTCTTGCTTCGAAACGAACTATTTTATCAACAAGAAAATTATTTGTCAGTTAAAATGTTGTTAATAAACTCATTGTCAGTTCTTATAAAATTGCTTGTATTTTGTGAAAAAAAAACGTCCAAATTTTCATACCATCATAAGCTTACATGATTTTGGCTCTTACCAGTCACTTTCACTGCTAAACAAAGCTTTTAGTTCTTGTGAAAGAGTCGTGCAATGTAACCTACATAAATATATATGTAAACAATAAAAAACCGTACTTTACGATGAAAATTCTGGTGTTTTTGGCAATGGTTACAATAGAAAGAAAAATGTTGACGACAACTTTGCTCGGAGCCGTGGGTTTATTATAAGTAATACCATGACCTTGAGGGATCTATGCATTCTATTTTGCGCATGAGCATAACGAAGCAAAAAAAGCATTATGAAAAACAATTTAGCTTTCGAATTGATTAACAACCTATAAAAACTTGTTCATTGTAAGTATATAACAAAGAAATCTATTTTCGAAAGCCCCCAGAGAACAGGGTTACGCACAATTGGTAAAAGAATTGTATAATATTTTCAAGTTTTGGATGAACAAACAGCGAAGTATATTTTCGTTTATTTCCTCGGTGATCATGGTATTACAAAGTAATACCATGACGTCTTCGGGATATTAGTGATTAAATGTCCCCTCAGCCTCGGGAGGTTTAGTAAAAGTCCCTCGGCCGTACTAAACCTCCCCTCGGCTTCGGGGACATTTAATCACTAATATCCCTCAGGGTCATGGTATTACTTATAAAAAAATACCACGGTTTTCAAGGGTTTTTCAGCCAATCAGAGCGTTCGTTAGAAAAAAGCTATACTATAAATGACAGTACACACCCGCAAAGTTCAAGCTGGTTTACCTTTGCAACAAGCTAACACTCCAAGCTAGAGTTGTATCAGTAGAAACATCGGATAGGTTATTAACTTTGCACCGCTTTTTCTTACAGGCCACCGTATCATGATTACAACTGGACTACATGGTGAGAAAAGAAAATACAATTCAAAATCATTTCTACTTATCTAATTTATCTTATTTTTCTCTTTTTCTTCATTTTAGCTAACTGGCTGGGATGTTACAAAGACACCGGACACCGTGCAATCCTAACACTCGAAGGCAAAGATCGTCTTCTCGTCGGTCCATATAGGAGTCGAAAGTACGCCATTGAGAAATGTGCCTTGGCCGCCGCCAGACGAGGATGGAAATATTTTGCAGTTCAACACCAAGGATGGTGTGCTTCTAGTCCAACAGCAGGCAGTACATACAGTAAATATGGAGCATATAACACTTGTAGGAATGGCAAGGGAGGACCATGGGGTAACGATGTCTATGTATTACAAGGTAAAGATGCTTTGTTGAACAAGTAGACTACAGTGACATTCAGCTGGCTATACATGTGTTGTTTTTAGGTACACCTGGTCAAAGAACAACTGCCGGTGAGATTTGTGTTTTTCCATTCATCTACAAAGGTGTACGTTACAATAGCTGTACAACCAAAGACCACAATCGACCTTGGTGTGCTGTTACGCCCAATTATGACGTGGATAAACTCCGTGGAGACTGTCCAATACACTGTGCACAGTTACAAGCACCTTGCGGATTACGCTGCTATAAAACGTTCCTTGAGAAGTGTTGCCCTGGTGGAACTATTGCGCCTAAATGGGGTCCTTGCCCTATAAAGTGGCACATTAACATTTTCAGTAAGTACTACCATCTATATGACTTATTAGAGAACAATTAAACCAAGGCTTATTATACCATCTCATATGACTTATTAGAGAGCAATTAAACCAAGGCTTATTATACCATCATTATACCAAGAAAGAAGGGAGGAACAAAGAAAAAGTAATAACAAAAAAAGGAAGTAAGGTGGGTCATGTGAGGTGGATGTACTTGAGTCTTACTGTTCAGTATATGCCTGATCTAAAATCCTGAAAATCTGGATTTGAAAATAAAGGTTTTTCGGGTTAGGCATACACTAATAAAGAGCCCTGTATTTGTAGTCTTACAACATTTTAACTTTTAACATTTCAGAAACGCCCTGGGGATAAGCAAACCAGTGATGAACGCAGCCAAACACTCCAAACACTACGGTATAATGCTTAAGTAAAACAGGGTTTTTAAAGAAACTGAGGTTTCACGATTATAGCTAGTTTCGTAATTTTCTTCATTTAAATTCCGGCCCATACAAATAATTTTGCAAAAAAATATGAAATTTCATGACTTTTATTTTCCAAGACCCAAACTTACTATTTAATTAATAAATCCTCCTCCTCATCATCATCATCCAAGGTACTTGGAAGAAGAAGAGCAAAGTGGACTTTTGCAGAAATGCAAAGAGTAACTGTTTGTTGTTCAGAGACAATTGTAAAGAAAATAAAAGAAAGCTTTATACAATTCATGAACTAGCAAGCGAACCTCTGACAGACTCTTAGGTTTTTCCTTGTATCACAGATGGTTGAGTTTGATAGCCGTGCTTAAGCTTCTTTGATTGTGCAAAGCTGTCCTCGAACGATAAAGATTGAAGAAATATACAGTATTGTATAACCCATGTCCTAGCAAGCGGATCATTATTAGCAGACTCGGATTGGGTATTTTGTATATGAGGTCTGTTATTTTAAAAGGAGTCTTGCTTGTTAAGAGCCTTTTGATGGTCAGCGTTTTGGAAAATGTGCTTAGTAACGAGCTTTGATAAGCCTCCTTTCGTGCTAACATGCCTCACGTCATGTCCAAAGACTAAAGCTTGCGCTCAGTGGCCAAGAGGGCTGCTAAAAACGTTTTTCTGGACTGGTCTTATGTGAGAATGTAGTGTAGGCGCGCTTAATTTTACGTACCTCCTAATTGGCGAAAGTTCAGTATATTTTGCTCGTTGCACAATGTAATGTCGGCGCTGTCTCAAGCACACCTGGCTGGAGTTCTACTGTGAATGAAATAAAGAAAACCTTGGTCACAATTGTCGGTCTGATCGGAACTTTTTTCAATCAATAAAGCAAGAAAATCCTGGCTACAATCTACTTTTTTGCTTGCATTGCCTTGGCAATCGATGTAGTGCGTGCGCGCGTCATGCCTGGAATAGGGGTTTCTGCAGCTTAACAGGTTCTCGTGACTGCACTTATATGACGTGAGGTCTGTTATTTTAAAAGGAGTCTTGCTTGTTAATAGCCTTTTGATGGTCAGCGTTTTGGAAAATCTGCTTAGTAACGAGCTTTGATAAGCCTCCTTTCGTGCTAACATGCCTCATATGTTAGAGTCTTCTATGGTCTAGTCGTGTTTCATGGATTTTGTAAAACTATCATCTGAATATCAAAGAAGAATTGTAACATTAAGAAGCTCATCGATCTCGCATTTTATACGAATATTTACATTGTAAATGTTTGTTTGTCAGGCACTAAGGGGTTATCAATAAAATAATAATGGAAACTCTATTTCACTGATAATTTTCGTTTACATTTGTAAATCTCACTACGAATAGGCAATTTACAACTGGCTACTTGAATTGAAGATATATATAGACACATAAACACACACACAAACACACGCACAAAATATATGTATACAGACTCAGTCATGACTTAAAATTTCATTAAGTCAGGATTTTCCCAAAGCTTTGTTTGCCACCCCCCCCCGGGGGGGGGGAGTACTCAACCCCATTTTGGATAGGGGTATGCCACCGGAGTTCTAGAAACCTGACCCTGTTTAAGACACTCGAAAGTGAAAAAATCATACCCTGTTCAAGACAAAAGAGAAAAAAATCGACCCTAGCCTCGTCATTCGAATCCGATCCGTTGCATACGATTAGACCAAAAACGGCTGAGGCTAATAGTACCCAGTACCCTATCTAAGACACAAAAAGATGATATGGCTTGGGATCTCGTCAAAATTATAGATCCTGTTTAAGACAATTTTGGGTAAAATGTATACCCTGTTCAAGACAGCAGGGCCAAAAACCATACCCTATCCAGCTGCACATACCCGTATAGCAAATATATATGAGAGTATATCCCCCCCCTTCCCGGGTTTGTTTGGTAACATTGGAGAAAAAGAAACCTTGAGATATTAGTTGGTATTGTAGTCTGTCTTCTTGGTTAGAAAGGAAATCTTTAAGAACTTAACTTCCTTTGTGGATTTGTAGACGTCATACTGAATATTTGTATAGTTGCTAGATGATTTCCAGAGAGCTTGGGTGGTATCATTGCGTGATTTTTTAAAGGCATTTCTGAGGACTGTTTGACACTGTATGAATTTGATAGAAGGGGGGATAATGTTTAGACCAAACTTATTGCGTGGAAGAAAAGTGTTACTTAGCGTTCCAGATATAGGGATTTCAAGCCATTTACAAATGTACTGGTTTACTAAAGAATCGCGATTATCTACTATTCATGTTTTGGCGAGGTCAGCAACAGTTACAGTGCGACTACTGAAACCGGGGCCACTTAGACAACGTGAACCAATCACGATTCAGTATGAGAACAATATATTGAAACTTTACATGTAACTTACGAAAAAAAATGGCGAGAACTTGATATTTATCACTCACGAGAACTCTTCGTGTTTTAATAACGAAAGATATTAGTATCTTCAACTCACTGAAAAGGTAATTCAATCGATACTTTGGTGAACAGCCTTTGGCAAGCAAATGCAAATTGCCGTCAATAACAGTCACGCTTGATTGCTTCGGCTTTTCGACGGAAAATTAGTGTTTCAGATATTTCAAAAGTGTATAATCTTCTCTTATAAAAATAGTCAATATATCAATTCTAATTAATTAGCGAAAGGTCGGAGAAACAATTTTGTCTTTTTTCCACAGTTGAACATGCAAATTTGAAGAATACCGTGCACTGTCATAGCAAATAAAGTCGGCCGTGATTCTCCATGTCACCAAATTATCGTAAATAAAACTGATACAAACATTAGTATTTCTTTCTTTTATTTGGTAGTCGTACTGAATTGTTCTAAGCCATTTTTTGAAATGGTCACCTTGGATTGTTTCACATCCTGATCGGCATACGACTGGTCGTTGAACGGACCGTCATCTGTTTCTTTTGTTTCGGTGACTCCCTAAAGACCATAGAAATCAGTGACTTCCAGGCCATCGAAGTGTCATATAAAGGCATTCTGCTGTGAAAAACTGATAAATGAGAGCTATTTTCTCTTCTCTAGATCCAAAGCATTTCAACCTTACGTTTGATTTGTAGTTTTTGTAAACGCATCGAGATTTTTAGATGCGTACCAAGCAAATACATTATTATTATTATTATTATTTGTTCAGAGTTAACTCTGGTTTGTTCGAAGTTCAATGTTCTACCGCTTGCTCCTGATTGGCTAAAGCCCCCAAAGTTGGAATGTTTTTGTTTTCATTCTCAATTGTGATTGGCTCATGTTGTCTAAGTGGCCCTGGTTTCAGTAGTCGCACTGCAGCCTAGTACCCAGGCGTTCCTCTGCGAGCGCGAAGCGCGAGCGAGACCTGGGGCGAGTCACTCTGTGACGTCACGTTTTGAAACGAGAGACGGGATAGCCTGGGGACTAGGCTGGTCGCACTGTAAATGCCAGGACAATTTAGATAGAACATAGCGACTGTATAGCAGGAGTTTATTTTAGTTTATTTTTAATCATACATGATGATCAGTTGTTAAGTGCCATAAAACAACTAAAAGCAATGACTCCTGAGCCCATGAACACAATGGTTGAAAAGCAACTAAATAAATGCCCCAAGAACCAAGCCAGAGCAGCTGGTAGTACAGATAAATATAAATTTGAAAGTTGTCAGTTTTTTTATAAATTCATCAAAATATATACAAGTCAAGGTCTATATCATTGAGAAGGTTCAGTGAATGCAATAGGGATGTAATATGAAATTGGTTTTACACATGATTCTTTTTTAATATGCATATATTGTATAATTATATATTTCCAGTTTGTAAATACACTTATGAGTTCAGTTCTTGAGAGGCAGATTTTTGAACTTTTGATGTGGTAGAAATGATCCCGATGCCTCAACTAGGTGCAGATTTCTGATGGCAACATTCCTTGGATTTATGAATAACTATTTCACTGTACAAATATATTAGGAACAGAAAGACTACAAACTTACATCATTAACAATTCTGTTAGAGTGATTTGACATTGACCATGAATAGTACCATTTAGTTTGTTCTAGCTGATAATGAACAAAAGAAAACAATTTACAACTACTATTGAATAATTCTTGATGTGAATTTTGATAGTAAAGAAATAGGATGTCATCGTCCTCAACTTCAAAGCCTACATATGCAGCATCTGGGAATTTTTGCCTAATTTTATGATAGGCACATGCAGGCAAAGGTATTCTGTGTCCTCCTAAGTAACCGTGGACCAGGCGTGTAAATTCTCGGTAAGAAATGCCACGCAGGAACCTGAAAAATCAAACACATCGATAAGTACCAGATATAAATGAATAGAGTTCTACGCGATCGTGATTACTCAAGTATGCTCAATGCAAATTTAGAAGGCTTGAGACGATATCGCAAACTTGACTAGGGCGTTTAGTGAATTTATATGAATTGCACTGAAAATATGCCAGCAAATTATCAAAACTTTCCTTGATTTTCATTATCATTCATTTGTGAGTTAGATTGCTCCATGAAAGACGTATAAAGTCAGTTCAAGATATATTTAAAGAAAGCCAACTTCCGATCCGGCCGTACAATCTGAAAAAATAAAAGCCTCACCTTTCTTCTGTTCCAGTCTGACGGTACTTCGTCTTATTTTTGGTGTTGTATTTGTCGGCTGCTAGCCGCAAACTCCATTTTTGGAGGCATGCAAACTTGCTCAAATCCAGGATGAAGCGTGATACACGTGGGGGGTGTTGACATTTCTTCCTTGACAAGATCGCTGGACAAGGACTGAACGCATTCTTCTACTTCAGTACAACATTGATACTCGTTGGGATTTTGAAGGTAATCGATCTTACACCTGACAAAACAAGCAATGGACTACGTCAATAAACTACACTAAACAGTTAAAACTTGAACAGCCGAAAAAGGTTGATTCGATGTTATGTTTTGAAAAGGCAAGAGCTTACTTACCAAGGGTCTACACAATCGATTCCGTCGAACCTCTTTTGTAACTTATGCTCAAATTCTTTTTGTCTCTTGTTCACGGTTGTACTCTTCGATCCACTCATCACTAGCTATAGGCTCTTCAGTATAGGGCTGAAAAGTATTGCTGTCGAGCTCTGCGTCTGAATTTGAAAGTTTGCTCGATTTTCTTACTTCGTCGTGATCCTCCACTTCAACCACATTCCCAGGCAAATAATTATATAGGAAAATTCATTGGATGGACGAGGGGAATGCGACGAGTGCGATGTCGTTTCTTCTCGTGAAATTCAACGTGGAAATGCCCTCGTCCATTCAATGAATTTTCCTTGAATCCCATAGCGGACATGAAAAAATAAATAAAACCAATTTTGTCCATTTTTTTAAAGCGCACGGCAAGCCATTCAAGAGCGAGTATACAAAAATAGCCAGCGAATGAGAATGAAGCTGTAGTCGTGAATGAAAATCGTCTCACTTGCAAACTTACTTTGCTTCAACCTCGTGTCGAGTATTTGAGGAACAAAATTATTGTCAAACTACTGGAAAATTTCCTTTATTTGGCTGCATTTGGAACTGAAAACCATGTAGACATTGTCCTGGAGGAATGTCAATCTCATGAATGGCAAAACAACACTTGTTCGTCGGGAAAAATGGTCTGGAGCATTTCATTGACACTACGAAAAAGTAAGTCAAGTAAAGTCGAAAATTTTGTTCCCCTAACTATCAAAAGCTTGCTATCCAGACATGATAATAGTTTTCTATCTTGCTGGTTTTTTTGGTTATGTTTTGAATGCCTTTTTATCGGTGTTTTTTGGATAATTCGTTCTGACAACTTCAGTTAAAAATAAACTCGCTCAAACAAATCTATTGGACTGTGTATTTCTGTTGTTTTGTTTTCAAAAACATCTATGACTGCATCCGGATATAATCTATTCTTTATGTTTTGAAATAAGTGATCATTTTTTTCTACTGAAGCGATAAAAGTAATGTCGAAGTTGTCAAAAAACACCAGACCACGATCGACGGACTTCAAACGCTCGCTTTTCATATTATGTAGTAGGCGTAAAAATGTTCTTTTCCTATCAGTTATTGCGTCTTTTTCTTTCCTTGTTTTCTCATGATAATTTTTGGCAGCTATTGAAGTTTGTTTTTGAACTATTTTAAATCAAGTTTCGCTAAAAACAAAAAGAAGAAACACAGCAATCGCGGGCTACCTGTGTAAGTATGCAATTCCACACTGAATTCTCCCACAATGTTTTACCGTCAATATCTTTGGAAAAATATTATCCTTTCTCTTGAAAGCTGTTGAATCTTTTTTATTGGCTTGTATTTTCATTGTATATTAAACTACAGTAAATAACTATTTTTCAAACACCGATTACGAGAGGGAAAAGGAATCAAAACAGTCGCGGGCTGCCTGTGTAAGTGGGCAATTCCACGCTGAATTCTCCCTCCTCGATGGACTTGATAGCCAATCAGCGTGCGAGTTTCGTGTGAGCTATGGGATTCTACTCAGAATCATCTGAATCGTAATTTGATGAGTCATCTGTTTCTTGAATTGACATTTTCTCAACGAAATGTGCCTGTAGACAAGCGTAGCGTAGCAAAACAGAGAGATAAACTAAAGAAGGAACACTGAAGTTACTGAAGCGCTAGATGTGAGTTCCTGGGTTGACGTCACAGACCTTGCTAAGGCCCAGTCCTCTTTGAGCGCGTTAATGATTCTTGAGTGGCCGATTTCTTTCGCTTTTTAAAAATAGTTAAGGGCTTTGAAATTGATCAAAAACATTTATTTAAGTATTGTATTTTTCGATTCAAATGGATTTGGCTAGGCTTTATAGGCACTTTAACAATGGTATTTCGTAATAAGCCAATCAAAACACGCGGTGGAAATCCAACTATTTGGTGACTTTCGAGCTAAAAAATGTGTGACAAAACTCCTAGAAAACTTTGGCTAAAATGAGAGGAAAATAGTACTTTCTAAAGACAAAATAACTCTTCGTTTTGGTGAAAGGTTCTGAGGTATCGAAAAAATGTTCTTCATTGAAAATTCTCGCCAACTTGATAGAAAACCAAAGACTATTTTTCTTGGACTTGGTGTAAAAGACGGCAACAAGAGCAACCACATTGTCGAGCCGACGAAGGGTCATTTTGTGCTTGGAAATTTGCCGTTTATGAAGTTGTGTGATACCTGGTTATCTGGATAAGACTAAATTTTGTTTGAATTATATGGTTAGTGCCCAAATTTTATATTTTAGGCGTTGAACAAGAGATATTTTGGCTAGTGTCGAGGTTCAGTGTTGTCCATTGTGGGTGAAAAACAACTCTTTTGCGATGAATGAGCTTGACTCTTTAGCCTCAAAGAAAACAATTCAGAACCGTAAACAACTGTTTCTCCTCATTTCCTGTAATTTTCTTGCATTGATTGAGGTGTAAATATGATAATCCTATATTAAATCAAATGAAGAAAATGAATTGTTTAAAAAAGTTTTCATGCCTCCGATGCTTTACAGCTCGCTAGTTTCCTTTATATTGAGGTAGCCCAGCTTTTTTGATTTCTGTTCGCTTTCTTTAGGAAAAGGGAGAGCAGTTTACTAAAACTGAATCAATTTCAAATCAAAAAATATTCTAGTTTGCTTTGCTTTATCATTTTTTTCTTATAAGACATGAGTGTTGTAATTTTTATAGCGGAGCACTACACCTACTAGAAGAATAATGGTAACCCATCGAGTTGATTTTTCATGGACACACAGGAAGCCCAACGGCTGTACGTCCGTCCGTACGTCGTACATACATCCGTCCGTACGTCCGTACGTCCGTGCGTCCGTGTCTGTGCGATGCTGATTGGCTGATTACTTTTTGGCACCAACTTGACGCGCGCTGACACTGACAACGGAAAATTTACAAGTTTCCTTGCAGTTAAGGACGTTTTTTTGCCGGTATAATAAGAAGAAAAAATTAAAACAAGGAATTTGACTGAGGAAAAAAACATTCAGATTGAAAAACCCAAGAAAAAAGGATGAAAAAGATTTTAGTATGCCCAGTCTCCTCTCGGTATTCAAGTCAAACTTTACGGCTCGATATATATTTTTGTAGCGTTTCTTTGGTTAACGACGTTCGACGTTTTTTTGGTGACTGAGCTTGAAAGCCTTATAATTCTCAGGAGACTGAAGGGCAAGAGCTTTTTCAAACCCTAAATCAAATGCTATAAAGCTTGATCTATAGTTTTAACTTTTTCAACAAAATGCAATCTTTGTTTGCCTATTTCCACAGGAAGCCCAATTCATTTGAATCAAAACCGTCAAAAACAAAGTATTTAACCTTATTATTTATTTAAATGGGAGCTCCGCTATTAGGTAGTACCTAATTTTTATATTATTATTATTATTATTATTATTTGGAGTTTTAATTCTGATCAACAGACTTACCAAGGAGTTAGCCGCAATAACTGAACGTTCGTTATTAATTATACTCTTTAAAAACTCATTAATAATTCATAAGGCAAACACAATGAATATCGCCACCGTGATGAGTGTCTTTATACAACCTCGTTCCCAGGCTCTCCCTTTTTTTTTCGCGCCCGCCATTTTGAAAACAAAAGCGAGAAGGGAGAGCCTGGGAACAAGGTTGGTCTTTATATCTGATAAAGATTTGGTCTAATTTACCAGGGGCGGATCCAGGGGGGTGTCTAATGGTGCGCCGTACCTACTCTTTTTTCCTATAGGCTTCTTGCGATATGACTTCATTAGATTCCATTGTTAGGAGGCCGTCATCTTGGATGTGACGCCATCTCTCAAGAAGCCTATTTGGGACACCCCCTTTGCAAAATCCTGGATCCGCCCGTTTACATCAACTTTAACCTCGCTTTTCTCCAAGATAAATGAAGATATTATATTCGATAAAACACTCTCTCTCGTTCTTTATACTATACCTAAAATATACCCAATTTCAACCCCTGGAGAACGGTACATGGTTAAAGTGCGACTTGAACAGAATATGAACTTTGTACTTTTATTGTTGAATACTTTATTTTTTGGTTTCGTATATGCTTTAAAGTGAAATAAATTTACAAAACTCCTGGAATTGAAACAATCATTTTAAAAGAAATGATTTTCTTTTCCACACAAAAAAGTATGAGTACAAATCACCACTGGTCTACATGTAGAACTCTTTAAAAGAGCAGACAATCATGGGAATGAAAAGAAACAAATTACTATTTGCAAATAATGTTTTTACAGAGTTTTACAAAATAATGTACATGTAGGCTTAAGTCCACCACTTTTAGTCATTTTAGTCACATTCATTTTCTTCTTCTTCTTCTTCTTTGACAACTGGAACACCTAAGATACAAATGATTATAAATGAAATCAGGAACCATTGACCTTATTTTTTACCGTTACTGCGGTTTTCGGTATTCTGCGAACTCCGAGTTTCAAACGCCAACCGCTAATTTGCATTTTTTGCTTCTGTCAATCAAAATTTAAAATCACTAATACGAAGAACTATTAATACCAAAATGATAGTATAGCTAATACATATATCGTCTAAAGATCGTATTTGTTCATTTTGTGGGATTTTGAGAGCTTCTATTTTTTATTCTTTGAGTTTTGTTTTGGAGGGAGAAGGGCGAGTAACCAAATTCTAAAGGACTGTTTGAAGGTCAGAGTTTGCAGAATATCGAAAACAACAATGACTACATATTAGATTTTTGATATTTGCTGGTTGTATTTGTATACAATCCCTACATTATATTAATACAGCAGCTCTTCCTTGATGTTAAGTAACAATAAGCAAGGAATCTGGTAGTGATCGACACCATCCTATCACAGGAGCCTGGTTGTTGGACAAACTGGCCCCAAAATGTTTTCTCCGCGTATTGACATGAATGTAATGTTTTGTGTTTTTGGACAGGTTACATGCATGAGATACATCCAAGGGCTAAAATAACTCATTAGACATACCATCCAATTTTTTTAGCTTAGGCAGTCTTTTAATAGCGTCATCTCTCCAACTTCCTGCTGCTGACTGTGTTTCTTCAAGTGGGTTTCCTGTGTAGTAAATATAATTCGTTGTAGATATATTGGTGGTACAGCATAAATCAGTATACGATTCTACATGAAAATGTTCTTGCTTTTACCTGTAGTTTAAGTCTTTCGAAAATCCGATCACGATTAATTAATGCGCCAAGAGCACTTGTAAGTTTACATGCTAAATGTGAAATTCGGGCCAAAAATGTGCAAACTTATTACTGTTATCGTTGAAGTGCGACCTGTGAAACTCGAAGTCTCGTTTTGAAACTTGCAATCACAGGGGCTCCCAGACCTTTACAATTTGAGTTTCCTGTGGTCTTTGAATTAATACAAAGCAATGCACCCATGTAGCGATTTTCAAGTAAAAATATCTCATGCAAAAAAGCGAGACTAGACGCACAATGGTGCGTTTACTCGGGCTACTTTAATTTGTGCAAATGACACATAATCTGTAGCATTTTTGGAAACACCATTAGATGAAGCCAGTAAAGCCCTGCTATACTAGTAAATGTACAGTGAAAAAATTCCCTTACAAAAGTGGTAGGAGTGCTCGACGGACCTTTTAGGGTCGAAAATATGACCTGCTCGTACCTTTTAGGATTTCAGGTTCATAGCGTACCTTTTAGGGTCAGGATAACGAAAATCACATAAAGACTCAGATGATTATTATTCTAAGGTTCAGTGGTTACACAGCAAGCATCCAAGCGAGGCTTCAGAGTACAAATTGAATAATCCTTTGTGTGTACCCTGGAGCCTCGTGGAGAAAATAGTGAATTGGATGTTGGTAATTAAAGAACTAATTAGAATGCGACAGAATGTAACCCAATCCTTCTTTTGGATTACAGGAATAGCAGTGTGCGTACGTATGTGTGTGTGTGTGTGGTGGGAGGAGGGAGAGAGGGGGAGGGGGAGGAATTGTGTGTGTCACAGTCTGAGTAACAAACATACCAACAAAAAGAAGGTCTTCCAGTAAAGGTAGCTCAGCCTAAGAGAAGAACAAAAACTAATCTGAATTTTGGAATTAACATTTTAACAATGTTAGCTTTAAGGTAGTTTCCGACTCTTGCTACTGCGCATTTCCCGCGCACTTTTATTAGAGAGCACTGGTATTACCGTGCGGAGTCTGGGCACTAGAAAGCAAGCGACTGAACAGGGGCGTACAGGGGCTCCACGGTACGATTCTCGAATCACGAATCGCGGACAACTGTTTGATATATTCCCGAAATAACAGAAAAGACAACTAGAAAACTGCTTAATTATTGCTCTCAGTACGGCACCGTTCATATATTTTTTACGTTACATAAGCGCTTTGAGATTGAATAAAACTAAAAAGCGCGGAACTGGGACAATTTGATTTACTTTTTCAGTGATTCACGTAGAAAAAGACGTCCCGAAAATCCCGAATCTAGAACAGTTATTTCTGTTTTTCTCGTGTCACGTAAACAATATTTTTCACGAATCACGAGAAATGTTGTTTTCGAAAATTGAAAATGCTTGTTCACGCGTTACGTAAAAAACCCTGTACGCCCCCGATTGAAAACGTAGAAACTCTAACTTTAGTAGAGAAATTAATATTTTGTCATCCAAATATCGAAAAAAAAAAAAAAAAAAAAAAAAAAAAACATCAAGAAACCTTGAACACTATGTAACGATGTAACCGGTAGATATTTAACCTCGAACTTTTCAATTTAGTTAATCTTATCCATCGAAAAAGCCGACGAGAAATCGCTAAAATGGGCGATATTTGGTGTTCGTTTTCGGTGTGTATTCTCTTTTGTACTTTTCTAACTCTTGAAATAATACGGTGACTCCGTGATTTGACGTTTTTATTTTTCACTTGTGGGGTGATAAATATGCCTGTTTAGTCATGAGAAATTGATCTTTTCAATCATATGCAATGTCACTGCATAAATCACAGAAAATATTCTTCTCGAGGGAAGAAGGGATATAAAGAATATAATTACAGAAGTTGTATGGAAGGAAATTGGAAGTTCCAGGGGTGGGCAGGTGTTCTTTTATCAATTTCCTTTGTGGTGGGGTATGAGTTTTTCTGGATTTCAGTTTTTAATTATACTTACAAGTTTCTGGAACTCATCCCAAACTTTGACTTGGTTGTTGGACATGTAAAGAACCTAAACATTTTAGTATATGTTGTATTATTGGTAACTCTAAATGAGGAAATGATGGAGTACTGTTGGCAGAAATGAACAATTATGGCAGAAAAATTCCTCAGAGCGATCCAACAATATGGAAATAAGTTAAAACCCCTTAATCTTTAAACATGGAAACAAAAAAGAAAAGAATGAATAAATAAATGAATGAATGAACAAATTCATGAATGAAACCAACAAGCAAACAAACTTATAAGTGAATGAAAGAAAACAGCAAGCATCATTGTTTAAGTTCAAGATAAATTGATCAGTCAGTCGGCCTGAGTCAGTCACGACACTCCATAATGGCCAGCTGATCGGTAAGTAGAATTAAATATATTTGAAATTTGAAACCTATTTCAAATCATAAATGTTTGTTACTACCGACTAATACAAAGGCAAGCCCTATTAATGTTACATTTTTTTTGCACTCTTTGGTGTATTTGAATGTCTTACCTTTAGTTTTTTAAGTACACCAATCCCTTTCAGCTTTTCTACTGAGTTGTATGAGATCCATAATTCTTCTAGAGTGTCAGCAACAGCCTCCTGTTATTGTAATGATTTAATAGCTTTGAATGATCATGGTAATTATATAATAAACGTTTCATGAAAAGGTGTAATTTAACTAATGAGTGGACTTTCAACATTGATAGGAAAATGGTCAACGGTGTAATTTTCTTAGATTTGAAAAAAGCACTTGACACTGTTGACCATAGTGTCCTCCTTTCCAAATTAAGCTTCTATGGATTCGATGACAGTACCTTAAATTGGTTCAAATCCTATCTTAGTAACAGATTGCAACAATATTTTGTTAACGGTGTTCTCTCAGACGTACTCCCCATTTCACATGGAGTGCCGCAAGGCACTATCCTAGGTCTGACACTATTCCTCTTCTACATCAACGATTTGCCAAAGAGTCTTGAGTTTAGCAAAACTAGACTATATGCTGACGACACAACTCTTACTTTCTCAGATACTGCGACTTGCATCTTACAATTACAACAAATGAATTCAGATTTAGACCACATTTTTTCATGGCTATGCGCAAACAAGCTAACGCTGAATACTGTCGAATATGATTTCATGTTGGTCGGAACAAGGCAACGTTTGGCTACTCTAGACACTGATTTTCCGTAAATGATGTAGAATTGAAACGAACGACAGAAGCTAAATGCCTCGGAGTTCAAATTGACGAACATTTAAACTGGGGCCTTCATATCGAATATATCAGAATTTTATAATGATGCGAGTTTGGTTGAAATCGGAGCTGTTTTAACATCAAAATTGTTATACACTGGAGTTTAAATTTTTTCCAATTTTCTCAAAATCCAGACCTCGACGAGAAAAACGATTTGTGAGACTTTGTAAATCAAATGTTTTTCTATAATGTGAGAGCGTTCAAAGAAATTATGTTAAGCCGATTTTGAGTAAAAACGGAGCAATTATTTAACTTTGAAGAAATTTAAAACCGCGGGTGCTTTACTAAATTAATTTTATAACAATGATTTTCCAAAGAAAAGTTGCAATATTTTTGGTTGCAAATAATACCAAGGCATGGCTCTTTATTTTGTGAATGTCATCGTATTTGCTGTTTTTGATCGCCGTTGAGACGACTGTACGTAAAGCACTAAATTGCCGCGTTTAACTCGGAATTTCGACATTCACGTGAATAATACTGTTTCTTGTCGATCAACTTTTTTTATTTCTCGATATTGAATATTCAATCCTTTACCAGTAAGGTGTGTAAATTACAAAGGCATTGAAGTTTTTTAAGACCACTAAATAATTTTTAACCATTGCCATATGTGCATCTCTATTCTCCGAGTTGTTGCCGGTGTTTGAATCAGGCTTTATGATACACCTATTTCAAAAAGGTTGTCGTACGAGAGGTCACAAGCCTACGCGACTAGACTGAAAAGTAACATGGGTAGTAGCAAAACTTCTACTCTCTTGTCGGCTTTTGTTTTGATTTTAGCATCAACAAGCCGTGAAGTTCTTTAGTGTACAAGTTCCAGGGAGCTGAATTTGAATTGTCCTGCCGGGATGTTCATGTGGTTATATATTTTTTAACTTCTGCCCATACTCCCTTTCGGGTGAGTCGCGTAGGCTTCATACCGACGTTTATTGAAATAGGTGCATGCATGCCTGCATGCGTGTCGCTTTGGCACCTCGTGCAAAAAATGCAAATACATGGAACTATAATCACGCCAGTGATATCCAAAGTAACGCTGTAGTATACTGACGTTACAAGTACTCTCTCTTCTAACGATAATGCTGCAGCATTATTCTGGATATCACTGAAGCGAAAGCACTTCTGAAAGAGAAATATGGTGACCCGTACAAGATTTCGACTGCTTATATCAAGAAGGCTACAGAGTGGCCCATGGTTGCCCCTGCAGACGACGCAGCCTTGGATCGTCTTTCTAATTTTCTGTGTTCTTGTGTTAGTGTTATGGGGTCTGTGTCATATCTTTCTATTCTTGACCATTCACAGAATTTACAGAATCTTGTCAAGAAATTGCCACTTTATTTACAAGACAGATGGAGATGACAGGTAGTTAAGATCTGAGAAACAAATAAAGGTCAAGCTCCTGGTTTTAAGGACTTTGCCGATTTTATCAAAATGGAAGTTAAAGTCGCTACAGATCCTGTTTTTTTTTTCAAAAGAGGCATTAGAAAAGATTAGCATGAAAGAAAAACCAAAGTCAATCAAGCCAAAAGTCACAAAGGATACTTACAGAGTATACAGTCACGCGACCAACTCTGAGTTGTCAACAGATGGTCATCCATGCCCCAACGTCGTTAAATGTATTATTTGTGGTCGAACGCACGACCTTGACGATTGCAAGCAATACAAGAACAAGTCGCTAGGCGGATTTTATATAAGTTATATTTAACGGTTAAGTTATAGATTTGATGTACATTTTTTTCGTACTTTTTTGACAATATATATATTTTTTGGAGCGCATTAGATCATATATATACACCTATTTCAAAAAAGGTTGTCGTATAAGAGCTAGGCCTCAAGCCCACGCGACTAGACCGAAAAGGAGTATGGGTAGCTTCAAAACCTCGCTCGATTTTCGCTTTTGCATTGACTTTTAACATCAACAATTCAAGTTCTTCGTTGTATAAGGTAAAAGCAAGATATTCGTGAATTGCCGTGTTGATATTCATGTGCGTTTTCTATGTTTAGTAATTTCTACTCATATTCTCCTTCGGGCGAGTCGCGTAAGCTTTGGACCTTCCGCCGACAACGTTTTTTGAAATAGGTGTATGTATTTTACGCTTTAGAAATATTAAATTATTATTATTATTATTGAACGTAAAGACTTCCTTCACAGGGTAAGATCATGTGGTTAATTGTATTCGATCAGAAGAGAAAATGAAGTGTCTGCCAAGGTCGACACCCAACTGATCTACACGACTTCAACTTTTCCGCATCTAAGCCAGGACAATCAAACAGTAATCAAGCTTAATCAGTAAGCTTGTGCCAAGCCTACTGGCGCAAACAGTAGTCGTGTTGCAAATTCGAGAACTATCGCCATTGAAGCAAGCCACGCAACAAAGCAAGATCAAGACGTTCATTTCATGCCTATCGTACCTGTGAATGGATGAACAAACAAATTTTAACCTGCGCAATGCTCGATAATCGCAGTACTGGACCCTTCATCACAGATGTTGCCTGCAGAGAACTGGAAATAAAAGGCGCTGATACAAAGGTCCTGATAAGAACGATGAATGGCCAAGTCCTTCATGCACAAAAGCAGTTACTGATCTCCTGGTTTCTGATCTAGCAGGTGAAAACATTATAGAACTACCACGAACCTTTACAAGAGAATAAATCCCTGCTTCAGAAGAAGATATACCACAACATGAATTAGCTCAAAAATGGCAACATCTACAACGAATAGCAGATCAGATTCCTGAACGTTTGCAAGCCTCAAAGATCAGTCTACTTATTGGAACCAATTGTCCAATGGAGTCTAAAGATTTCGTCACAAGTCAAGATAATGGCCTCTTTGCTGTCCTAATTTTTTCTGGATGTCCGTAGGACCCATTCCAAATGATAAAAGTAACAAGGTCAACTGTAACAGCATCAGCGTAAAGATCTTCTCTGTCAAGCCATCCAAGCATCACTTCACGCTTGTAAACAGTATCAAGGAGGCAGCATGGCCGAGTGGTCAGAGCGTTCGTCTCGCAATCTGGCGGTCCCAGGTTCGATTCCCGCTCTGGCCACTAGCTGAGACTGAATTTGTTCCGATTTCGATTAGTTCAAATTCAGTTTCTCGGCCATGCTTGTAATATAGCCAACTGGTTTGCCTCCTTGCCAGTTGGGATTCTTAATCCATTTATGTTTGATTTAAATGATTTAATTAGTTAGGATTTGTAAATTGAGTTGAAAAGCCCTGTTGAGGGAGTCTCAATCATGTATGCATGTATGTATCAAGATTATCACGCTATAGGCGCTAAACCACATGTTGGAACACTAATTCAATGAAAGACTAGATGGTAGTGACATCGCACACTCACAAGAAGACAAGAATTTCATGAAGATCGTCCAGGAAGGGATAAGTAAAGAAGATGGTCATTATAAGATGCCACTTCCCTTAAGAGACAACAATGTCTGCATGCCATTTAACAGAGAACAAGCCCTTTCAAGAGCCACATGGTTCAAGAACCAGACGATGCATCAAGACTATGTAAAGTTCATGAATGATATCTTGGATAAAGGTTACGCCAGCAAAGTACAATCATCGCAAGTTCCACACGAACCAGGAAAAGGGAAGTATCTTCCTCACCACGGTGTTTATCATCCTCACAAGCCGGAAAAGGTCCGGGTAGTGTTTGACCGTCGTGCAAAATTTGGTGAAACGTCGCTTAACAACAAGTTGCTACAAGGTCCAGACTTATAATTAAGAAGTTCCCTCGTTGGGGCATTAACTAGATTTCGCAAAGAGCCAATCGCCTTCCAAGCTGACATAGAAGCTGGTTCATCAAGTACGCGTTTCACAACAGCATCGAGACCTCCTACGATTTCTTTGGGGGCCCAATGGAAACTTTTCCCAAGGCTTGCAAGAACACCAGATGAAAGTTCATCTTTTTTGGAGCTATTTTGTCACCTAGTTGTGCCAACTATGTAGTGAGAAAAGCAACAGACGATTCCCAAGACGAAGTTGGCGAAGAAACAGCAAATGTACTTAGAAGAAACTTGTATGTTGACGACTGCTTGCGGTCCGAAGACAAAGCCATTGAACATGTACATGGTACCATCTGTGCGTATGCTAGAGGCGGATTCCACCTGACCAAAATTTCAAGCAACAGTGGAAAGGTGTTAGAAACTGTCCCAAAAGAAGATCGCTCTAAAGAAGTAAGAGGTATCCATCTCAGCTACGATAACTTACCTTTCGAACGTGGTTTTGGTGTCCGATGGCATATCGAGTCTGACAGATTTGGCTTCAGGATCTCTCTCCCTGACAAGGCCCTGACACGTAGAGGAATTTTGTCCACCATCGGTTCTGTTTATGACCCACTTGGCTTCGCAGCACCAATCCTATTACCAGGTAAACGAATCCTTCAAGAACTTTGCAAGAGTAACGTGGACTTAGACGACCCGATTCCCGAAGAATACAGACTACATTGGGAAATGTGGAGAAAG
The DNA here is from genome assembly GCA_029948255.1 of Telmatactis stephensoni. Taxonomy (NCBI): domain Eukaryota; kingdom Metazoa; phylum Cnidaria; class Anthozoa; order Actiniaria; family Isophelliidae; genus Telmatactis; species Telmatactis stephensoni. Next base: position 169,726 of record JALIZF010001609.1, read on the forward strand.
CAACTACCTGCGCTCGAGAATCTCAACGTGCAGCGCTGCTTCAAACCTGCAAGCTTTGCAGCCATCGTCGATCAACAGATCCACAGCTTTTCTAACGCTACAACGGCGTGCAGAATAGTTGAGACACTGTGCCCTAACATTTACGTTCTTTGATATCATGCCCACCATGTAGGTGTTGAAACGGCCATATATTCTGAACCCCCCCCCCCCCCTCCCCCGACACAATGTGGGTTGGATCAAGTGTTGTTGGACCTAGCAGCAATCTCCCAGGCCTACTCAACATTGAAAGAGGGGGAGGGGGAGCATAAAACAAGCGCGACTAATTTAGGCCAAAATTGGGGCAGTGCCTCAACAGGTTCTGCACGCCGTTGTAGCTCAACTGGATATGGTCAAGTCTCGTACATAAGACAAGTAAATTCTCAAGGAGTCATTCATTGTGCGTTTCTTATGGGTAAAGCTCGTTTGGCGCCATGGCCAATTAAGACCGTAACCATACCAAGACTTGAACTTACAGCCGCTGTTGGTAACAAATTAGTTGAAGGACTGCGAAGTTGAAAAGCCTACGATCTGGACGAACAGTACAGCAGTTTTGAGTTTTTGTGGCTAACAGAGTCCAAACCATAAGAGACAGAACAGATCCTAGCCAACGGAGATATGTGTGTGGTAAAGATAATCCTGCTGATGATGCCTCGCGTGGTTTAAATATTGGTCAATTTAACAATCAACACCGTTGGGTAAAAGGACCGGACTTCCTGTGGAAACCAGAAAACGAATGGCCAGAGTGCCCACTTAAAGTAAGTGAAGATTTCCAAGATGATCCTGAGTTGAAGAGACTAGAGGTCAATTCAACCAGAGTAGAACAGAAGACAGATATCCTTGAACGATTCAGCTTTTTCTCACAGTGGCAACGCCTGAAAAGAGTAGTCATTTGGACACTGTCTCTCACCCAAGTACCATAAGTACCACAATCCATCTGTGAAAAAAACAAAGAGAGTCCACAAAGTTCACATCGAAACCAATCACAGTTGAAGAATCAGAGCATCCAGAGACAGTCATCTTAAAGCTTGTAGACAAGAAGAAAGCTATCAAGAGGAGATCGCTACCTTGAAAATTTTCAAAGAAGACCAGACTGACCACCGATCAGCACTGAAGAGAAAGAAGGTTGAGATATAGAAAACAAGTACGATATGCAAGTTAGATCCATTCATTGATGAATTACGTATTACGAGTTGGTGGTCGACTAAAGAATTCTGATAAATTCACCCAAGAGTTCAAGCACCCTGTGATAATTTCAAAGAAAGGCCATGTTACGACCCTTATCATAAGACACGCTCACGAAAAGACGGAACATGCTGGTAGAGGAATAAGACTTGGACTAGAGCTACGTCAACAAAGTACTGGGGCCGGTTGTACGAAGGGTGAATAGCGCTATCCAGTGGAGAAATCCTTATCCAGCGGATAAGATCTATACAAAACCTATACAGTGGATAACTCTTATCCGGTGGATAACTTTATCCAACCTTCGTACAACCGGGCAAAGGATAATAAATGCTAACTCTGCTGTAAGAAACTACATCACCAAATGTGTTCAATGTCGAAAGAACCGAGCTAAAAGCCCGGGGGGGGGGGGGGGGGACTCCTATATATAAGAGGACGGGGATGCTCGTCGGAAATTTTAAAAATGACCCCTAAAAGGTACCAAAGTCATATCCGGGTGGGCGTGGCAATACTATAAACTAAACGCGATTTTGAGACGGCATTATCGGTTTATAATGACGGCTAGTTGGGAGAAAATATATTCGGTATTGGCGGAGTCGCGCAGCGACGGAGCCAATACCTGAATATATTTTCTCCCAACGCCGTCATTATAAACCGATAATGCCGTCTCAAAATCGCGTTTAGTTTTGTATCGCGATTCTAACTATTTTCTGCGAAGAAAAAAGAGAAAAGTTATCGTTTTTGATTGATTGAACGCGAGATTCTCTTTACCTGCAAAGTTGTAGGAATTAAAGTTTCCATGGCAACTTCTTTCTTTCTTTGCAAGAAGAAAGCCAAAAAGGAAATGGCGGCCAGACCCGGGAAGCTTTCTCACTCTTAAAAGAGGTGATTTAACTATAGAAACAAGCCCAAAAGCTCACAAAATGAAAGAAGTACGGGTTATTTGATGTTTTTGAAGATTTTTTTTGCTGTTTCTTCAAAACTGGTGAAAAACGATCGAGCTGACCGACATGTGAAAGTGAAAGTTTGTCAAAATATAGCTTCAACCTAAAGGAATGATGCTGAAAAGTTATTGAAAGGTATTAAAAAGGTAGTCCACACTTGTGTATTCTCTGTTTATTTTATTTAAAAAGTTATTTGTGTCATCTTTGTTTAAACAATACCGTTTTTGTCTTCATAAAGGACAATTTGTTTGCTTTGCCGAAAATTCACTTTTGCCGTGACTGAAGTCATTGAAGCCAAAAACGAAAACGAAATTACCGATTTTACTTATCAGACATGATTTTTTTTTACTTAGGATGATTTCTTTTCACTTCTTTTCGTGATTTTTTGTGTAGTTATTTTATCTACTTGTAGTTTAGACCAACAGATTCCAGTTCAGTTTACTTTTCGCAAGTCGTGTGTAGCTGTAATTCAACTTAGCGGCTATTTTTTTATCAAAATATCGGTCATTGTTTTCGGTCATTTTATCACGGATATTATCTAAAAAGTTGTTTTATATTTGCTGCTCAATTTTGGATTGATTTTCAGTAGGTTTTTGTGATTTTGAAGAAAGCCACTTCGATGCAGTCCTCAATGTTTGGGCCAATCACGAGCGCTAATTTTGAGACGGCATTACCGGAAAATAACGCCGTCTCTCTGTAGATCAAAGTGATAGGAGAATCGCGATACATGTTTTTACTCCTAAAAGGTACCAACTCAAAAACACTAAATTTAACATTTTGCATATTTTAGTCAATCAAGCGATCAATTGTGTCTATTTATATACGAACAATTTGATGGTCGTGCAATCCGATCTTTGTTTCCAGTATTTAATCGTTGATAGAGGAAAACATTACCCTAAAAGGTACCAGCTAGGTCTCTAGTAGTCCACTAAAGTCTGGGACACCCTAAAAGGTACCAGATCGCTGATTTTGACCCCTAAAAGGTACGACGAGCATCCCCGTCCATTTCCGATCGGAGTCCCCCCCCGGGGCTAAAAGTGGTCAACAGAAGATGGCTGATCTTCCCAGAAGCAGAATTACCCCTGAACCACCTTTTACATATTGTGCGGTTGATTTCTTTTGGACCATTTCTCATCAAAGAAGGGCACAAAAAACTTAAAAGGTACGGTGTGATTTTCACATGCTTATCGAGCAAAGCCATTCACATCGAGACAGCGAACTCCCTAGAGACTGATACATTTCTGAACGCACTGAGGCGCTTTGTAGCAAGAAGAGGACCAGTAGCATTCTGACCAAGGCACCAATCTTATGGGAGCAGAAACAGAACTGGAGTCAGCCCTTAAAGAAACGAATCACAAGAAGTTGCAAGAGCATCTATCAACAAAGTACGACACATATTGGATTATCAACTGGAAGAGAAATCCTTCCGCTGCTTCCCATATAGCAGGGAGCATGGGGACGGCAAATACGCACAATCCGCTCTATCCTCAGATCCCTTATACATGAATATGGTCATGCTATCGACGACGAATCGTTTCGTACACTCATGGCAGAAGTAGAAAGTATCGTGAATAGTCGCCCGTTGACATTTCGTTCAAGCGACCCTCGTGACACGGATACTTTGACGCCAAACCACATCTTGACAATGAAATCGAAAATAGTTATGTCGCAACCAGGAATTTTCCAAAGAGACGATATCCAACGAAAAAGATGGAAGAGAGCGCAATATCTGTCTAACTATTTTTGGACAAGTTGGAAAAAAGAATAAATTCAGAATCTGCAACCAAGAATCAAGTGGAACAGTGTAAAAAGAAACTTCACAGTAGGAGATATTGTGCTCATCGTACAAGAAATGACATCAAGAAACCAGTGGCCTTTGGGCAGAATCGTAAAAAGGCTAATGTTTTACTTCGAAATCGCGGGGAGTGGTTGTCCAGTCTCCCGAGCCAAAGGCTTATGTATCAAGCGTTCGAAGGTGCGCCCTCTACCCCCTCTATCCATCAGTGCTCCGTTTTAAGGGTATTTAAAGCTAATTAAAGCTACACGGAAAGGAAAGAAGTCGAAACAAGGATGTGAAGTCACTGGGGATTGAATTCGGGACCTCTCGCACTGAAGGCCGCGCACTAACCAACTGTGCCATCCTTGCTCCTAATAAAGTAATTAGACCGATTCCAAAGGATATGTACGCTCAGCAACAGTGAAGACCTCCACATCAGTTCTGGAATGACCAATTACAAAGCTTGTACGTATTAATGTTGAAAAACACCTGATACTTTGGATTACATGGACACGACATATCATGAACACGCGAACACACAGACTTTGTATTGAACATTATTTTAAGTTTCATAATTGAACAATGAACACGTTAGACACTAACTTTAATATAAAGTGATAAGAGTCGTACACCTCCCTTATTGGTGGGGCTTGTGTTAGTGCCAAATCTCGTTTTTGTTCTGTCCGTTTGTGTTTCGTGCGTTGTCCCGTGTTTGTCTTCTCCCTTGTGTACTGTAATCAGTTATAGTTCTTTAGTATGTGCATAATTTGAACAGTTTCACCTTTCAGCGTATCGTGCAGGTTACACATCGTTTTATAAGTATTTTTCAAAGTATTTCATATTTAGATTTAGTTTTCGTTATTGTAATTTAGTATTTGCTATTTATAGGAACCGTTCATTTATGTGTTTATACCGTACGTCTCCGATCATTGAAATTAAAATTCACGTCAACAAAGAAAATCGCCGCTACTGGCCAATAAAATAAAAAATTAAATTAGTGAGTCATATTGTACCAGAGGGAAGCATCGGAGGCAGGAAAAGCGACAGTAGTGCTAAGCAAGTGTAAATCGGACAAGAAAATGTAATCATAAATTTACACGATTAAATTGATTTGTGGGATTGACGAACAGTTTGATTGCAAATGGCAAAGTTATACTTACTCATAGGAAAAATTTACACTCTCAAGATAAGTATCTCGGATTTTTGATAGTTTTTCTTTAAAAGGTTATGACTCTATTTGTTAGCCGCATGCCTCTGCAAAACTGATTGTTAAGGTAGCTCGGTCTAGTTTTTTTCACGGTCAACTAGCGACGTTTAAACAGCCGTGGCTCCCGCTCCAGTGCGTTTTTTGCCAAGATCTTTTCACACTTGTCTAGATATAGAATGAAGTTTTTAAAAAAGTATATTTTATTGAAATCCGTTTTATTTTAGTGAAGAAATCATTATGTCGTCTTCTTTACTTAAAGCTCATTTTCGAGAAAAATCGGTCTAAACTTTTAGAGCCACATATCCTACGGTAAAGTTGTTAGTTAGGTCTACATTCTGAGGCAGTGTCAAAAAAATCGTACTCATAGTTTTTGAATAAAAACGGTTTTATTTTTTTGTATACAAAAATTCATATGTTTTGTACTATTTACGGTAACAACCCACTCTGACAAGATACAACAAAATCCTTGCTCCCAGTTATTGCCAAGACTTAGTTTTACACTTTCTGTGATTTTTAATAGATTCGGCCAAGGCAATGATTTTGAAGAGTGGTACAAGTCATGCAATATCTTTGTTCCTTTTCTCGCAAAACCTGAAATTTTTGCTTCTGAACGCGCTAATTAAAAAATCGTCGATGAATTTTCTTTTAATTTCCGCTATTAATTATTCAGAATATGTCCAATTATGGTTCCAAGTTGGTAATCGAAAGAATACCTCTGAGGTGCTCAAATAAAATTTCAAACTTAGGTATATTTGCATTTGCTTCTGCCGCGGTTGTTTTGCTAAAGCAGTGTTGATTTCGCCGTGTAGTTTGAGTCGAGTCACACATATTTGCATGCTTTTTCTGTTGTCACATTACGCACGTGCTGATCGACCGTGCGGAAATATTCAACTCGAACGCTCCTACAAATTCAAAGAATGCAACTTTTACGCCAAGCAAAAATAATACATTTTTTTCGTGATTCTGTGCATTCGATCGAGTTTGCTATATCAAGTCTGCTTTAACGTAATTTAATTGTGAGCCTGTCGTCGAATTGAATATTTCCGCACGGTCGATCAGCACGTGCGTAATGTGACAACAGAAAAAGCATGCAAATATGTGTGACTCGACTCAAACTACACGGCGAAATCAACACTGCTTTAGCAAAACAACCGCGGCAGAAGCAAATGCAAATATACCTAAGTTTGAAATTTTATTTGAGCACCTCAGAGGTATTCTTTCGATTACCAACTTGGAACCATAATTGGACATATTCTGAATAATTAATAGCGGAAATTAAAAGAAAATTCATCGACGATTTTTTAATTAGCGCGTTCAGAAGCAAAAATTTCAGGTTTTGCGAGAAAAGGAACAAAAATTTTGCATGACTTGTACCACTCTTAAAAATTATTGCCTTGGCCGAATCTATTGAAAATCTCAGAAAGTGTAAAACTAAGTCTTGGCAATAACTGGGAGCAAGGATTTTGTTGTATCTTGTCAGAGTGGGTTGTTACCGTAAATAGTACAAAACATATGAATTTTTGTATACAAAAAAATAAAACCGTTTTTATTCAAAAACTATGAGTACGATATTTTTGACACTGCCTCAGAATGTAGACCTAACTAACAACTTTACCGTAGGATATGTGGCTCTAAAAGTTTAGACCGATTTTTCTCGAAAATGAGCTTTAAGTAAAGAAGACGACATAATGATTTCTTCACTAAAATAAAACGGATTTCAATAAAATATACTTTTTTAAAAACTTCATTCTATATCTAGACAAGTGTGAAAAGATCTTGGCAAAAAACGCACTGGAGCGGGAGCCACGGCTGTTTAAACGTCGCTAGTTGACCGTGTAAAAAACTAGACCGAGCTACCTTAAACACTGGCATTATAGACTCCATTATAGGTTAAAGAGGCTTCCTACAATTTCTCTAGTGCTCGACCGGTCAACTTGAAATGGCTGTAGTTCTTACATGAAAGTAATAATAATAATAATAATAATAATTTAATAATTTATATAGCGCCTGATTAATAAAAATTATCTCATGCGCATAACAAAAGATCAATTTATAAATTAAAAAATCTAAATGACGATAACATATATATATAATGTAAAAATATATATTAATCTTTGATTGCTCAAAGAAAATATAATTTAATGATAACTTAATAACTATAAAAACTTTAAAAATAATAATTCCTAATTAAAAATAATAAAATAATGATACTTAAAAATAATGAAAAGTATATTACCTAATGATCGAGATCTATAATTTATATCCTTAATTATAAACTAATTTAAAAAAATGTGTCTTAAGACTTTTTTTAAATGATTCTAGAGTTTCTTTTTGACGAATGTTATTCGGGAGAGCGTTCCACAGTTTTGGGGCAGCCATAAAAAATGAGCGATCACCCAGTGTGGCTTTGGACTTGATAGCAGGTACTCTCAGCATCAGGGCGCTACTTGACCGCAAGCTGTAGTTTGATGTCTTGATTTCCAGGAGATCCTTTATATACGCAGGAGCAAGACCATGGATAGCTTTAAACGTTATTATTATATCTTGAAGTTGATGCGATATCTTATAGGAAGCCAGTGAACTTCTCGTAATAGTGGTGTAATATGACAGGTCCTTGGGGCAATATAGATAAGTCTAGCGGCTGTATTCAAAACACGTTGCAGCTTAGAAAGTTGACAGTCAGGAAGACCAAATAGTAAACTGTTGCAATAGTCAACACGACTGGTACCAATGCATGAACCAGCTGCTTTGTATAGTACCCACAGTTATGACCTTTCGTCCACTTAATTACTACAACTACATAAAGACTGAAGTTTTTAATTTTAGATGAAACGCTTACATTGAGGTTACCATAGCAACGAAAAGATGACGTCACCACTTTAGATTCCAAGCAATGCATGAACCAGCTGCTTTGTATAGTACCCACAGTTATGACCTTTCGTCCACTTAATTACTACAACTAGATTCATTGAGTATAACCCAAAGGGGTGAGTACGAACGGGACTAATGTCCCATGCGAACATAATGTCCCATAGCAACGAAAAGATGACGTCACCACTTTAGATTCCAAGCAATATTACGCATTTTTTGACCTAAACTTTTATCGCGGGGGTTAATAAAAATGCGCCTCGAATAACTCAAAATCCGTTTATACGAATTTCTCCGAAATTCGTATGTTGCTAGGCAACTGTGCTAATTATCAACGCCTTGTGCGTCATTTTCAAAGTTTAGGTCAAAAACCGCGTAAAATTGCTTGGAATCTAAAACGGTGACGTCATCGATTCGTCGCTATGGCAACCTTGATGTAAACAAAACATACCCATTGAAAACTTCAGCCTTTATGTAGTAAGTGAACGAAAGGTCATAACTGTGGGTGCTTTCATGTAAGAACTACAGCCATTTCAAGTTGACCGGTCGAGCACTAGAGAAATTGTAGGAAGCCCCCTTACACTTAATTGCAACAAAACTAAAAATAAATATAATTTGGAAATCTGAGACTCCAGTTTTTTAGATCATTATAAACTGAAATTGTTCAAGGATAACTTACATTCCATGTGCAATCAAACTATTTGAATGCAACAGGTTGAATTTCACTTAAATTCCCCGAACATTTTCTATGATGAAAAACCTATAAAGGCGTACGTACGAATTTGAAAACTATCAACTTGATCCTTATCAAGCCTATACATGATGTTGAAGTCTATCAGCCAGGACATATTTGGGGGGTCCAAAATCCTGATACCTAAAATAAGCCAGTGAGAACTGCCATATGATGACATTATGCTTATTAAAGTCTTAGTTAAGTGTTTTAGATCATATCATTTATCTGTACAAGCATATATACATGTATCTGACTTACCAAACCATTGAGATTCTTGATGTTATTTCTTCCTAAAGAGAGAATCTTGAGATTTTCTATGACAGGGATAAAATTCCTGACTGAATTACTGGAAATTGTCAATGTGCTTTTTAGTTTGATTCAATCTCAAAGCATGATGCATCAACAGTGTAAGGGGAACACAATTATAAGCGTATTACATACAATCTTAATTTCCTTTTTGTTGTTGTTGTTTGCAAATTAAAATATCAGAGTTGTCTGTGGTTTGTCCTTTGTATTTTCCATAAACTGTGCTATGTACCCTCCCTGTAGACCTGTTCGAGATTAGTCCAGAACTGGACCCACTTTTCTCAATAACAATTATATACAATAGACAGCGAACGAAGAAATAAAAGAAGCGCGCGCGCATTCGAAAGAAAATCGAGAAAAGTGGGTCCAGGGAAATTTGCCTGCGCATGCGTCTCTACATCCAATCACAAGCCCACACTCATCATTTATAGCGGCCGAACTACGAAAAATGAAGTTGCGCAGCGACGGAGCCAATACCTGAATATATTTTCTCCCAACGCCGTCATTATAAACCGATAATGCCGTCTCAAATTCGCGTTTAGTTTTGTATCGCGATTCTAACTATTTTTTGCGAAGAAAAAATAGAAAAGTTATCGTTTTTGATTGATTGAACGCGAGATTCTCTTTACCTGCAAAGTTGTAGGAATTACAGTTTCCATGGCAACTTCTTTCTTTCTTTGCAAGAAGAAAGCCAAAAAGGAAATGGCGGCCAGACACGGGAAGCTTTCTCACGCTTAAAAGAGGTGATTTAATTATAGAATCAAGTCCAAAAGCTCACAAAATGAAAGAAGTACGGGTCATTTGATGCTTTTGAAGATTTATTTTTGCTGTTTTTTCAAAACTGGCGAAAAACGATCAAGCTGACCGACATGTGAAAGAGTGAAAGTTTGTCAAAATATTGCTTCAACCTAAAGGAATGATGCTGAAAAGTTATTGAAATGTATTAAAAAGGTAGTCCACACTTGTGTATTCCCTGTTTATTTTATTTAAAAAGTTATTTGTTTCATCTTTGTTTAAGGTAGCTCACTATAGTTTCAAAGACCATTATACCAATGATAAAAAGTGGATAATATACTGCTTCAAATTTATACTTTGACAACCGTACAGCCAACCATATGACAGACCATGAATCAGGGAACTGTTTGATATGAAACTCATTGCTCGAAAGGTTGCTATAGCAACGTGACGTCAGCATTAAGGAAGGTCATTGTTTCAATAAAATGAGTAAAAACGCAAGTTTTCTACGGTGAACTTTTTTAAAACTCACAAAATCTATTTTCCACATTATCATACAGCCACTATCAAAAGTTAGCTAACTTCCTGACATCAGATTTTTCTCAATTTAGAAAAACCGAAATTTGACAATATCTCATATTCTGATGTCCAGAATATTTTTAAAATCGATCATACAATTACAAATTAAGCAAAGTTTCATATTATTTAAAAAAAAATCAACTTTTACCGTGGAAACTTCGAGCAATTAAAATTTAATTGGTAAAAAGGGACCTTTTTATGGAAGCTGTAACGTTGCTATGGTAACATCCATGGGATCATGACCCTTGCAACAAATCCTAAAACTCATAATCTTCAATATAATTGGTCTATAAGCTGTCAATATGCAAACAAACTTGATTTTAAACATGACTTTTTCATTTAGTATCAGTATCCACTATAACTATAGGGAGCCTCCTTAAGGTGTTTCAAAGTAGTTGTTGATGCGCTACACCTCTCATTTTAAATTCGCGATTTAATGGACTTCTTCTCGTCGGATCAAAATATCCTTTGGACCAATTATCAAGCAAAGATTGAATTTTTGAATGTTAGTAATTTTAAGTCAATCTGTGATTTTACAGCAAAGATATTCAATGATCGTTTAAATCAGTCTTTCTAAAATATCTCCCGTTTACGATGAGCTTTTGAAAAACGATAACATAGGCCTAAAACTTCACATTCATGCACACATACTTATAGTTAAATCAGAGAGTTTAAACAGAGCGATTTCGAGTAAACATTTTTTATGCGTATTTTGCGTCGCAAAAACTAAGGTATAGCTTGTCATGCAGAAAAGAAATACTCGGCGCTCAAACATATGCGCTAAAATACTGAAAACACGTTGCTATATTGTTGTTCTTTCTCTCTGGTAAATTGCACTGGTTTAAGTGTTCATTTGGCGGAGTTATGATTTTTCTTCTGATAGTATGTGGGATTCACTAGCTGCGACAATTTTAACTTTCAAGCGACGTAAGAGATATCTCTTCAAGTCATCACTGTTTAGAGCCCAAAATCACGGATATACTTACTCAAAGTATCATAAAACACGCAGCAGAAATTTATTAAATTTGATATGTAAAGCAACATTTTTCAATTTCACTTGAATACAGTGCTTCAAACGCGCCGGAGTAGAATCAAACCCGTGTGTACAAATGCATGACGATGGCGTGATGCTTGCTGATTATATCACGCTACATTTCTTCGCACCCGTGTTACGACGCATTTGCATACCGCGGTTTTATTTGAACTAGGAACTATACTGAAAGGATCACACAAAACTCGAAATTGGAAAAATTAGTTGCGGCTCCCCCATTTTTTTTTTCTCTTGCCAAACGTGCAGCAAGTCTACGGTTTTTCTTACTTCTCGAACTTTTAGTTGCAGGCATTGCATCGAAAGAAGTGTAAAGGCACTATATGCAAATGCATCGTAACACGGGTGCGAAGGAATGTAGCGTGACATAATCAGCAAGCATCACGCCATCGTCATGCATTTGTACACACGGGTTTGATTCTACTCCGGCGCGTTTGAAGCACTGTATTCAAGTGAAATTGAAAAATGTTGCTTTACATATCAAATTTAATAAATTTCTGCTGCGTGTTTTATGATACTTTGAGTAAGTATATCCGTGATTTTGGGCTCTAAACAGTGATGACTTGAAGAGATATCTCTTACGCCGCTTGAAAGTTAAAATTGTCGCAGCTAGTGAATCCCACATACTATCAGAAGAAAAATCATAACTCCGCCAAATGAACACTTAAACCAGTGCAATTTACCAGAGAGAAAGAACAACAATATAGCAACGTGTTTTCAGTATTTTAGCGCATATGTTTGAGCGCCGAGTATTTCTTTTCTGCATGACAAGCTATACCTTAGTTTTTGCGACGCAAAATACGCATAAAAAATGTTTACTCGAAATCGCTCTGTTTAAACTCTCTGATTTAACTATAAGTATGTGTGCATGAATGTGAAGTTTTAGGCCTATGTTATCGTTTTTCAAAAGCTCATCGTAAACGGGAGATATTTTAGAAAGACTGATTTAAACGATCATTGAATATCTTTGCTGTAAAATCACAGATTGACTTAAAATTACTAACATTCAAAAATTCAATCTTTGCTTGATAATTGGTCCAAAGGATATTTTGATCCGACGAGAAGAAGTCCATTAAATCGCGAATTTAAAATGAGAGGTGTAGCGCGTCAACAACTACTTTGAAACACCTTAAACAATACCGTTTTTGTCTTCATAAAGGACAATTTGTTTGTTTTGCTGAAAATTCAATTTTGCTGTGACTTTGAACTCATTGAAGCCAAAAACGAAAACGAAATTACCGATTATACTCATCAGACATGATTTTTTTTACTTAGGATGATTTCTTTTTACCTTTTTTCGTGATTATTGTGTAGTTATTTTTATCTACTGGTAGTTTAGACCAACAGATTCCAGTTCAATTTACTTTTCGCAATAGTCGTGTGTAGCTGTAATTCAACTTAGCGGCTATTTTTTATCAAAATATGTCATTCTTTTCGGTCATTTTATCACGGATATTATCTGAAAAGTTGTTTTATATTTGCTACTCAATTTTGAATTGATTTTCAGTAGGTTTTTGTGATATACCACTGTCAAGACTTGTTAAGGAAGTCAAAAGTATTTTTTTTTTTGTATTCCTTGCAAACGAAGACTACTAACTATAACAAGCAAAGTTGAATCTTTGAGAAAAGTATGCAAAACTTGCATTTGCTCTGGCTTCAGAACCAAGGAGTTGGAACAAAGTTTAGGTGACACTTCTCCTGCGATTGACAAGCCGCTTCGATAAAAGAATCTGAGTAATCATTACGATATTTTCCGAACATTTCTTGACGCCACGAATCGCAGCCAGACAGCTGCCAATTTTATTTGGCGCGGAAAAGTAAACATAAGAGGGTGTGTCAATCATTGCTCAATACTCACATCCCGAAAACGGGATGTGAACTGACGCATGCGCAGGCAAATTTCCCTGGACCCACTTTATCGCGTCCGTTAGCGTTACATCGCTCGCTCCAATTTTAAATTTTGGCCGCGCGCGCGAAGATAAAGTGGGTCCAGTTCTGGACTAGTTCGAGATTATTTCATCATTTGTGTCATGCTCTTCCCTTCCATCTCTGCCCTTCCCCTGCCCCATTAGGACCTGATACTAAAAAGTAGGTGTAAATTTTGGAATTTCAAACCCCTGATACTGCAGCTTTACATCACCCCACCACTATTATGGCTGAGTACCCATTCTCCCTCATTTAATGTGGGCCCTACTACGATGGAGTATTTGACATATAATATATTAAACACTAATTACAAAGTGTTGAATCATGGGTCTGTTTGGAGAAATACCATATTCCATTAGAGACCTTGAGATGTGAAAAATGGCAAAAATAGACTTTGATCGTTTATATGTTACTCTAATCTTAAGGAGGCTTCCTACAATTTCTCTGACTAGTGCTTGGCCGGTCAACTTGAAACGGCTGTAGTTCTTACATGAAGGCACCCACAGTTATGAGCTTTAGTCCGCTTACTACATAAAGACTGAAGTTTTTAATGGTATGTGTTTTGTTTACATCATGGTTACCATAGCGACGAAACGATGAAGTCACCGTTTTAGATTCCAAGCAATTTTACGCGTTTTTTGACCTAAACCTTTAAAATGACACATAAGACATATTTTAAATATTTAGGACTTTGCCTAGCAGGATACAAATATTGGAGAAATTTGTATAAGAAGATTTTGAATTATTCAAGGGGCAATTTTGTAACCCCAAAAATCACAATTTCTTGTCAGTTTCAATTCCAAATAACTCATAAACATTTCTACTTATTCAATTAAAGATTAATCTTTATTATATCCATTCTTAAATTTTCAAATTGTTCCCATGGCAACGGTTACCATGGGAGCAATTTTAGCCTGTGAGATATCAATTGTGGTTTAATGTTATGTTTTGAACAATGCATTAAGCACTGTAATAATGATAAATTTAGATTAATAAGCCCTTATGTAATCTCAATATCTCGTTGCTAGGGACAAAAATACACAACCAGTATGCATACTATTTTATAGAACGTAGTAAAATGCATTATTTCGTGTTTGAGATGTCAGTCTTGATAGCTAATTGTACAATATTTTGATCCAGTGTACTTTTTGTAAAATTTGCCATGCTATTTCATTCAAAAACTAGCATTATAACACAACATTTCAATTTTCCATAGCAATGGTTACCATGCCAACACAGTATCCATGGATTCTTTTAACAATTCCAAAACTACTTTTGTAACAGACATTTTGACAAAGTTTGGAGATATTTCGGTGATTTTTTAAAAATATATACAAAATCAAACTATGATATCCATTAGTTTGAGGGGCATTAATACGTAGAAAAAGGTCCTTTACAGGGGTCTGGAACTACACATTATGGTCCATGACTAGGGTAAGAACTTATTATTAAAAAACGAATAAGTAATAAAATATGCATCAAGTTTCTTTTTATAGTGCCTATACCCTTGCTATAGGCACCTGAGGTTGATAAGAAGAAACCTAAGCAAATGAAGCTATCCCAGTGTAAGCCCTAATAGCTCCAAGTTATATAATCTTGCATATAATAAAATTATTGTTAATGAAGATATTCTAACTGATACTTTTAAATGCATCCGATTTCCACCGACCTACTTTTGATTTTTGTCTCAGGCAATCCTAGCTTGTTCTAGCTGGTGCATATGTAGCAGTGCCGATTTGAAAACTATATGGCCTTTCTAGATCTACTTGGGTCCAAATTACAAATTTTGTACTGGCCTTAAGGTAATGCGCTTGTTTTCATGCACGCGCCATGCGAAATTTGACTGGGCTCCCTGTGTTCTAAATATATCAATATGGCAGACGTGACGTAGCTGCAGTATTCAAAGCCTTATAACTCAAAATCTAGCACCGCGACCTATCCTAATTTTTTGTTTTTGTTTTTGTTTTTTCAGTGTATTTTTATCAAAACTATTAGTTTAAACTCATCAAAAGAGTAAAAAAGTTGTCGATAGGTTTTTGAGAAAATCACAAAAAATCGAGAAAATAAATTGCTGATTCACTAGCAAGTTCAACTGATTTCCACCTTTCAAATGCAAATACTTAGCTTTACCTACAAATAAGTGAAGGTATAATACTTTTCAAGCTAGAGGTACCCTCGAGGACCCAGGGAGAAAGGGGAGGGGGGAGGGAGGGGGAGGGGGAGGGTGAAGGAAAGGGTAAGGGGCAAAGGACTCCCTGGGAGCATGTATACAATTATTTGTCTGCGCATGTCTGTGTTTTAGGCTTGAAATTCACTTGCATATCGAATGCAAGAAATTTTATGTTGACACGGAATATTTGGCTGGCTATCTCGTTCTTCAAAATTATGTTCAACTACCGAAATACCGAGACAACTAAAACATGAGCAGTCTACCTACTGCTAGTGCGCTGTGGATAACTATCCAGATCGAAGGCACCCCAGATGGGAAAATATCACATGTCAAAGTCAGTAGAAAGTTGAGAGAAGGACTAGAACTCCGCACTTTCGAGTTATAATGTTGGCATTGAATTCATGTATAAGGTAAACTTAGTAATGGATGTCATTACCAACATGGTACTGTGTGAATTGGATCCAATAAGAGCACTCTGGACTTCATTGATTGTTGAATAATTTAAGCCATGCATGTTTACTGGAATCTCATACGTTTTCATGCAAAATTCTTGCAATTCATTCTGAAAATTTTACATCTTTGACAGCTCCCCCCAGCAAAATTATTTAATAATACGCTTTTTCCATGCTTCGTTCTTATAAACCAGAGCTTTCTTGGTGGAAACTCCTGGTCCTTCCATGTGATTTCAAGCAATGTTTACAGCTGGGTTCAAGCCTTGTTAAAATTGACTAAATTTGGTAGCCTAATTATTATATAACCTGCAACATTCATCTAGAAGTTAATGACCTATTTTAATTTATATATGGTGAGGCATACAGTTTGTGCCATATGAAGTGCAGCGTTTTATACTTTTATAATTATTAATAAAAGATCAATAAATTCATCGCTGAAATTTGCATGCAAACAACGTGCTTGGAAACACGTTCACAAAAATGCTTTAGATCACATGTAGTGACCACGAGTTTGGACTTAAAAAGCACAGTTTTGCAAGAAAGAAACATGGAAAAAGCAAAATTACTAAATAAATTTGCTGGGGGGCACAGTCTAAGATGTAAAATTTTGAAAGTGAATTGCAAGAATTTTGAGCGAAAAAGTACAACATTCCAGTAAACAGGGCCACTAGTTTATTAGTCTCAACTATTATGTGTTACCCTCTTTAAATAAAGACATTATTATTATTATTATTATTATTATTAAACATGGCTAATTATTAAACGATCGATGGAGTCTAAAATACCCTTATTGGGTCTAATCTACACAGTAACTTGTTGTTAATGGCTTCCACTGCTTAACGTACCTTATATATAAATTTAGCGCCCACAATATTACTCGAAAGTGCGGAGTTCTGGTTTTTCTCTCAACTTTCTAATGACTTTGACGCGCGATATTTTCCCATCTGGAGTGCCTTCAGATTGGATAATTATCCACAACGCATTAGCGGTAGGTAGACTGCTCATGTTTTAGTTGTCTTAGTATTTTGGTAGTTGAACATAATTTTGAAGAACGAGATAGCCAGCCAAATATTCCGTGTCAACATAAAATTCTTGCATTCGATATGCAAATGAATTTCAAGCCCAAAACACAGACATGCGCAGACAAATTGTATACATGCTCTCCCTGGGCATTTGACTACCCCAAACCATTTCCAATGGAAATTGATTGGCCTCATTATAACTTAATTATAATGTCAAGGCCAATCAGAAGCCTTTGTGTGGTTGACCTCGATTCGTCTAAAATTACAAGTAAACAAGTTGGCCCCACGCATTGCAACACCTCTTAAGGTTGGTGCCTACTAATGGGAAGGTAATTTTTTTGGCCAAAAACCACATGGGTATCAAAGAACCCATCATAGGGAGCTAGAATCCAAGGAAAAAATTTGGGGTCACCGTGCATATTAATGAGTTACACGCCATCAAATGTTGCAAAATCTGCCTATTCTAGAGGCCCAAAGAAAAAATCATAAATACCCCATATTTTGAAAAAATGTCAAACTTTTTTTACTAAAATGTTTACAACACAATTCTCTTACTTGTCAATGCCATACAAAATATGAAAAGCCAGAATAACAATTTTTTTCAATGACTTTTTACTGGTTTTAGACCTGTTAAATAAAAAATAGGGGTATCTGTGCGAATTAGAAAGTTATTTGCCAATAAACGCGTAAAAACTGATCAGAATTCGTGAAAATGATCTAAAATTCCCTAGCCCTCCCCGGAAAGTAGAGCGAATTACAATGCATTGTGGGAAATTTTCAAGATGGCGGCAAAAACAGATCGTTTTTGGTAGAAATGATAGTCAAAACAGGCGTTGTAACTCAGGTTCTATTTATCGACTGTGAATTTCATTCAAACACAGGAGAGGCTAAATGGTTTTCCTTTAATTCTGTAAGTTTATTTTTTCAAAAAGTCGTAAAAAGGCCTTGCTTTTACGATTGCTTTACCGACAATAATTCAGTGTTTTTACATGCGCAGAAAGCAGTGCGCGTGGACAATAGTAGGCACCAACCTTAAACAGAGAGCAGAAACACGAAAACCTTTAACAGGAATAGAAGCTGGTTGTATCGAAAAATTTTCAGAAACAAGATGTGTTTGCAGGGCTGCCCACAGGATTCGAGAAAAGTTTGACTACCAAATCTTGCCTGGAATTTACAATGCTTTGCCTCAGATCTCGGTGTGCAGAACTTGACACACAGACATATCAAACTGTCATAGCATCCAAGCAAAAATTAAGATGTGCCAGATATTTTTGTTGTATGATCTTGTTTACGTGGGATATCCCCAATAGGATTATGTTACCGTTGGAAATGGTTAGGGGTAGTCAAATGCCCAGGGCGTCCTTTTCCCCTTTACCTTTCCTTCCCTCTCCCCCTCCGTTCCTTCCCCTCCCCTTTCGATATATCGCCATGGGTCCCCAAGGATGAGCTAGAGGTCAAACTCTGAAATCTGTTATTTCCATTCAAAATGGTGAGATTTCACTCTTTTCGAGCTCTCATAGCTCGAAAACCAGCACCGTGACCCCCATTGTCACCTGGCACAACAGTCTGTCCTTACTATTAACAAACTCTAAGCGTATTTGATTGTATAGATATTTGCGCTATATAAATGCAAAAAATTCAAAATTTCATTATCTAATCTTTAGTGATTTGATTGTTACGAACTCAAAAGCAATCTACATAATGATTTGTAGAAAAATTTGTGGATAAAAACTCGCATGAGCCCATTACCTCAAAAGAATAATAGCTTCTCTCAAAACAGCCCCATAATTCAACACGATATCTAAGAACAACAATTTGAAACTTTAAATCACTTACTCAGTCCATTTAGATTTGCAATCTTTTCAATACAATTGGTTGATAAAGATAATTTTCTGGAATAAAAAGGGTGTTTATAACTGTTAAAGTGATCAGAATACACTCGTACTGGTATAAACTCTTAGCAATTACAACTTACTCGCAACAAGTTAGAGTAGACAAGGATGCATCCATTTTTTCCACAGGGGGATACTGTGCGTACAGTTTTATCTCACAAGCCTCACCAGCCTTCTTTCCTTGTTCTTTTTCCTAAAGCAATTAAAAAATTGATTTCATATCAAAAACATGGAGACAGTGGACAGTACTACATGTGTACAACTAATGCAAAGTTCGAGTAAGCTTATTTAGACTTCTCACCCATTTGGCTATGGCGTCCTTTATTGTGGTTCCTTTGGACTTAAATTAAAGAAATAAAACACGTTGGATAAGAAACAAAGTTAAAATAAGAGCTTTGGTATGCAGTTACATATACTAACCATTTTAATACATAAAGCTGTGCTCTTTTCAGGGAGATCTTGAGTACTTGTTTCAAATTCTCATGTTGTTATGAAACAAAATGGCGACATTACCATGGAGATGAGCTAAGATATATCAGTATATTTGATTGGTTATAATATCATCCAATCAACATTGACAATATATTGCAGCAGGAAGATTCCAATATGGCGGACTGTTTGAAGTCAAGAACACTTCATTCTTTCTGGCATTATGTGGTTTAAATAGTTGGTTAGACTTAAGGACATATGTTGTAAAGATGGTTAGATATAAAAGGAAGATGTCGAGGACAGGATGTTGGAAGAGAGTCGGTAAAAGACTGGTTCGACTGGAAAATTTAGCTGATAAAGATCTTTATAACTGTAAAACGCAGAGCAGTTTAAGCTGCATGGGCAAACGCATTTCTTTATTAGATTTACCCGACGAGTGTATCTTAATGATATTAGAGAAACTTGACATTGAACCTCACGAAACCTGCGAGTTAATGAAAGTATGTAAAAAGTTCTATGAAATATCTTTCTCTCCTCGTTTATGGCGAATTGCTGATTTTCGATTTTCAAGTTATCTTCATAGGCAGCGTCCGTTATCTGTGGACTCTGCGAAACTACATTTACAAGATTCTCGGCGTCGAGAGATGTTTGCTTTGTTCCTCCAGAAACGAAAAGCAAGATTATCTCATTTTCGTATTCATTGTAATATCTACACAGAAATTGACTACTTGCGAGAGTTTCTCGATAAGTGTCACCTAAGAGGGTTAAAGTACGTAGAGCTCAAATGGACAATTTACTGGAATATCCTCCTAGTTGAACGAAGAAATATACTTCTGGGATATTTCAGAGAAGTCTTGCAGAAGCTTTCTTCTTGTTGTCCTAACATATACTTTCTGAAATGCCAACTCGAGGGGTCTTCTGCAACTGCAAGAATTATTGGCTCCATGAAGAATATACAGCATTTAAACTTGATCTTTTCTGGCCAGCTGGAAAAAGAAAATAGTCCTGTTGAAATTATTTTAGACTCTTTACCAAAGCTAAAACACCTCAAGCTTAAAATATGTCAGCACTTAGATGAAGATTTTGAAGGATACATACTAAAGTCGGAGTCTCTTGAGTATTTAGAGTACTCATGGACCAAGGGCCTTAGAATCAAACACATAGACCTACCAAATCTGCACACCTTTATGGCTATTAATGTTTATGAATATTTCCAAGGAAGAAGTTGTCCTTGTTTGTTTGACCTGATCAGAAATGGATGTCCCAATATAACAAGGCTTAATTTTAGACGTTCCATAATATCTGGTCTGGAAAATTTCCATCTTACTGAAGATGAGGAAAGAGAGTTGTACATTTGCCAGTGTGCTATTCATGGTTTTTGGAGAGGTCAAGAGTGATTTGCTCTGAGCACTGTAACACTTCTAATAGCAATAATCATAAACACATGAAAACTATTATCATAAATTCTATGACATTACCCTCCAAACATATCTTGGTTTTGATAGTTAAATACATTGCAATCCCTATTAAGTGGCCACCCTCAGGGAACAAGCAAGTGGCTACTTAATTGAGGATGGCCGCTTTATAGGGGTTATATTAAAGGTAAAGGTTAATTTATTTTACGGCAAGAGTGGGGAGTGGTTGCCCAATTCTCCCGAGCCAGAGGCTTGTGTTTAGGGTTTCAAAGGTGTGACCTCTACCCCCTCTATCCATCAGTGCTCCTTTTTATGGGTTAATTTACGGCTAATTATTAAAGCTACACAGAAAGGAAAGAAGTTGAAACAAGGATGTGAAGTCACTGGGAATTGAACCCGGGAATATTTTATTGAACTCTTGCACCAATTAAAGGCTGCGCACTAACCAACTGTGCCATCCTTGCTCCTTATTACATTTACAGAACAACACAGATTGGGGACGTTGATAACTGGTTGCTGAACAGACAGCATGGGTGGTTGCTTATCCCCATTCTGATGAAGTACAACTAAACTTCAGCAGTTTAGTTTGCACTGTGCATTAGACTTCAATCAATATTGACTCTATTGACTCTTCAAATTATGCACATTTTTCAAGAAAAATCAATCAAAATATTTTGCTTTATTGGACCCCCTCCCCACTGTACAATGTTACTGGTAACTAAAAGGTATGTCAGACTGATTGCTGAGTAGTAAGTGTTAGGGTTTTCACAGCAACATTGTACAGGGCGGGAAAATTCAAGAATTCAAGAATTCAAGAATTTGTTATGAAAGACCACTAGTTGTTGCACCAAATGAAATAATATTTGGAAAAAAGATGAATAAAATTTTTTGCTCATTTTTAGAGTCAACCCCCACCTTAAACAGCTGTATTACAATCTTGTATACCGTATCCATATTTAACTTCTTCAACTTTCGCATGGGGCAGTGCCTACAAAACCCACTTAAAGAAAATTTAGACTATAAAACAAAACCACATTTTAAGAATGTTTTTTTTTTCAACACTTTATGGCAAGAACACAAAGAGTGCCACTCCACTAATAAATTTAATGGATCTTCTCACAGTTGAAAACATTTTAAAGTTCCAGTCATTATTAAATTCATTCATCAATGGCATATGAAACGACTGCCATTTATTTTTGATGATTACTTCAAATTTGCCAAAAACACACATACATGTAGCTGTAACACTAGGTATGCATCAAAAGATAACCTTTACAAAGAAATATTTCAAACGAATATTGGCAAACAAATTATCAGCTGTGCAATGGCACCTAATCTGTGGAAAGAAATTCTACAGACAATCATTGAAATTGATAAAAAACCCTGTTAGCTGAAAGAGCTTTTGCTGCAAAATCAAAGCTCTACCCTATCGTAATTAATGCTCTAATTTGAGCTGCCCTTTTTCTCTCAATTGATTTTTTTCTCATTTTACCCAAATCTGTCCTAATAGTGTTAGGATATATGTTTATCAGTACATATATAAATATGTTAAAGGAGTACTTGGATGAAAATCGATAAAAATTTAAAATGACTTAAAACTTGGTTCAATGTATCTACATGTATATGTGACCAATAGTCACCAGCAATATATTTTCATTGAATTCCAAAGGTACAGATCAAAAGTTATCACGTATTTTAGCATCTACATTGTGTATCTATGACGTCATAAGTACAACCCTATTGTTCTGTTTGATCTTAACCAAAATTTCTTGGTGATAATATTGACTAAAATGCAGAATTTTTGGGATAGTAGGTTTTATATTTATCTATATTGGTCGTTAATTGATGCCAACTTAGGACTTAGGAATTAGGGACAGGTCAATAATTAGAGGGGGGGGAGGGCTGGTCGCATTTTATTTTTGACCTGCATTACATTTTACGTGGCCCTCCTTTCTTATGCAGAAAAAATGTTGGCCCTCCCCTAAATACTTGCACAGTTTTTTCTGGCCCTCCCCCTCCCCCATAACTTATAATGTACGTATATAAATGTTAAAATTTTATTTACAGTGTTTTTAAGTTGATCATTGAACACAGAGAAAATGCGAAATGATTATCAGCACTTGGTATTTTGATGCTCTGTGTTCCATAAATAACTAAAGATGTAAAATAGTGGGGGTTTTGAAACGTAGGGAAATTGTTGTATAAAGAAAACAGTATCGCCAGTGAGTTTTTATAACTATAATCAGTATATCTCTATATACATGTATAGAGCATACTAATAGTCTTTCAAATAAAGCACATTGTCTTGAAAACCCGTTGGTGGGGCAGAACAGGCAGCAGACTTGTTTGGGGTTTCCAAGACTGATGTTTAATGTTCTGGATTTTGGAGATGCGAATTAACAGTTGGTCTTGGTCGTCAAGAGCCGCTTCAACTTCTCTATCGATTGATTCTTGATCGTCAAAGGTCATGGCTAACTTAATGTCTAGTGCCGATGTTTCGTCCAGTTTTGTTCTAGCTTGGTTGAGTAGTTTCTCTACTTCTGACAGACTGGTAGTTTCAAAATCTATTAATCGTTCTGCTTGACTGACAAAGTGCTTGCACTGCTTTCTGGATGTTGTTCTGCTGTGTCGTAGTGCCTGCCTATTCTGCCCCCGGGACATGGTTTTAGTCCCGGGTTTCGGCACCAGTGTCTTGAAAACCCGTTGGTGGGGCAGAACAGGCAGCAGACTTGTTTGGGGTTTCCAAGACTGATGTTTAATGTTCACTCACTGATGTTAATTACACTCTAATTGATAGTTAATTACATTCCCTCTTTGATGACATCATAATTAGAGATTACACAGGCAACCCATTTACATTTTAATATAATATATTTACGACACACATTGAAAGACTTTATTAGTATGCTTTATATAGAGAATACAGCGGCGGATCTAGACCTTTTGAAATGGGGATGCACCATTTTACAAAACACAGAGGGCATAATTTCCTCAAGCCCCCTTCTAAAGTAACATTGCAGGGCTATAGCAAGATAATAATATTGTCCTTTTTCGCGAGCGTAGCGAGCGCGAAATTTGGGCTAAGGAGCTCATCAATTTGATAAACAATTACGATAAAACCACCAACAAACATTTAGAAAGTAAAGCTTTGGGAAAGTATATTGTTCTACATGTTTAGACAAGGTATAGAGAGTGAGTGAGAGAGAGAAAGAAAACAAGTAGGACCCAACTGAAAAGGGGAGGGCACCGGCCCCCTGGACCCCCCCTCTGGATCCGCCACTGGAATACTAATTAGTTATAGAAACTCACTGACTGTACTTGTTTTCTTTACCCCACAATTTCCCTGTAATTCAAAGCCCTCACCACTTGACACCCTTAGTTACTCTATGGAATATAGACAGCACCTAAATACTAAGTAAGGGTTAAAGAATGAACACAAGTGTTCCATGGAATATAGAGTCACAAGCATTAGATAAAAGGGCCCAGCCCAGTTTTAGAATATGATCACACTCATGAGCGATTTACCCGCTTTTATTGTTCAGTGCCAGTGACAGGATTATTAATTTTATACATTTCTTTTGACCTGATTTTATGCACAAATATGTTTGGCCCTCCCCTTAAGACTTGCACAATTCTTTCTGGCCCTCCCTTTTAGCCTGCATGAAAAATAATGACCCTCCCCCCATTTGCACCAGCCCTACCCCCTCTAATTATTGACCTGTCCCTTAACCACTTTTCAATTTTGACCTATTTTCATCCACGCACCCCTTTAAGTGTTATTGAGTGTAGTAATTTAGTTATTAAGTATTTATTTAATTATAGACTAGTTTCATCTCTTGCTCTTCTTAAATATTAAACTAAAACGTCTTGTATCTTATACAAAAACCTATAATGGTTAACTTAGATACAAGGCATTTCTAAAAAGAACGTAACAGGTTTTATACGTATTACAAAATCTAAAAAATTATATTTAAAATTACCAAAAATCTATAGGATCAACATTTAACTACATGTGTAAAATCGAAATGCGAGAGTGCTTAGAGTGCAAACACTTAAAGTGTGCAGTACTTTGCACTATTTACAGGGTCCGTGCAGGGTATCAAAAACGAAATTTAAGGACTTTTCAAGGACCAAAATTGTATTTTCAAGGAACATCAAGATCATGTTAATTGTACATTCTTACCTCACAAACGTCTTACTTCCAATGTAATGAAAAATAACTTCATATTTCAGCGGAATCAAATGTGAATTGTCATTTTTTTTACTGGCAAATCCGAATCAAACTTCAGCTGAACGGAATAATTCAGAGATCGCTTGGTGATAGATCTTTTTCAAGGAGTTTTCAAGGACTTTTTCGAAATTTTCAAATTTTCAAGGAGTTTCAAGTGCCCTTGAAAATGAGTTTTCAATTCAAGCACTTTTCAAGGATTTAAGGACCTGCACGGACCCTGTATTTAGTACTTAATAGCACTAATTAAAGAATAGAAAACAATTATAGAATTTGCATAATTTAGCACTATTTATATTGCACACTTAGTGTTTGTACTCTATTGATCTTACTTGATTAAAATAAAGATTTTAATTTTTACACATTTTAAGTTGTCAGAAGAGTTTCACAATTTTATTCAGATCACACATAAGAAAACTATTTACAGACTTCTTAAGGCACTGAATACAGCACTCTGCTTATGCATGATAATTGTGTTAAATTTAAGTTACAGGTACAACAGATAGAACTCTATAAATTGGTATATCTATAATTCATTCTTTTACATTCTCTTTGCACTGAAGTACATGCTGCTTGAGAAAACAATTTCCAGAGGTAAGCCCAATAGGTTCTTTCAATCAAAGGAAATGGGCATGAGCCCCAAGATGAATATACTTTAGGTTGTCCATCAAGGCAAATTACACACTAGCTGTAGATTTGCAAAAGGACTCTGTACTTACAAAATTGAAGTACTATTAATATTTATTTGTAACTCACTATACAAAAATATTGGATCATAAATAATTAATTTGAAAAAAAAAAACACTAATCTGTCATGTCTTTCTGAATGTCTTTAGGATCGGGTAAATGTTGTCAAAGGCCTCATAGATCTCATCACGCACTTTAGCACCTGATAAGAAATGGAACAGCTGATGAGTAAAAATGACTGGAAACAAACCAGCTAAACAAACCAACCAAAAAACAAACCACCCCCCCCCCCCCCCAAAAAAAAAAAAAAAAAGAAACAAACAAACAAACAAGAAATAATTAAAATAAAATAAAAACCCCAAAACTAAAATACACTTGCAGCAATAAAATATGACCATTGAACTTTAATTAGGCACAAAAGGGGCTTGGAATTGAGTCTTCTACCCCTCCCCCAGTGGAGACTAGCAACTTTGGAACAGCGTTCAATATTTGAAATGTTTTGCCATAAATAATAAAATTTTAATTGAATTATTGTACGTTAATCATGAGGGTGTTTATTAAGAATTCTATCACGGGGTGTTTAATAAGAATTCTATCAAGGGCGTGTTTAATAAGAATTACAGGGGGATAAGAATTCTATTAGGGAGTGTTTGATAAGAATTCTATCACGGGGTGTTTAATAAGAATTCTATCAAGGGCGTGTTTAATAAGAATTACAGGGGGATAAGAATTCTATTAGGGGGTGTTTGATAAGAATTCTACCAAGGGGGTGTTTAATAAGAATTACAGGGGGATAAGAATTCTATTAGGGAGTGTTTGATAAGAATTCTATCACGGGGTGTTTAATAAGAATTCTATCAAGGGCGTGTTTAATAAGAATTACAGGGGGATAAGAATTCTATTAGGGGGTGTTTGATAAGAATTCTATCACGGGGTGTTTGATAAGAATTCTACCAAGGGGGTGTTTAATAAGAATTACAGGGGGATAAGAATTCTATTAGGGAGTGTTTGATAAGAATTCTATCACGGGGTGTTTAATAAGAATTCTACCAAGGGCGTGTTTAATAAGAATTCTACCAAGGGGGTGTTTGATAAGAATTCTATCAAGGGGGTGTTTAATAAGAATTCTACCAAGGGGGTGTTTGATAAGAATTCTACCAAGGGGATGTTTAATAAGAATTCTACCAAGGGCGTGTTTAATAAGAATTCTACCAAGGGCGTGTTTAATAAGAATTCTATCAAGGGCGTGTTTAATAAGAATTCTACCAAGGGGGTGTTTAATAAGAATTCTACCAAGGGCGTATTTAATAAGAATTCTATCAAAGGCGTATTTAATAAGAATTCTATCAAGGGGTACATGTTCACTAGAGGGTGGTGCTTGATGTAACAATGTGATTCTTCAAGAACATGCAACTACAGTATAATGAAATGCAAGTTTTATGCCATATTTCTCAAAGGAGGGAGAGGCTCTAATTTCATGTGAGCACTTGCTGTTTTTGCATAGAGCCCTTAATCTTAAATCATGTTTGACTAACCTGTAAGAACAACCTTGCCTGATACAAAAATGAGCAGTACAATTCTAGGTTTGACCATTCGATAAATAAGTCCAGGAAACAACTCAGGTTCATAACTGAAATATATGAAGACAAAATGTTTATTGGTTATAATATATTTGACAGCAAAAGTTATTGTAATGTAAATGCACTCTTCCACTGGAGGAAAAAATAATAATTTACACAGAATTTAGAAGTTTGCTGTTTTAATGATGAGAGAGTTTATCACCAACACAATGTACATTACCTGGAGAACTGACCATAATAATAATAATAATAATAATAACTTTATTTACGTGTCAAAAATATAGCAGTTTCCCACTAAGTAAGGACACCTATCTAATACTAAAAACAAAAATAAATAAATAAATGAAATAGATAAATAAATATAAATATATAACCCATTTAAAATTCCATAATGGGTTGAAATTTAAAAAATCTAAAAATCTAAAAATCTTAATCTAAGGCATTATAAAATGTATAACTATATAAATTTATGAATTACATAAAGCGCAGTTACTGCAGTTATTCATGGCAATAGCCTTCACTAGGTCTTGTTTTCTAATCATTCTCTTAAAGGCTTCTAGGACTAAACCTTCAAGTCTGATTGGAAACTTGACACAGTGTACATTACCTGGAGAACTGACCATGAGCTAGGACTAAACCTTCAAGTCTGATTGGAAACTTGACATCACAGCTACCAACCATATTTTGGATTTTGAACTCAGTGAATTTGGCCTTTAGACAGAAGAGAAGAGAAGCATTATTTGATATTCTTTATATTTAATAATTATTCTCTAAACTGGAGGTGAATAGCAGTAGTCAGAATAATTCTTGTAAATATTCCTAAATTCCTATTCCTATTCGTCTTGGTAAATATTCCTAAAACTGCTATTCACCGACAGTGAAGGGAATAATTGTTTAATTAGTATATACCAACTCCACAACCCAACACTTTGGATTCATAATTAAGTACATTATTTTTAAAAATGTCAACTTAATTTTGAGATAATAACAAAGCGCGCAAAAGTTTACAAGCCTCGTTTGCAGAATCTCAAGCAACGTGTTTGGTCTCTACAAATACTGTCAGTAGCTCTGCAGCATTTACCTATTTTAGCATGTTTCTTAGTACTTTTAAACGCGTTCTTGAATAGAGGACAACTTTAATCCTTGCAAACAAGTGTTCAAGAACGAAAGGTGAATTGGATCGATTAGAAACACTGGATTTTATGAACTTTTTCGCGAGAGATTGACTGTCATGCGGAGTTCTACAGCTGCTCTTTCAAGCTTGCTTCAAGTCTTACCTAAAAATGTTGTGTTTGGTGGACAAACGTTTCAGTTCAGGCTTTTTAAGGTCCTTTGGAGACATCTCAAGATCAGTGTTTTCCTCAGTAAATTCTGGAAATCTTGTGTTTATTTATGCACAAAACTAGCTGAAAAGTGCCAAGTCAATTGGTAAGCCAATTATTATAAAATTGATTCGATCCGTCTTTTTTCGTATAAATGTTCTCTAAATTATCAAGATTTTCTAGTAACCTTTTATTTCTAAATCCATGTTGCTAAAAAAACTATTCAGGAAATGAAAAAGCAGAATAAATTTAACAGAAAATTTGCAAAATCTAATCCTTAATTGACTGTATGCATCAAGGTCATAAAGGTCATAAAATGTTAAATGATATTTCTAGGGGAAGGCAATGTTCTTTTACAAGCTTTTCATCGATCGAAGCTACATGTAAGTTGAAGCTGCAAGACGATAAGTTGTATTCGAACGTTCTTCAAAGAGGTAAAATCTCACAGACAGCCACATCATATCACTAAAATTTCTGGTGAATCGAAACTTTGCTTTACTTACAGACTACTTTCACTAGTTCAGCTAAATTGACAGATGTTTAATGTGCACATCTGCAATCAAAACAACATTTACATGTATTCTTTGTCAGATTCTCTGTAATACAATTAGTATTCTTTATCCACAGCAGGGTGCGATTCATATTTTTATAAACAAACTTTAATCAGTTAGTTTTATAAATTTATAATAATTATAAATTTATAAAACTAACTGATTAAAGTTTGTTTATAAAAATATGAATCGCACCCTGTGGCAGATAAAGAATACTAATTGTATTACAGAGAATCTGACAAAGAATACATGTAAAGTCTTTATTTAATCATTATAAATTATCAATCATTATCAATTATTGATAATGATTGATAATTTATAATGATTAAATAAAGACTGTGATTGTTTGAAAAGGCAATAAATTTGAATAAAACGTATAAATTTATACATTTCTTAAAACTTGTGTTGTTGTACGTATCAAGCACTAGTCGACCTGTTTGAAAACATTTTGAATAATACAGTATATGAGTACTTAAACTGCTCACAGCACTTCACTTTCTGTTAGAAATGGCTATAGTTTTAGTAATATCCATTGATAGTGATATCCTGGAATGATTAAAATTATATTCTTGTCATTTTTTTAAAATATACACTGTTTCATGAATATTTACAAATTACAGTAATATATATATATTAATTATCGAGAAAGGTACAGTGGTGCAACTGTAGCTGCAACATATTTTTTAACATTTAGGATATGTCACATGGTGATTAACGCAACACACTATACTCTGCAAGTGATTTGACACACTATAGAAATCTTTAAAATTACTTACTGGAAAACCCAGTTTCTGAACAACACGAGCATATTTTCTTGCAGCAAGTCTTGATTCCTCTTCACTAAGAAGAATAAAAACAAATTAAGAGTGTAATAATTGTACAATGTTTTTAAGCTCCTGTAAACAGAGAACCCCAAAAAATACAAATTGCTTACTCCATTGTCTATTCAGTTTTCTTTGTCAGATTTCTGCTTTCTGCTAAAATGTTCATTCAATATTATTTTGTCTTCAAAATTCAGTCAATCATACCAGTAAAACAGTATTCATTTCAATAGGGAGCTTAAGCAGGAGACGTTTTTGTCAACGCGGACGTCACCGCAGTGTACATTCTTCTTCATTCGTTCACCATCATAGATGATATGTCTGTTTCGTTAAGCAGAAGGTCATGATCAGTTAACTAAAGGCTTTTTCACCTGTACCAAAAACAGCAACCTCATCTATGATGGCAAACGGATGAACGAAAACATACATGTAACGTTTGTGTTGACAAAAACGTCTCCTGCTTAAGCTCCCTAACGTTAGACAGTCACCAGTGATTCTCATAAATGGCCACAAAAAAACCCTTGTTCTTCAGCCAGTATCCACTCAAAAGAATGTTTGTCCCAAGTGAACTGCTTATTACAATAACTAATGGTCACCTTTTGAGTGTCTGCTGACAGGAGCTTTGACTGTAACATAATCAGGAGAAACAGGGATTTCTTTATTTATAAACTGGACCAGATGTACATAATTTCTACATGTGATACTTACAAATCACAATTATAGGCTGCATTATTACTTCCCGCAGGAACCTTGATGGCATCCCACGAAAGACAAAATGCATTTTTGCATGGTTTTTGTGGTTACTTGCTTTATGCCAGTAACACAATTCTGCTATGGGCTTCATGCGTGCATGCGTGAGTAATTCGGAAATCCCTGAAGTAGACACAAAGTGTCAACCCGAAAGATATGCGAAGTTCGTACGCCCGTCCGAGGGTGTTTAAGTTGATTATTAACTAGACGCACTCGCTGATACTTGGGACTTGTGCTCTCCCAAGCTTTGATGTACATGTAGATGTCGTGTCGTGTAACCAATGTAATCTATATCGAATAGATCACATTTAAAGTGATAAACTACACATTGGCTACCGACAACTTCTGGCTTGCTTTTGTGGGACTTTAGGTCATTTCCGATCTTGGCACTTGTAAAAACTGGAAAAAAATTCAGCATTTCCAATTTTCACACGCAAGTCTTTTACGGACTGTATTTGCCGACTTCTGATCTTTGTAGGGCAGAACGATTCAAACGTTTATTTTCATGTTGTTGTGATGGTATATTCTGATCATCTGATTGTCTTACAACCGAGTTGACAAAATTTGTAACGATTTTGTCAAAGAGACTTTCCGGGTATTTGAGACGTTTAAACGTGCGTTTGAGTTGTTAACACTCATCCAAAAATAAGTTCCAACTTGAGGACAAATGATAGGCTCTATTTAGCATGGTCTTAATTAATTATTAACTAATCCAGTCTTGTAGCATTGATCAACGTGGCTCTGGTAGTGTAATAATAACCCTTTATCAGTTGGATTCCAATATTCACTTGTGGTAATTAGAGAACCATTTCTCTCCAAAAGCACACCAAGAAAGGGGAGTTTGCCACTGGTCGCAATTTCCATAGTGAAATGTAGAGATGGATGAAAACTGTTTAACTCGTCAAGGAAGGCAGAAGCGGCTGATTCACATGGCATTGTAGTAAGCGCGTCATCAACATATCGTCTGTAGAAGTCAGGCAGATCTAGTTACTCTTCCATGTGACACAAAAAGGCATTGGCCATGAGGGGTCCTAACAGGGACCCCATACCCACTCCATCTTTCTTTTCATACAGCTTGCCATTGTACCGAAATAACTGATCTTTGGTAGCTAGCTTTAATAACTCAACTGGGTCTGACTCGGTGAGGTTTAGGCCATGAGTTTTATTGAACCAGTTGTTACTGAAGGCCTTGCTGGCAAGTATTTCAATTGTCTTGTTCTGAGGTATAGTGTTATAGTTATACCCATTCAAGAAATATATACATTACATTATATTACGTTGTACTTGAGAAATGCCGGACAGTCTTACTAAAGGTTGGGTGGGGAGGGAAAGCCACTTATTCATGAGGGTGCATGTATGCATAATACTGTATTAATGCAGTACTTAGATAGGTATTGCCACAGACCAACTCGCCCACACATTAAATTAAAAAAAAAATTTTTGTCAACTCACCCATACTGATCACTTATTCACACTAAGTGACAAATCTGCCCCTACTAGAAATCAGTTAACATTTAAAAAGGTTTTATGATGTTTAATTATGAAACTGACAGCAGTAAAAGAACTGAAAATTAGCATGCAACCATACTGTCAGTGGTATATCTAGCTCTGATACACTACAAAAGCATCCACATCCTTTGCGAAACGCAAAGCCAAAATTTTTTGTTCAAAATCCCAAAATTTAAATCGTAGTCTGTTTACTCAATAAAATTGTAAGGTAAAGTAAGAAATATGCCAAAGACTTTGTAACACTTAGTGTTGCAAGCTGAAACCAGCACTGTGAAAGTGTTCCATAGTGACTCATTAACAATACTGACAGTAAACAAAAACAATTGCTGAAATAGATTTCATGGATCAACTATCATTTTATTCAAAGGTGAGTTGCTTTAAGATTAGTGTTTTCCTCAAATAATACATTTTATTATATACATATCGAGATTTACTCACAGAAAAGCCATTCAATAAATTTTCGTTTGTTTACCAATCTCCGCCAATCAGAATGCACGTATCGATTTTTCACGTGTGAGAAAAACAATACGTCCAATCAGAAGCCGCGTACGGCTTTTTTTCACGTGTGAGAAAAATGATACGTCCAATCAGGAGTTACTTCGTTTGCGACGAAAATAAACAAGCTAGATTCGCCTCGTGTTTACAAAACAAAGTTCGTTGTAGCCGTTATTTCAGCTCAGTTTATTCACTAATTCAAAGATTTACGAAATTACGAAAACAAGAATACGAAAGAGAGAAAACCAGTCGAGATATGAAGCTCTTGAAAGACTACTTGAAGTGCAAAAACAAAGAAAGAAGATTTACAATTCGTTCATTTAGACGAAAAGACGGAGACAATTTTAATTCAAAAATTCAAATCAAATGAAAAATCTCGGTATGTATAAAATAAACAGAAAACACCATGGAAAGTGCTTTGTACAGTTTTTATTCACTCGTTGTTTCGTATCATAAAACTCACTTGCTCGAAGACTCGCTCGTTCGTTTTATGATACTTCACAACTCGTGAATAAAAACCGTACGCGCGCACTTTCCATGAAGTAATCTCTATTTATTGTTCGAGCGCGCAAAGCAGGCTGAAGGATTTTAAACTTATTGCACAGAATTTAATGCAAATGATATTGTCCCAGGTATAACTCTCAGCTACTCCTCCGGAGTATCCGTGAGTCAAAAATGACAGCGTCTCAGAATGGATGAAACTGAAACATTTAAATCCAAATATTATATATTGTTAAAATAGCTCAAAAATTATTTTTCTTTTCATTTTTTGAAATATGTGGGTGAGTTGGCATGGGCAAGTCGGTCTGTGGGCAAGTTGACAGTAAACCCTTAGAGAGAGGTGCTTAATATATGGGAGGGGACTTATCCCAATCATCACAATTTACCTTTTAGCACCAGTGCAAACCATTTTGCCTGAACTGAATATCAAAGCTGTTGTTCTTGGATCTCGGATTCTCATAATTACTGCAGCAAATCGCTAGATGATAAATAAATAGAATGAGTAGAAGGACTAATACTTTTAAAATAAGACTTATTGAGCATTTGCCCCCTAAGCACATTGTGTGGTAACAGGGGATTTTCCGAAAAAGTTTCATGCTGACTTGATCTTTCAAGAGGTTTAAAAGGTTTCTATTTAATGATATATGAAAGGATTTGGGTAGTTAAGACACAGGAGGCAGATTTCAACTGAAACCCATGCAATCCCATAAAAATGTACATTTCTAGGAAATGCTGAAAGACTTGCCAATGGTAACCCTGGACATCACCCAAGTGGAATAAAGACTTGCTGGAAGCAGGAAGCAAAAGCAAAGAGAAAAGACCTGGCAGGAATCTTAGGGATGTTAGTATTTACAACTATTTCATACTTGACACAGTTTCTTTATTATTCATAGGGCTGATATGGATTATCCCCAGTCACATTATCAATGGATACATCCCTTCAATCTATAATTTGAAGGATGCATGCACAGATATTTGCCTCGTCCCATACTTCCTTAGGCCTCTTTCATGCGGACACTGCAAAACTTCTATTCTAAAATGTACTAAGTAGTGATTTTTGGTGAAAGAAGCCTTTGATCAATGACTGAGACTCAAACTCTGGGACCCTCCTATACACGCATTTACCCACTATACTACAGGGCTAATTGATGGAATAATCTCAACAACAAAAAAGCATTTTGTGTTGTGATGAAGTTCATTAGCATTACTCTGAATAGAATTGAAAAGCAATTGTTTAAGATTTCCTTGTGGGAATTCACTAACACTGATCTGGTCATTGATTGTCCTTTCAGACTGCTTTTAAACTGAGACATTTAGACAAAAAAATATATATGTATTAATAGTTTGTTACTCTGCCAAATCTATCTAAAAAAGAGATATTAATAATACCATCAAAAATTTGCAAAAACCTTCTCAAGTATGAAATGAATGTAAGACACTTATTATGAATACCTCAAACGTTGGCAATAAGCCATTGCCTCTGTTCTCAGTATTTAACTCTCACTTCTTTATGAACTAGCTTGGAAATCAGGCTTAAGATAGAAGTACCTTAGGGTTGTATTCTGCATTTCTTGCATGCAAAGCAATCTTCTTTAAATCTAGTTTACAGCCAAGGTTTACAGTTGAAACTATGTTCCTAAAAACAGAGCATTTATTTAATTCAATATGTAAATATTTTCTTTACTACAATTATTGTTGAAGTGCAACCTGTGAAGCTTGAGCTCTTGTTTGGGGACTTGCATTCAGATGGACGACAATCGAATCACTTGACCGATACAAATTGGGATTCCCAAGAAAATGTGCCTTGAATTTACGATAAAAGTTGATTACATGTATATAGTACATTTAATATTTAATATATATTTATCTATTAAACTTTCCTTGTAAATTTGAGGCATTTTTCTTGAGAATCACTATTTTGTATCAGATTGATTGACATCCGTGTGAATGCTACATGTAGTTTCTAATTGAGGCTTTGATCTTCACAGGTTGCACTTCAATAACTGTAGTAATTTGCCCACCAGACTTATCCCCTCGACATCAAGCTGCAAGTGACAAAGTATGACAAGCAAAGACACGTTTTAGGACTGAGCATCAGTGGAAACACTATGTACAGCAATTCTCAATATTATACAAACTCAGCCATTCAATATAAAATTTGTTTAAAAACAACTTTATTGGTCAGGGTAACACCGTTACCATTACTGAGGATTGTTTGTTTCAATATTGGTATATGAAAGATCTTGCTTGACATATGACTTGTTGCACTCAATAATTATGTGAGGGGAGAGAATAATTAATTACATGTAAGGCACTGTAATGTCAAAATTCAAATATTCAATTCAAATTTTCATTTTAAGTTAATAAAACTTATATTTGAAATTTGACATTTTTAGTGGCTTAATTAATTCTTCTCTCCCTTCTTTAATAAACAGAAAAAATATAACATGATGTCTGTTTGTGACATCATGTTGAGAACATTTAGCAAACATGGAGTGAACAAACTGTGAACAGATTGTGTATAGAGACTGCAGATTTTATGTGAAATGTTTGTGAATTAATGTTAAAGTATGTGCTAGCATGTCACACTGTACATAAATCAGCTTACTGTAGTTGTGGTATTATTCCTGACTGATCTGCATTCATGGGAGTCATAGGGGTCATGGGTGTTAGTGGTGGCATAGGACTTGGTGTTGGAGGGTATGCAGCAAGTCCACCAGGTAAACTTGTTGTTGTAGACATCCCTGGACTAGGCAACATTATTCCTCCATGTGACTGTAACAAAATAATAGCCATTATATCATTGTATACAGTACATGTACTTTAATTAATACAGAGTACAAGATACAGTACACCTATTAAAGAGACACTGGTCCAGGATCAAAGACCTGTACTCAGATACAGGTAGTTTTCAAAACAAACAGGGAAGAGTTGATAACGTATGCATACTCGAACTCGCTGATTGTTGCAGAGTAATATAAACTGATTTTGTTACATAATTGTTATGCATTTCAGCCATACAGCTGTATGCAAAATATAATTATGCACAGATGGAATGAACAGAAGCAGTAGCTACAGAAAGTCCTTAAAGTATCATAAAATGCATACCCCTTCTGCACATATAGCTATTTCAATTAACGTTGTCGCTGAAAAGCCTAAAGGCTAAAGCCTTTCAAATATCCGTTTTGTGTACTCACAAACTTCTCTGTAGGCCACATCAGAAATTAAGGAATATGTATCCAAGTTGTAGAATTTGCAAGCATACAGGGAGTTTTTTATTGTAATGATGTCACGGTGATAAAATTTTTCATGAATTCCGCTCTCAAAGCTTTAGGCTTTAGGCTTTTTTCAGCGACAACGTTAATTGAATCAGCTATATACTATATGCACGATGAATGCACAGATGAGATGCACAGAAGCAGTGGCTGCAAATGTCCTTAAAATATCATAATACATGTAAGCACTTATTATTGCAGACTTGAAAAACAAAACAAAAAACAAAACAAAACAAACAAACAAACAACAACAACACAACAACAACTCCAGATTACACTTTGGATGTTTTTCAGGAGTTTGAGACATTGTCGATCAGCCATGTCATATTATGGAACAGCTTCAACATATTCATGTTTGGGAGAAAGACTTCCAATTTTGACCTTGAAACTTCCTTTTTGATCGAGTCATATAATTCCACTTAACTTTGACTACTGATGGTTTTGAGAAATCACTAGCACATTCTAAATTGATTTTTGCTATTATATTTGGTTTTCATAACAAAAATGCAAATCTATGATTCGAAGTAAACTCCTAAAAGAACCTTCAAACGACCTGACAAAAATTCAATTTTTTTGCACACAAAATCACTCCAGACGGAGTTCAAAACTACAACAGCACATGAGAAAACACTTGTTTTACCTTGTCAATGTCAACGGCTTTCAAAAAGGAACTTTTTGTATTTGAAATTCTCAATACCAGAATCCTTTTCAAAGGTCTTTCATATTCAAAAATATTCTATAATCCTTTGAGAATACAAACGCAATTATAGTTTTAATTACCAAACAAAAGCTACTCGAAAAGGATTGTGGTACAGAGAGTGGACAAAATGTGGCACTTATTACAACCAGAATGCACAGCCCGAGGTCAGCTTGGTCTGCCTGTAACTGTGTAAGCTTATATTACATGCAATGCTCCATGGCCAAAAAAAAACATTTTACATGTAGCTTCTCTTTGGGCTGGCAATTCGAGGCTTGTCTTAACAAGTTTCCATGATAAGAACTCAGTGAGATAAATTTTAGATTGAGCATGCTTTAAAACATTAGCATATTAATTTGCTTTTATGTGGGGAACTTGTAAGTTAAAGAAAAGAAATGATTTTGTTTTAAGCTTATCCATAAGTCGCAAAGCAACTACAGTGATAACAGGGATAACGATATACCGAAACGTAAATCACATCCTTACGTCATATACTAAAGTAAGTGTAAACCATTCGTTGGAATAACTTCAGTTAGTTAAGCTTAATAAAGATGAGGAATGATCTAGTCCAGAATGCATGTCAGACATAATTCGACTGTCGACGTCTCACCTGAATCGACGAGGAACTTGATCCGTAGCGGTTGTCTTCCTCTTGGTTCATGTTTTTTCTAAAGAATAAACTTCAGTTAAATCTCGAGAACTATACTTGAGAAAGAAGGTCTCTGGCCACGTAAAACTCTTTTAAAAAACTAAAGGTAGTAGGAAAAGGCTACAGTACATGTATCATTGCTTTTCATAGCCCTCAAAGCTCGAAATGTATCATGGTAAAAGCCCGCAATAATTGTTGGTCAGTTGTATTACCATTAGACCTTAGACAGGAGGCCCAAAGAGAAATGTAGTCAAAAGCTAAGGAACTGTTTTTATATTTCACGGAATATTGGTTAATGATAATAACTAATGATCGACTTTTAGTTCTTTCTAACAAATAACAGCTTTTGATGAGGAATGAATATTGTAGAATTTTTAGAGTAGATTTCGTATGACTGTGAAAACGGCAGCACGAGTTGCGGCGGCAGGACAACACGCCCCGACGTAGTCAATCGAACATTCGGCAATCGAACTCAATCGAACAGCAATCGTTCGATTGATTTTCGATTGGTTCGGCAATCGGACACAATCGTACTCACAGCAAAGCTTTAGCAATCGAACAAAATCGAACGTTTGGAAATCGAACTATAAGGCAATCGAACCAAATCGAACAGTAAATCGAACGGACACCGTTGTCACACGTCGGCACGAGAGGAGCAGTACCCTGCGAGCAGAGTCCCCCTTTACCTTTACCTTCTATAATCGCTCGATTAGAAGGTAAAGGGGGACTCTGCTCGCAGGGTAGAGGACTGAGTAATGACAAAGTCGGCTCAAGACTGCGAAAAGGAAATCGTTCATAATTAAATGCGTGGCTGAAGGGGTACAATGAGTGCCTCTTCCACGTAGAAAATGGAGAGAAGTTTAGAGTACTGAAAAAAGTAGGAGAAAAAGGACGGGCATTAAAAGTGGTTGATGACAGAGGTCAACTTGGGCACTTGCAACGGGAACTTGTACCAATTCTCTGGCCAATAGCATCAGGTATATCTAAGTGAAGCTAAGTGAGTTCTATTTAGGGGTGTTTAGATATCCGAGTTCGCATGATTTGAAAATCGCAGTTATGTCGTCACGTTACTGTTTATTTTGGAATTTAAATATTGCCAAAATATAAATGAATCGAGTTCATAGAGGCTAATAAAATGATGAAAGCACTGTTGACTGTTGACTTTTAATACGCTCTTTGGTGCCTTATTTACGTTATCTAGCGACCGTATACACCTGTTACGAAAAATATAGACGATCTGAAATCTGAATCTGAATCTGGATCTGAATCTGAGACCAAATAGAATTGTGAGAATGACTCGTTTATCTTTAAATATGCATAATATTATCCATTCATACTCTTATCACTTTATATTGTAATTCATTCCAAGTTCGTACCAACAATTTTCTTTCTTCTCGCCCAAATTCAGATTCAGATTCAGATTTCAGACCGTCTACGTTTTTCGTAACAGGTATATATTTACCGAACAAAATCGAACAATCCAATCAGTTCGATTGGTTGAAGTTCGATTTTGTTCGGAAATCGTACTCACAGCAAAGTTCCCGTTCGATTGTGTTCGAGTGCCGAACCAATCGGCAACCAATCGAACGATTGGTGTTCGATTGAGTTCGATTGATTTTTTGTTCGGATTTGTTCGATTGACTACGTCGGGAACACGGCAACTGACACTGCCGACACTGCCAGGGCACTCATACGTAATCTACTCAATGTATCAGTCAATTCTAAGGACGCTCATTTAAGTACTTCCTAATCCCAACCGAATGTGGTATAAATCGAACCTCCCCCGGCCAATATACTGGCTGCTTCGCAGGCTACTGACCTTTAATCCGTTCCCCTACGTAAAAGAATTATTTACGTAGGGGAACGGGAGGGGGTACCTAAAATGGCTTAAAAACGCACAAAATCGACAAATGTCAAGACGAGACGGTAAGTAAACTTGTTTTCTTAAATTCTAAGCTTTATTTCCACAATTTCAGAGGTAAATTGTATAGTTGAGGAGAAGCCATATTTATTACACATATCTCTTTACAAATGATTACTGTTCTTACCAAAACTCATTGTTTTCACTCTGCATTATACCAACGAATGCAGAGAGAAAAAGCATAGAGCAGCTGCGCATTATTGCAAATAATAACAGCAAGTGATAACATGACGAGTATGCGCGAGCCGCTGGACGGAAGTGGCCTCAATTACGGTTTTAACCTGGCTTAGGGCTACCTCTCTTATATATAGAGTCGTATATAGTCTCCCCAAAGTTTTTCGGGGCATTACATTCGAGTGCAGAAGTATGAACATCTAGAAATTATTCTTTCAAAATTATCCATTTGTGCAAGACAATAGAAGTTGGAGACATGCGCAGATGTTATCACTTGCTGCTGCAAATAATGGCTTCTGTCTAATCTAGCAGACGGCATTATTTTTAATAATGCTGTGTGATTCTGTGATCCCACAGCATTATTAATAATGCAGCGTGTTTTGCTTACAGGGGAACCAGATTTGTAGGATGATAAACTAATGTAACGACTAAGCTAGCAGTCACAGTACTTTCCAGAGCCTTTTCAAAATCCAGCTCCCCATTCAGAATTTAAGTACAGTAGCCTTTCTTTGTTATGACAAACACGGGTATCAAAACGTGTGGGATACAAAATCAGCAGAACTACGCATGCGCAAACAATACTTCAACTTTTAAAAATAAATAAATACCTCAATTTAAACAATTTTGGTGATTTTGGTGGTTATGAAGTTGACCAGTAATTATAAAAGATAATCACTTCGGCACACAGCATTCGTGGGTATAATGCAGGCAGCTTCGGGCTGCGCCCTCAGCTGCCTGCATTATACCCACGAATGCTACGTGCCTCAGTGATTATCTATTAAGTAATTAGCCTGGGTTACCTGAGTTTATATCAGAGAACAGAGACATGGCTTGCTCAAAAAAACGTCGAAAATATTTCGTAAAAGCAATATAAAACGATTGCTTATGTCTCTGTGCTGTGATATAAACACGGCTACGCCTCGTGTTCCTAAGCTTGCTTTTCTCTTGCTCTACATCTTCCATCGTGTTTATATCACAGTACAGAGACAAGCCCGCGCGTTTTATTTTAAATGTTCCATGGAACTAGATTTGACCTGGCGCTTTTGGTTACGTAATGAACGAAAAAAATACACGATTTACTATTGTGTCAAAAACGCCGTTCTAGAAGTCTTTATATTACAGCAAACAATTTAGATATAAAGTGAAATAAAAAGTTTAATAAACTGGTATATTCGCAGGTAATATTTTTGCATTTGAGATATATAATATCCATGATAATACTGACA
This sequence comes from Telmatactis stephensoni, assembly GCA_029948255.1. Lineage (NCBI taxonomy): Eukaryota > Metazoa > Cnidaria > Anthozoa > Actiniaria > Isophelliidae > Telmatactis > Telmatactis stephensoni. The sequence continues at coordinate 210,833 of JALIZF010001609.1, forward strand.
AGCGGCCAATTAAAGGCCATACTAGTAGCTGCTGACAGACAAATTGACAGCAAAGTTAATAGAGTGGAATGGTTAGGCAACCCATTGTTCTATTTTCACTACTAAAAAGAGTTTTTCCGCACAAGGGTTTTACAAATGTAAATCTACACTTCATGCATTAGATATGCAAATTATGCTCTAAAGGTGTGAAATACACGTGTAACAATTGTAGGAAGTCTGTGCACTTATAACAAAAGTGAAAAATTTGGCTAAGATCTAGATAATTTCATCTCGATGAGTCTTTAATTACCTTCAATGACAATGACACAAATTATTAGTTTATGCGTTTATTCTATCAAGCATACGTCTATTTCAACCTGGACTGAAAAAGAGACTTAACTAAACAATACAAAATTTGACAGAAAATTCAGTTACAAATATTCATTACTTGTCATTATTTTCTCATCTGTTTTATACACTAGCACTGGTTTATATATTAAAGTTTTACAAATCGTCCAATTTTTGGTCTAACTTTTTCATGACCTCAACCATTTGTGCCATGCTAGACATGGCTTGATCGCACATATTCTTGTGAGCCGTTTGGGCCTCCAGCGTAGCTTCTCTTACGGATTTCTTTTTTGGTTTTGGTGGCGAAGTGTGATCATCCTGTATCGCGTCATCCTCATCGACTTCAGATTCTTTGCGATTTTTGTCAGTCTTTCTCTCCTCCGGCGTCCTTTTCTTGGCATATTTTAATTGCCTTTCGATGCATGGCCTTTCTTTGTGCGGGTGCTTCACTTTTCCCTTTGGGAGGTGAGGACATTTCCTCATCCCTATCGTCATCCTCGTCATCTATGAATTGCTCAAACTTTGCTCTGGCTTTTTCATCTGGAGTCAGTTTCTTTGTCACAACGTTAGCACTCGAGCTTTTCCTTTTTTTCGCTTCCATGAGGCCCATTGTTTGAATCTTGGCCGTTTCTTCTTTTAACTGCTCTCGTACTATTCTTTTGAGGCGACAAATGGCAGTCTTTTCTTCGGTCTTAAAATAGTAGTTAACAACTCGAGTTGACAATGCCGATCCTTCAATATTTTTTTTGACTTTGGTTAAAATGGCGGTCCATCCTTTATCAGCAGATTGAAGATACGTCGCCATGACTATCTGTTTCTCATAATCTGAGACATTTATTTTGACGCGGTCCCCTCTAGTTGTACTCACTTTGTAATGATCTCTAGACTCGCTAACGTCAAAGGGCCTCCAAATCGAAGACATTGTAGGGGTAATTAAACAAGCTGTACAAACTAACTGCTGTTACTGATATCCTTGTGAGCACAAAGCAGCCAGAGAAAGAGAGAGCTCTACAATTTCATGGCTTTTTTATAGAGCATGAAAGTGATATCATCGCGGATATCTTGCTTTTTCTTTACAAAAGATGCCTCATTACAGCATGAACGCCTTTTTTGTTTAATGAACGCCCCCTAAATACACTGCACAGAAATGTGAAATAAACGAATTTTCTACCTCTCATGCCGAGAGTGATTTTCATGTGGACTGTGAAATAGTTATTAAGCTAATACACGCTAGAAGATCCTAATTTCATTGTTTCCTTTTGTTTAATTTGGACCAGACGAGCAACTATGTCACAGTCCAATGAAAAGTACTCTAATTGCAATTCTAGTGAATACTCGTAAGTGTATTTAATTTCACGACCCTCCTCCTGCCTGATCGACATATGAATATTAATGTATCAAAATAAACTAGCAAAAAATCTATTACGTTATTTTGGCTTGATGGCATCATGGACAGACGAAGAATGCGTTTAGTTTATCTTGCACTTTTATGTGCTCAGCAAATAATGGGAATATATATAATTGCATAATATGCAATTATAATGTTATATATAACAAAATAAAATATGCAAAAAGATCTTTATGTATTAATAAATAAAAATAATAAAAATAATAATAAAAATATATTAATTTAATACACATAACGGAATTTAAGCAATTGAACAGTTGCTTAAATTCCGTTATGTACTAGAGTAAAAATATCAATTTCAAGCAAATGATTTTATAATACACATAACAGAATTTAAGCAACTAATCAGTTGCATAAATTCTGTTATAATAAAACAGAATTTATGCAACTGATTAGTTGCTTAAATTCCGTTATGTATTTATAGTACTAATAGTTGTTTTAACTAAAAATATTATTAATGTACATATAACGGAATTTAAGCAACTAATTTGAGCAACCTATTTTTTCAAAACATTGTTGAGAATACTATTTCCAATTAAGGTTGGAACTACATTTCAATTCAAGCAAACGAAGTATGGCTGTAAATCAAGTCGATAAATTATCGAACAGTTTGTACATTTATTGCTGCGAGCGAAGCGAGTAGCCTCCTATTCTGAACACAGTGTAATTTGTGGATGTCACTAGACGAACATGCGATACATATGATCAGCGGTTCAAGTCCATACCGTATCGAGAGTCGATTCAAGGATGTCACTAGACGAACACGCGATACATTCAATCAGCGGTACAAAATTTTTGCGAACGCTAATCCATAGCTGTTAACAGACAAATTAAAGGTCTTTACTACTGCGGCTTGTTGAACTACAGGCAACCAGTGTACGGTTCGAGGTGCGTCTTGTTAAAAAGTTTATTAACGACAACATATCAATCGCTCTTACTCTAGCGGCAGCTAATCTAAATGTCCTTTTTAAGCCGATTTTGGGCTCCCTTTTACATGGGCACGAGTCAACGCACGAGTGCATCTAGTTCAATATTGAAGGTCAACTAGCAGTGTTTGTCACACAACACACAGGAGATAGACAAGAAACATTTCATATATCAGAGAAAGCGGTGTACTTTCGTGAGTTTTAGGGAAACAGTTCTGCTAACGTGGATACACCAGCTGTTTTCTGCTCGCAGCAATTCACTTTCTATTAGAAATAGCTAGTTTTTATCTGACTACATGTGACTATCCTGTGACAATGTTCGAACAAAAGTGACCGTAACACGAAGTATATTAACTTGACGGCTAGAGGTCAATAGGTGAATTGCTTAAATATTATGTAACACAATGTTAGCAATGTAACAGCATTCCCAATTTCTAAAGTTACTTGCTTAAATTTCGTTATAAGAGAACAGAATTTATGCAACTAACTACTTGCTTAAATTCCGTTATATGAGAACATGATTTATGCAACTGATTACTTGCCTAAATTCCGTTATATAAGAAGTGAATTTATGCAACTGATTACTTGCTTAAATTCCGTTATATGAGAAGTGAATTTATGCAACTGATTACTTGCCTAAATTCCGTTATATAAGAACACGATTTATGCAACTGATTACTTGCTTAAATTCCGTTATATGAGAAGTGAATTTATGCAACTGATTACTTGCCTAAATTCCGTTATATAAGAACACGATTTATGCAACTGATTACTTGCCTAAATTCCGTTATATAAGAACACGATTTATGCAACTGATTACTTGCTTAAATTCCGTTATATGAGAACACGATTTATGCAACTGATTACTTGCTTAAATTCCGTTATATAAGAAGTGAATTTATGCAACTGATTACTTGCTTAAATTCCGTTATATAAGAAGTGAATTTATGCAACTGATTACTTGCTTAAATTCCGTTATATAAGAAGTGAATTTATGCAACTGATTACTTGCCTAAATTCCGTTATATAAGAAGTGAATTTATGCAACTGATTACTTGCCTAAATTCCGTTATATAAGAAGTGAATTTATGCAACTGATTACTTGCCTAAATTCCGTTATATAAGAAGTGAATTTATGCAACTGATTACTTGCTTAAATTCCGTTATATAAGAAGTGAATTTATGCAACTGATTACTTGCCTAAATTCCGTTATATAAGAAGTGAATTTATGCAACTGATTACTTGCTTAAATTCCGTTATATAAGAAGTGAATTTATGCAACTGATTACTTGCCTAAATTCCGTTATATAAGAACACGATTTATGCAACTGATTACTTGCTTAAATTCCGTTATATAAGAACACGATTTATGCAACTGATTACTTGCCTAAATTCCGTTATATAAGAACACGATTTATGCAGCAAATCAATTGCTTAAATTGAGGGTCCTGAAGGGGTAAAATGGGACTGGGATTTGACTGTTTTTTTTGACTGGGAAATGGGATTTGTTGTACTGGGACTGGGATTTGGGGATTTTTTTGTCACTGGGAATGGGAAACAGAACATCAAATGGGAATGGGATTTGATGCTGAAAAACTGCAAAACCGTACAAATATTTTAAAAAAATCGAAAAATTAAAAGTCGAAAAAAAGAAAAAAAAAATACCCAGGACCTTTCGGTATATTATGCATCTGAGAGACTGAGACTGGTCACATGTCTATTTTTTATGACTTACTTACTTTGTGAAAAGGGGAGTTCGAAAAGCTGCAATGGGACTTTTGAGAAATTTATGACTGGGATTGGGATTTTAATGATAAAGTAGGCTTGGAATGGGATTTGGACCCCCTCCCCCCTTCAGGACCCTCTAAATTCTGTTAAAAGAGAACACAATTTATGCAACTGATTAAATCCGTGGCACATTCCGATATTTCGTTTTCCTATTATTCACGCTTTTAGTGTGACAAAATAAACTGTAGCATAACTTAAGACACTGAAGGCTGAAACATCGCGCGCAACACAATGTTGCAGCGTGTGTCCACCCATTCCAATGTTTTGCGAAACGTTGCGCGCAACAGCCGCAGAAGCAGGATCGCGTTCTACTTCTACAACTGTTCATAACTGTTGCGCGCAACATTGCACGAGATGTTTCAGTGGTGGGCACACGGTACAACCGTGTTGCGCGCGATGTTTCAACAAATGTTTCGGGAAAAGTTTCACCGTGTGTCCGGGCCTTAAGATACCTTGATTTCTTTTGTGTCTATCTTAAATTGTTACGGACACTATTTCACGGGTTCATTAAGGCCCGGACACACGGTGCAACATGAGGGTTGTCCAAAATAGACGACCTGATACAGGCCGTAAACTTAGTTTTCCGACGGTACAGGTGGTGAAGGTAAATTGTATGCAAGAAATGTGCATATCATTATTCAAATGTACAGTCATAACACAACATGCATGTAAATAACTTTTATGGAAATCTAAAAAACGAATTATGAATGTGAATAAATTATCAGACTTAGCTTGAAGAGAAAGGCCACTCACCAAATGTTTACAGGCCGTACCGTTCGTACATCTCGTGAAATGAAGTGTGGTCTTCCTGTGTCGAATATGAATACAGAAACAGACTTAGGTTGAAGAGAGGAGGCCTGCCCCTCACGAAATGTTTACAGGCCGTACCGTTCGTACATCTCGTGAAATGAAGTTTGGTCTTCCTGTGTCGAATGTTAATACAGAAACAGACCTATTAGGTTGAAGAGAGGAAGGCCCCTCACGAAATGTTTACAGGCCGTACCGTTCGTACATCTCGTGAAATGAAGTTTGGTCTTCCTGTGTCGAATGTTAATACAGAATCAGACTTAGGTTGAAGAGAGAGGCCCCTCACCAAATGTTTACAGGCCGTACCGTTCGTACATCTCGTGAAATGAAGTGTGGTTTTCCTGTGTCGAAAAGAGAGAGGCCCCTCACGAGATGTTTACAGGCCGTACCGTTCGTATTTCTTGTAAGATATAGTAAGACTAGACTTCATTTCACGACATGTACGAACGGTACGGTCTGTAAACATTTCGTGAGGGGTCTCTCTCTTCAAGCTGTCTGATAATGTATTCACATTAAACACAGGAAGACCACACTGCATTTCACGAAATGTACGAACGGTACGGCCTGTAGACATTTCGTGAGGGGCCTCTCTCTTCAAACCATATATTGTATACATTATCAGATTTAGCTTGAAGAGAGGCCCCTCACCAAATGTTTACAGGCCGTACCGTTCGTACATCTCGTGAAATGTAGTGTGGTCTTCCTGTGTCGAATGTGAATACATTATCAGACTTAGGTTGAAGAGAGAGAGGCCCCTCACGAAATGTTTACAGGCCGTACCGTTTGTACATCTCGTGAAATGAAGTTTGGTTTTCCTGTGTCGAATGTGAATACATTATCAGGCTTAGGTTGAAGAGAGAGGCCCCTCACGAAATGTTTACAGGCCGTACCGTTCGTACATCTCGTGAAATGAAGTTTGGTTTTCCTGTGTCGAATGTGAATACATTATCATGCCTAGGTTGAAGAGAGAGGCCCCTCACCAAATGTTTACAGGCCGTACCGTTCGTACATCTCGTGAAATGAAGTTTGGTCTTCCTGTGTCGAATGTGAATACATTATCATGCCTAGGTTGAAGAGAGAGGCCCCTCACCAAATGTTTACAGGCCGTACCGTTCGTACATCTCGTGAAATGAAGTGCGGTCTTCCTGTGTCGAATGTGAATACATTATCATGCCTAGGTTGAAGAGAGAGGCCCCCCACCAAATGTTTACAGGCCGTACCGTTCGTACATCTCGTGAAATGAAGTGCGGTCTTCCTGTGTCGAATGTGAATACATTATCAGGCTTAGGTTGAAGAGAGAGGCCCCTCACCAAATGTTTACAGGCCGTACCGTTCGTACATCTCGTGAAATGAAGTGCGGACTTCCTGTGTCGAATGTGAATACATTATCAGGCTTAGGTTGAAGAGAGAGAGGCCCCTCACCAAATGTTTACAGGCCGTACCGTTCGTACATCTCGTGAAATGAAGTATGGTTTTCCTGTGTCGAACGTGAATACATTATCACACTTAGGTTGGAGAGAGAGAAGGCCCCTCACCAAATGTTTACAGGCCGTACCGTTCGTACATCTCGTAAAATGAAGTGTGGTCTTCCTGTGTCGAATGTGAAAACCTTCTGGCAGAAATTTGCTTTTTTAATACCCAAAATATAAGAACCTGTTTTAATTAGGCAAACAAATTCCAACAGGTTCTTATATGTGGGGTTTAACTACAGTACTGTATTTGATTTATATTTTTTTTTACCAAAAAAAACAACCTGTTACAGCAGTATTTCCATATTGACAGTTCTTGATGGAAAGATACATTTTATATACAGTACTGTATCATTGATCAATTAATGTCGTTGGACTTTAGGCAACATGGGTACATTAATAAATATATATAATGAAGAACAGACCAGATTTTATACTATTTTCTGATAATCAACAACAATGTCTACTCTGTAGAGATTATTACGAAGTCAACCTAATTAAGAACCTACTTAGCCTAAACTGTCAATAAGTACCCCATACAAGAACCTGTTTTGCCAAACTCTGAAAAAAGTTGGTTCTTACACGTGGGTTTTTACTGTACTAATAAATGCAGATATTCCTTGGTACAGTCATTCATTCTGTTTCCTTTGCTCCAAAGCAGCAATCCATTTCCATAATTGTTTTAAGACCTGAAAGGATTTTAATGACTTTCCCACTTACAATTGAAGGGTTCCATGTGAAAATGGCCTACGTGACTTTTTTGATATTTTTTCAATGGTATAAAATGGTATAATTAACTTTCCACAGGGAACCCTTCAATTCCTTAAAGGTTTACAACTGACTTTTTGGGTTCCCCTTAACTAGAATACCAGGGGCATATCCAGAATATTTCAAAGGGGGGGTCACACTTTCCATTTTCCACCAAAGGGGGATCACACTTCCAATTTTTCAATCTTTCTCCAGTCAGATTCTTTTATTTCTATCATCTTTTTGTTTTGAAAGAGGGGTCACAGGCACCCTGGGACCCCCCCCCCCCCTTGGATATCCCCCTGAATACTCAGTAAAATATAGACCAATATCCTTTTATCATGGATTAGTTTTAAACTGCACTTGCTGTTTATGTGCATGTCCACACACTCTTTGCATGCATTCCCTCTTATCCCTATCCTTCCATTCACTTTTGCATAATGGTATTGCTCTTTCACAGAAAACAGCGATGAATTTTGGAAATTTGAATACCATTTTTTGAATACCTTTTTGATTCGCTCATACACCATTTGAAGGAGTATTAAGTTATTGTGTGGGTTATTGCTATCACTTTCTTAATGGCATAAAATATTGTGTAACTGAATAGCCTATTACACAAATTCTCCAGCCTGCTTTGAGCACTTCCTTTTAGATGGCCCAATATTGTCTGGAATGAGACTAGCTAGTTTGGACACCTCTCTGAGGCTGGCAGGCACTAAGAGCTTGTCCTCAAAGTAAGGTAAGGACAGGTGTTGGTCCTAGAGTTACTGTATGCCTTTTTCATTGACTTTTGCTGTTAACTCATTGGTTTTGTGCAGTATCCATGAGTTGTCTCATTGACACCTTTGACTTTTTTAAATACCTTTTTTGAAGCCAATGTTGCATGCCCCCTCTTTTGTAAATTTATTTGTAAATACCTTTTTTTATCTTTTTTAAGTGTAGGAAATGTTCACCCCATTACTATATATGTATGTGTGTCGGTATGTTTAACAAAATGATAATTGATAAAACATTTCTGTTATATGTTAAAGAGCAGTATCTACTTATGTCTGAACACTTTGTTGGCTTCCTTGTAGCCTATTGTCAAAATCCCAATCGAGACTTTAATCTGGTAATTAATGCCTAAGTTTCCAAAAGTGCGTGTAGTCCGGTCGGATTTTTTGAAAACGACGGATCACAAATATAAACATCTCACAGTCTTTTATAGCAGTTCTTTTAAGCGTGTACCTCTTTAGTAGCATATTGATCTGGCTTCTTTGCTCTTTGAAAACGGCGTATTCACAAATACAAACATGAATAAAAGTGCGTTTAGTCCGATCGGATTTTTGGAGAACGACAAATCACACTGATAAATCTCACAGCATAATTATCTGGCTTCTTTTCTTTTTGAAAACGGCATATTCACAAATGCGATCGGATTTTTTGAGAACGACAAATCACAAAGAAAGCATAATTATCTGGCTTCTTTGCTTTTTGAAAACGGCGTATTCACAAATACAAACATGAATGGAAGTGCGTGTAGTCCGATCGGATTTTTTGAGAACGACAAATCACAAAGAAAGCATAATTATCAGGCTTCTTTGCTTTTTGAAAACGGCGTATTCACAAATACACTCATGAATTGAAGTGCGTGTTTTTGAGAACGACAAATCACAAATAAATATCTCACAACTTTATAGCAGTTCTTTTAAGCGAGTATTTTTTAGTAGAATAATCATCTGGGGTCTTTACAAATACCAAACTCATAGCTTAGGAAATAAGCAAAGCATTTAGTGTTTGTAAAGTAGCGATTTTAAGGAATGTAATCATGGAGAATTCACAAATATAAACATTTGATCTGGAACACAACGTACCGAATGACTGCTAGCCGATTGGTATTATTATTATCTGTTTTTGTTTTTGTTTTTGAAAACGACGAAATAAAAATGTGAAGGCTCAATGTGAACTTGCAGCAGTGGCCATGCAGCAGGTTTTGAGCTTGAATTTCTTGTATGGTATATGAAATTATAATTCATGCACGAACGGTACGGGCCGTACCGCCGGTAAAGGATTCAGCGAGCCATGTTTGAACTTATAATTTATGCACGTAATACCAAAGGGTGACCAGTTTATCATATGTGAACAGTTCTATAATTTGATTCAAGTTTGTGAATATTAATGTGATTGCTTTGCATATAAATTACCTTCACCACCTGTACCGACGGTAAAACTTGATTTACCGCCCGTATCAGGTCGTCTATTTTGGACAAGTATGTGCAACATTTCTTGAAACATTTGCTGAAACATCGCGCGCAACACAATGTTGCAGCGTGTGTCCACCCATTCCAATGTTTCGCAAAACGTTGCGCGCAACAGTCGCAGAAGTAGGATCGAGTTTTGCGGTGTTTCAGCAAATGTTTCGGGAAAAGTTGCACCGTGTCTCCGGGCCTCAACAATCACTCTATATGTGATGACAATGGTTTGCATGAGTGACGGAAGCAGAAGCAGAAGCTGAAACATAAGCCCTTGCGGATAACAGCTTCAAGGAAGCGGGAATGGCCTTGGAGTAAAATTCCTAGTTGAAAATAAAAGGAACGTGGAATGCCAGGCAATTCATTTTAAGTCGTAGGAGAATATCTAATTGGCTATGTTTTCATCTCTGCTTTTGTCCTGGTTTTAACATCGACACATGAGTAACAGAAGTAGAGATTGAAGAAAAGTTCCATTCCTTGTGCTTCTTTTTCCGCCTCCGCTTCCGTCGCTCGTGAAAACCAGGCATTAAAGAGGTTACAACTAATATGCAAATATATAATACTGTAAGTACTATTTTGTGCACTTTAAATACAATATTTTACAATAGATTTGGGAATATTTAGTCATCTATCTTTCAAGGATTAAATGAAAGAACTCTATAGGAAGACTGTTCTAGCTATATTTTATTATTATATAATTGTATAATTAGTAGAACGATTGCACTTGACTAAGTTTACACTAGACGAAACGTTTCCAGATTCAGTCGTAACGAATCCTAGACATTTTAGTTTAGGATTTGTTTAACTGTTAACACACACAACGATGAATAATGAGTTAGATAATTGATCCGGTTTGGTGGCGTATCCAGAGACTTATTTGAAAACGTTGTAACGGGAAACTGTTATGGATCCATAAACCTAACTATTACTAGCTGTTTTCACGGTTTTATGACGACAACTGTAATGCTGCAAACGTATGTATGGTCTATTTGACCCTATTCCGGAATAGGAATACACAAAATAAACACTTCAAATAAAATCGCTTCTTTCAACATATCATACAGCGCGATTTATGGAGGTTATTTTGTGTATTCTAGTTTCCACATAATGTAAATAAAAAGCACCCTCAAAGATACCTTAATAGATATGTAAATATTAACTAACATCTGCTACACTGTAAATAAAATGTTTTGTTGAAGAATTTTGTTTAGAACCGACCACTTTTTGGTTACTAATATGCGTGCGCAGGGAGGGGATTATCAAACTAAAGAGTTGTCAGTGACGCCATCCTCTCAACCCAAACATTCATTTTAGTCATTTCTTTATACTTGATCTGAACATTTTGTTTTTGTATTCAGGAAACTGGGCATATAATCAACCCAAAGTACAAATAATGTACGAAAGCAACCGCGCGCCCTCATGCAAACAGTTTTACATATACAAAGAATACGAATACATCAATTCAGGAAACTAAACACAATGATTAAATGTACTTCTGAGAGAAACTTCGGGGTGTGGGGTGACTTTGAAATAAATTTGTTATGAATTTTATTAGAATTTATATTATATAGCAAAATTACCGAGAACAGAATTTAATTAACTACAAGGAGCAGTGGAGGGCCGCTTTTTGTTGTTTACGTACGCACTTATATTTTATCTTCATCATTCCTCCATCTTGGGTTTCTTATTTCCCGCTGTACGAAGTGATTTCCAGGTGTTTGCACCTCAATTGCTCTCTGGATTCACTGTAGCAAAGTATCTCAATAAAAAATCAGTTGCATAAATCGTGTTCTCATATAACGGAATTTAAGCAAGTAATCAGTTGCATAAATCGTGTTCTTATATAACGGAATTTAGGCAAGTAATCAGTTGCATAAATCGTGTTCTTATATAACGGAATTTAAGCAAGTAATCAGTTGCATAAATCCACTTCTCATATAACGGAATTTAGGCAAGTAATCAGTTGCATAAATCGTGTTCTTATATAACGGAATTTAAGCAAGTAATCAGTTGCATAAATCGTGTTCATATATAACGGAATTTAGGCAAGTAATCAGTTGCATAAATCGTGTTCTTATGTAACGGAATTTAAGCAATTGATCAGTTGCATAAATCGTGTTCTTATGTAACGGAATTTAGGCAAGTAATCAGTTGCATAAATTCACTTCTTATATAACGGAATTTAGGCAAGTAATCAGTTGCATAAATCGTGTTCTCATATAACGGAATTTAGGCAAGTAATCAGTTGCATAAATCGTGTTCTCATATAACGGAATTTAAGCAAGTAATCAGTTGCATAAATTCACTTCTTATATAACGGAATTTAAGCAAGTAATCAGTTGCATAAATTCACTTCTTATATAACGGAATTTAAGCAAGTAATCAGATTTTTGTGTGCATACATTTACATTTGCCGTTTTATACAATATATTTTAAAGACAAACAATCTGAATATAATGTTCATTTAACTGGTCGGCACTCAATCTTAAACATGACCGGCACGAAACCTCGCCTCTACGACCTTGAAGAAGCCAGAAAAGATCCAAAAAGCTTTTCATTGAAATTTGGACACAAGGTAACCAGTGATGTATGTACATAAAGTGATTTTCGTCCAGCTAAGGACCAATTCCCCCCCCTCCCCCAGCCCTATAAGTACCATACAAATGTGTTATTTACTGGGGGTGGAGTGGGATAAGAGATCATTTTCGGGATTTTGCTCTTATTTCTTTGAACTTATTTATTCAAGTAATTTAATTGATAAATCTCATTTAGATTAAATATTATATTTCAGAAGTATATAACGGAATTTAAGCAAGTAATCAGTTGCATAAATCCTGTTCTCTTATAACGGAATTTATGCAACTAATTAGTTGGTTAAATTCTGTTATATATATAATATTTTATATAATATTTGATATTATATTTATTGTATATTGTATATAACGGAATTTATGCAAGTAATCAGTTGCATAAATTCTGTTAAGTACAGAAGTTTGTTTTTGCATATAATATTTTGTTATATATAAGATTAAATGTGCATATTATGCAAATGTAATAAATAATTCGATCAATTACCCCACTACCACCACACCAGTTTCCTTTGAGTTTGACCTTTGAAACTAAACTTTCTTTCGCAAGTTTTGTTCTGGTTTGCAAGTTTACTGCCTCCACTCTACAGACCGTTGACTTTAAGAGACGGACTTTTGCCCAATTTCGGCATGGTCACACCTTTGCAGGACGTGACCTTCTCTTTAATATGCCAGAAACGTTATCTGTTTTGGCTTAATATTGGCGAAACACCCGAGACCTTTCTTAACACTGTTTATCAGATTGCCCCTAATCTTCTATTAGTTACACGTAGAGGGAATCAACGTCTTCGAGTGGGATGCTATAAACTTAATGTAGTAAATTGAATCCTACTTGTCTCTATATGGCTTAGCTAAAATATCCCCATCTTGATAGAGTGATTTTCATAAACCTGTGAAATAAAACTTAGCTTATTAAACACTACTAAACTCTAAAGCTTTTGTTTTCTATTGTTTGAATTTGATTATTACACATTAATAGCTAAAATTTGTTTCACGGGTTTATGAAAATCACTCTACTCTCGCTATGTTATTTGACAGCCCACAGACTGTATCAGCATTACTTTATCAAGGAATATCTATCAAGTATAAAAGGGTTTCTTTCAGGAAAAGAAAAGGGAAAAGGACGCCCTGGGCATTTGACTACCCCAAACCATTTCCAACGGCAAAACTTAATCCTATTAGGGATATCCCACGTAAACAAGTTCATATAACAAAAATATCTGGCACATCTCAATTAACGCTTGGATGCTATGACAGTTTAACATGTTTGTGTGTCAAGTCTGCACACCGAGATCAGGCAAAATTTGGTATTAAAGTCAAACTTTTCCCGAATCCTGTGGGTAGCTTTGCAAACACATCTTGTTTCTGAATAATTTTCGATACAACCAGCTTCTGTTTCTGTTTAAGGTTTTCACGTGTCCGCTCGCTTTGTTTAAGAGGTGTTGCAATGCGTGGGGTCAACTTGTTTACTTGTAATTTTAGACGAATCGAGCTCAACCGCACAAATGCTTCTGATTGGCCTCATTATAATTAAATTATAATGAGGCCAATCAGAGAGAGGATTAAGTTTTGCCGTTGGAAATGGTTTGGGGTAGTCAAATGCCCAGGGCGTCCTTTTCCCCTTTTCCTTTCCTTCCCCCTCCCCCTCCCCCTCCGGTCCTCCCCCTCCCCCTTCGCCCTGGGTCTCCGAGGATGAAACAACTGTAGCTGCACGTTTATTGCACACCTTTAGAACACAATTTGCATATCTAATGCATGAAGTGTAGATTTGCATTTGTAAAACTCTTGTGCGGAAAAACTCTAAAAACTCCGCAAATTCGCACCACGCGTGACTATTGATCCTTATTTCCCACAGGAATGTTTGCTTCGAACTGTTCTGCATTCGCACGATTTCTCATTGGCCCAGATAAGAGTTAATTCTGTCCATTTCGGGGTCATTTCGACAAAGTTTCCATCAAGGCCTCTTCAAAGATTTCTTCTCTTGTTTTTTCCTGGCGTCGACGAAGCAACCTACCTCTCAACCCTTTAGCTAACTCCTTCGCCTCAACGAAATACGACAGCGAAACTAAGAACCAGTCGGTGTGGTAACAATTGAAAGAAGCAGCGCTTCCAGGAGTTAAAATGCTGTACGCCTATTTCAGGTACTTTTAGTCTAAGCTTCGGTGTAATTCGTTTCTTTGTGTTTTCTCCCAAATTTTATTGTATCTCTTCAGTATTTAACGTAGTTTTTTGGGACCCTGGTTCGCCTTTAGCGCTTCCATAAGTTTGCTGTTTTCGTATTCATATTCATATTCATAGTGCAGGCATATCGTGCAGAATTGTTCAGTTTTTTGCTACAAGCATGAAAATTGGCACAATGATAGAAGACAACATGCTGACTAATTCCTGATATAGCGCCACGCCCAAAAATCAATACTTCCAGTTTTACACAAGTGGAATTAATTTTCACTTAAAATTAAATACAATTGTTGCATTAACTAGTTGGTTCATGAAATGTGATAATTCTTTATGAGTACTGTTCCTTCTACCTAACTGACTATAGTGCCCCACCCTATTCCTCGTACTTCCAGTTTTATGTTAATGGATTTAATTAAATTCAAAATTACTGAAAATAACCGTTTTCTACAATGCTATCTCTACCAACTAATCCAAATTGGTCTAATGATGCATGCCCTTTTCATTTCACATGCACTGCCACACCCTAAACTTAGTACTGCCAGTATAGATACATAGGAATACCTCAAGTCTCTCAAGTATCAAAATTATTCACCTTGTTTTAAAGTCAAGGAGATGAAACAACGCAATTTGCATAACATGCAACCATGGCAACGCCTTTTCAAAAGTACTTCCAGTAATAATACTTTGGAATTGATGATCTGGAATTAGGTTTGGGTTTATGGCAATCTGACATCTTTCTGTAGGGATTCCTGCATAAAGGCCACTGTTATTGCACTTCCCTCGTAACAATCAATAATTCTCACTATTTTATAATTTTCCACATAAAGAAAACCCGTTCACAATAGCCTGATCAATTACACATGACTGTGAAGACCCAGTTTAATACAGAATGTCTCCAGGGTTGATGTAATGTGGAGTGAATATTGCAGCACTGATAGCCTCAAATCACAGACCATATCTAGAAGTTAACAAAGCCATGGTCAACCAAAGCGTGTAGAACTTGGAAAGATTCCTTAGGGTATTGAGCTTTTTTTATTTTTTGCTGAAGTTTGCAAATCCATCATGTTACCCAACAAGAAACACTTGATTTCTTCTGTTGGAGAAAAATTAGTGTTGAACGGGAATTCGCTGGATTCCTTAGGTTTTTGAGAGCTTTTTACTTTTAGTTGAAATTTGCAAATGAAAGTCATCAAGTTGCCTGGAAACATATACTTGATTTCTTCTTTTGGACAAGGATTAGCATGTGATGTAGAACGGGAATTCACTGGATTGGCAGCATGCACTTAAGAGGAATCAGACTCAAGGCTTTTCTTTTCATTTGTAAGGATTGTGATATTGCAGTTCTTGAAGTTTTCAGAGCACTAGGCCCTAGCAAAGCAGCTGCACTTCCTGCTTTCCATGGCTTCCACGACTTTTAGGAGCAAGGATTTGTTAGTGCGAGAGGTTCCAAGTTTGATCCCCATCGAATATCAGTGACTTCCTATCCTTGTTTCGACTTCTGTTCTTTGCGTGTAGCTTTAATATATTGTAAATACCCTTAAAATGGAGCATCGGTGGAGAGCGGGAGAAAAGGGCCCACCTTCAATTGCTTTTTCCACGAGCCTCTGGCTCTGGAAATAGGCCTACTCCGGGCACTAAAATCGCCATAATTTTGGGCGATTTTAGCAAAATTATCCCCAAAGATACTCAAAACTTAAGGCGATTTTGGGCGATTTTAGGGCCTGGAATAGGCCTGGAGAATCTGCGCACCAACGTCCCGCGATTTCGAAGTAAAACTTCAACTTTTCATTTCTTTGTCTTCACGGGCTGCAATGAAATGTCTATATTCGGGAAAATCTCTGCCTTGGAGACTTGAAGGTATTGTTTGCAGAAGTAAAAACAACATTTAAATGGCCTTTGAATGATTCTGTATGTAAAGATCTGTTGGAAATATATGTCAGTCTACTGCAGCAATTTGTTGTACTACTGTACAGTTAAACTAACTTTTGCCAAATAGTTATTGACTTTATAGAAGGAAATGTTTTTAAAAAAAGCCAAGTCAATGGGGGCAGCATCCCATCTGCAGCACTCCGCCAAAATCACATTAAGAGACTAACCGCTTATCAAGCCAGGTCAGTCGTTGTAGCTACTCTCTGCGCCGCACTTGGCAGTAGACAAAGGCGGACCAAAAAGATTAAATTGACGCAATTGTGGGAAAACTAAGCAATAGATTTTGGAAATGTGTAGCCACCTGACCAGATGTAAATGTAAGCAAGATAAAAATGTGCAAAATTGCAGCGTGTGTGCACAGCCATGTTTGATTGTGGAGGCGATTGCAAATGGAATTAATTCGTTTGGGAAGTTATTGAAATAATTAATAAAATTCAGTGATTGCTACGAGTGAACTGCAATAGCCCTCTCCCTTGTCAAAGATTCTTACCTTAAAAAATATTAGATTTTCCATAATCCAAAATTAATAAACTCCAGTAACCCCAATAATCAATTACAATGTACTATTACTGGAAGTACTTTTGAAAAGGCGTTGCCATGGTTGCATGTTATGCAAATTGCGTTGTTTCAATCATATCCGTCTATTATTCTATCTCCTTGACTTTAAAACAAGGTGAATAATTTTGATACTTGAGAGACTTGAGGTATTCCTATGTATCTATACTGGCAGTACTAAGTTTAGGGTGTGGCAGTGCATGTGAAATGAAAAGGGCATGCATCATTAGACCAATTTGGATTAGTTGGTAGTGATAGCATTGTAGAAAACGGTTATTTTCAGTAATTTTGAATTTAATTAAATCCATTAACATAAAACTGGAAGTACGAGGAATAGGGTGGGGTACTATAGTCAGTTAGGTAGAAGGAACAGTACTCATAAAGAATTATCACATTTCATGAACCAACTAGTTAATACAACAATTGTATTTAATTTTAAGTGAAAATTAATTCCACATGTGTAAAACTGGAAGTATTGATTTTTGGGCGTGGCGCTATATCAGGAATTAGTCAGCATGTTGTCTTCTATCACTGTGCCAATTTTCATGCTTGTAGCAAAAAACTGAACAATTCTGCACTTTTTGTGCACGATATGCCTGCACTATCACGCTCGTTGCAAAGTTTACTTCAGTGAATCCGTTTGCGCTGCATTCAGGGCGCCATGTCAGTAGTATATGAGGGACCGGAGGATCCTTGTTGCGGTTGCGGATTTGTTGCGGAGTTGTTGCGGAGATGTTGCGGTTACAGTAAGTGAGCACGAAAATGTTGCGGTTACGGTCAGTGAACACCGAGATTACGATGTATGGTGAGGTAAGCAAGTCTCAACAATAGATTGTGACGTATATCATGCAAATTTAAAGACGACTATATAATATCTTAACATTTTGGATTCAAAACCACAACTTTCATTTTAAAACTAAATGGTTGTTGAAGTAATGCATGCAAGGAAAAGATATGGATTTACTAAAATTCTTGGAAATCGTGGAGTGTTTGCAGTCGTCAGTGAATTCAACGATTACTTGATGGTCCACGTACGCAAATATTACAAAGAAAAGCCTACCAGATATGGTGCAGCCCTCTCCTCAAAGGAATGGCAACAACTTCTTGAAAAAGGGAACCAAATCAACGGGCTAGTAGAACAGATGCAAAGAGATTTAGTGGAACAACAAAAACAGCCTAAAGAAAACCGTCAAGAACTCAAATCTGAATTACTACCCATTGGAAGTCGTGGCTATTTTGTTTTCGTTTCTGAACTCCAGAACACTATCAAAATACACATTGTCAAGTTTGAAGATGGAACGTTGACAGAAAAAGGAGTAACTCTTAATCCAAAGGAATGGCAAAGTCTACTTGCTGAGAGCGACGAGATCAATGAACTGATAAAGAAAAGGAAGCAAGAGTTTAATAGGGAAGCATTTAAGAAACTTTATAAATTTCTTAGAGAAAACGCTCACGAGATCAAATACACGCCTCCGATGAAAAAACATTGCTCGGAAGAAGACAAATTGTAATCATTTTGTTTTCAAGTTATTACAAGTATTATTCTGATTGAAATTTGTCAATAAAACTTTGTTGTGTTAGAAAAGAATAATATGTAATAACGTTTTCTTACAAGTGTATTTCAAGTTTGAAAATTGTTAATAAAACTTTTTTGGTTATCAACATACTTTGTCTATTTTCTTGACTTGCATTTTTTTTTAGTTTATTTCAAATTTATGAACTTCTTGTCTGACAAAAAATTACTTTTATTCAAAATTATTTTGCTGGCAAAACTTTGAGGGGTTATGAAATTCATTATCAAAAGTAATAAATTCAATTACAATTAAAAACATTTTTCTCTGAAGTTTAGGGGTGGTTTCAAAATTTGTTAATTAAACTTTAAAATGAATAATTGTTTTACTTTTCTCAATAACGAATAAAAATTCGAATAGGAAAGAAAATTCATAAAGGATTTTGCAGAGAGTTGTTCAAATCTCCCAGTAAGATATACGTTGTTCGTTGAAGTTTGAGGGTTCTTCCAAATTTGTAAACAAAACTTGTACATGTTATGTCATTAAAAGATTAAAAAGGTGTAACTGATGGGTGGTTGCGGTGCTACATGAGTGAACACTCAACAATAGGTAGACTATAATTACAACCTTTTGTTCCTTTAAACAAAAGTTTACCTTTTTTGATGTTGAAATCATACTCATTTGATATTCGAAACTATTGTGTAAACTGGTCTAAACTAATGAATAGACCAAACCAAATATAAAACAGAGGTGGAGAATAAGTGAGCATTTTACTGTGAAGTGTCAGACTGACTGTTGTTGGAGAACTTTTGACCGCGAATATTTTTATAGCTACAATGGCAAAGTTTATCGATTTATCCTCTTCTCAACTCAGTGGAGACGTGGTAACAACACTTCAGTCAAATAATTGGTTTCTTTTCGTGTAAAATTGTCTAATTTGTTTTTCTCTGTATCTAGTTTGATCACTGGTCTCTTCCTGATCATGAAGTGTTTGATCACGATTCCGACAAAGAGAACTCGGTAAGAAAGTTTTTCCAACCGTTGTTATAGGTATTGTTAAACTCTTAATTTACTTTCCTCTTCTTTCATAGAACCCCAACAACTCTTTCGACAATATCCAAACCCAAGATCTACTTCCTTTGACCCCGATGCCTTTTTCAAAGAAGTTTTTGGTGAGAACAGCCAAATAGTTGTAAATACAGTTTCTCAAACAACGGTAAGTGTATTCTTGATTAGAATTAACTTTACTTTTGCCCTCTACACGACATTAGAGTGATCGCACTTAATCCGGGAAATCGTACTAGCTAAATAATGCAAAATAGCATTATTAAACAATGGAAAACAAAGGATTTTATGCTTTTTAGTACAAAGTAGATTTTGTACTTTTTCACGGTTAATCGCTCTATTGGCGTATTGTCTGATATTAAGAACCATTTTGATTCTTCTTTAGTTACATACCGTGACTCTCTACACTGTATTCCATATTCTACTAAAATTCTGAAGATGAAAATATAGGTCTTGAATATCATTTGATCATTCTTATCTTTTTTTGTTTGTTTGTTTGTTTTAAGAGTACCGCTGAAACTCCATCACCCAACACCGACCATGACATTCCAGACGAACTCTCTAAAACTTGGGAAAGTTGGAAAAACGAAATGGTATTTGATGATGTTTCTTTACTTTTAAGTTCTCACTGTTATAAAAAGTTTTTATTTATCAATTAGACAACAGAAAGCCGCGCGCCCATGGCGTTATAGACGCACGAGAGAAAATATAAAGAACGATTAACAAACGTAAGAGTGGCACGAGGCGTAGCCAAGTTCGGATGTTTGTTTCCAAGCATTTTACCTCAACTAATTAGTGACTATTGATCATTTAGGAATCCTTTAAAGAAGAAGAAGGAGAAGAAGACATTATTCCAGATGAAATGAACGATTCTTGCAAAGTTGGGAAGAAAACTTTGTTCCTCGTCTTCATGACTCCATTGGCGGTGCGAACGATGGTGGTGAACAATGTTTTTTTGATGTCGACGAGGTATACAACAACTGAGTTGAACGAGATGTTTCTATTCTATTTTTACAATGTTATATTTGTTTTCTGTTTATTTCTTCCAGTTTATAACCTCCACTCCAGAAAACAAGTCACAGGAAAATACTCAACAATCTGAATCTCACGTAAGGCTGGTTCACACTAGCGTCGGAATCAGAATCGGAATCGTAAGAAAACAACAAAGAATTTAGGGATTAGAATACAAAAGAAAGGTGTTTTTCTTTGTTCCTTCCTTTGTCTTTGATTATGCTTATGCTTGGTCTTATGCTTCTTGCGATGCTTATGTCGATGTCTTATGTCACACGCTTGACTTAACTCTTTTGTCTTTTCCTTTGTTTTCTGCTTCCGATTCCGAATCCGACGCTAATGTGAACCAGCCTGTAGAGTGCGAGGTAATTATCTTTTACTTGTATAAGCACACGGTAACCTTTGTGCAATTATATCAAAATGTCCACTATGCTACTTTCTAAAAGTAAATTTAGTTCTCTATTATTGTAAAAGTAATTTCTTTCTTTAATATTTTAGGAAGAAGTCGAGTTTGTGCAAACTGGCCACGGTACAACTACAAAGCCAAATCAGGTCAAATCTCAGGTAAACACTACAAAGAAAGAAAGCGATTTCATAAATAATAATAAATCTAAACATTATTTTCATATTTCCCATTTCTCAGGACAAATTCCTGTGCAAAGACTGTGGAAAGGTGTTCACCAGAAAAGATAGTCTGAAACGACACCAAAAAGCCCACCACGGCAGCCAATCCACCCAATTCCAGTGCGATCTGTGCAAGCAAACTTATAAATACCGCCACACCTTGACAAGACACCAGAAAAGTCACAAGCGCCCAAAACAGATTAGCAAAACCTTTTCATGCAATCAGTGCAACGAAACGTTTCCTTCCATCGACAGACTCTGAGGGCACCAAGAAACACGTCATCCACTCCCATCAACAAGCTGTGGTTCTCATCACTCTAGGAAAAGAAAAGTCGAAGAACCTGAGAGTTCAAATGTTGGAAAACGAAAAAGAACAAGAGGTGAATATAACAATCTTTACCATTCAACAACTATTACGTTTACAATGAAATTATTTCTTAAGTCTCTTGTCAATGAAGCGTGAATGTTGGATAATTTGGCAAGAAAATAATAGAGACGCTGGATGATTGAATAATTTACGTAACAGAATATTTAATTAATGCCATTCATTGTGTTTCTTTCGTAAATTGACTTTTTTAGGACCTACTAAACACTCCAAAGTCACCTCAACCATCAACTTTCCCTCCGACCCACGCACCATGCCTTCTACTGTATACGGAGATGCTGACGCAGACATCCGAGAAACAATCGAGCAACACTGGCCTCAAATACGAACCCGTCAAAGTCGACACAACAGGCTACAAGATTACTACAACTGGCGGATTACTCCAGAAGGTCACCAATTGTTTCCCGAATACCTGCGCCAAATTCTGTCAGACCAATCCACAGTATTCAAGATAAACTTCTCATTTGGGTACATTCTAAGGAACAATGAAACATGAGAGTTAACGTTTTATCACGCGTCTGCAAACAACCATCGAGTACTGGACGAGCCGTACCTGATCGCCAACGAAAACGACTTACAGCAGTTGATTGAAGTCCTACGGAACATGGATTTTATCGAGTGGATTAGGCAGCAAAGACCCAACTCCAAGTGGGTAGTCGACTGGGTGACCAATGTCACTTTCTTCGTTACCAAGGTTACCGGCCACGTCATTGGAAGAGCTACGAACCTACCGTCCTACATTGTCAACAACAGAGCCATCGTATCGCTAGAGTGCGCTGCCCAAACCGGAACAGTTTATCAGGACAAGCTGTGCTTCTTTAGATGTCTAGCCCTTCATCGTCGTGCCCACCCAAAGAATCTACACAGGGATACCATGCACTACTTTCAACAGTAAGTTAATATTTGATTATTCATTCGTCCAGTTCATTTCTTCAAAGCATCTTGAATACGAAAACCTTACAATACAATACAATACAACTTTATTATTCTCCCTTGGGGTTTTTCAGAATAATATTACAAATTTCAAAATAAAATCTAGTTATAATAATACTTGTTACATGCAATTCGAAAAATTAGAACAATGAAAAACTTTTAAAACGAGAAGAGATTTGAACAAACAACCTTAATTTTATAAAACAGATTGAATAGCGATAAATTGGCAAAGCTTAATCTGGACATATGTTTCCTGCATAGCTCAGTGGTTAGAGCATTGGATTGTAGCTCCAAAGGTCACCGGTTCAATCCCGGCTGGAGGGATTTTTAATCTTGAAAATCGCTGCTATTTGATAAATATATACCAGTATTTTGTTTATTCATTTCTATTTTTCATCTTTTTTTTTTTCATTTTTTATTCATTTTATTGTTCATTTCTATTTTTTTATTTTCTTTGATTTTTTTTTCATTTCTATTTATTTATTTATTCATTCATTCATCATATTTCATTTATTTTTACTTTTATTTTCTTTCATGTGCTTATTTTCATACTCATTCATTTTAATATTTATTTTCTTTGATTTTGTCATTTCTATTTATTTATATCTCTTTTATTTTACTATTCATTTCTGTTTTCATTTTCATATTTTTACCTTTCATTTCAACTTTTTATTTTTCTTTGATGTTTTCACTTCTATTTATTTATTTATTTATTTATTTATTTATTTATTTATTTATTGATCCATTCATTCATTTATTCATTTTAATCTTTATTTGTATTTGTATTTTTCTTTCACTTTTTTTTTCATGTCTATTTCTTTGTTCATTTATTTCTTAATTTTATTCATTTATTTACTCATTCATATTTATTGATCTATTTATTGATTTAATTTCATTTTTGATCTATTTCTTATTGTTTTTTATTTGTTTGTTTGTTTTAGGTACGCCCCAGAGAAGGATGCCTCCAACTTTGAAGGAGTTGACCTGGATGACTTAAGCCAGTTAGAGCAGTTGTTTGAAATAAACATCGTGGTCTACTCTTTACAACCTGTTGAGAAAGAAGAGGACCAAGACGAAGATAAAGAGTCATCTCTACCGGATATTGCTGCTTCTTTGGTCCGACGTTCTCATCGGCACTACCCTAGTACGTTGTACCTTAACCTCCATAAAGACCACTTCTCATACATCAAGAATCTGAAAATGTACTCAAAATCCTACCGGTGCTCCAAATGTGGGAAATACTGGAAGCATGCTGGTAAACTGCATCGCCATGAACTGACCTGTGAAGCAAAAACACGCCGACATTTCCCAGGAAACGCTTACAATGTTCCACCGACAGTCTTCGAAGAACTGGACGATGAAGGGATCCACGTCGCCAAAGACCTACGCTTCTTCAAGTACTTTGCGACCTATGATTTTGAAAGCATGTTTTCCCAGGCAGACCTACCTGAGAACACCGCCAAGCTGGAGTGGGAAAACAAACACGATACTGAGTGTCAGCGTCTGCTCCAACATTCCTGGCTACCAAGATGCAAAATGTTTCATAACAAACGGTAATTCACACGATCTGATCAAAGAATTTGTTAACTATCTTGTCAATATCAGTCAGGAGAGTCATCGTTTATTATTGAACGACTTTGAAGCTGTTTTTGCTGCCATCGATCTAAAGATTGATGAAGTCTCTGGCGGTGATGATGACAACATAGAAGAAATGGAAGAAATGTTGGTGGAAATGCAAGAAGAGAGAGAAGAAAGAGAAGATAGTGGTATCAACGTGCTTGAGAGCGATGATGACGATGAGGAAATTATTGAACCCGAAAATGAAGACGACCGAGCCTTTATCGACGATGACGTCAACAACGAGAGTGAAGGCGTGGACTTCTATCGCGCCTTGGGCAGAAACTTGGATGCCACAGAACCAGAATCGGAAGAACAGTTGGAAAGTGAGACGGAAAAAGAGACAAAAGATCGAAAGAGACCTCATCCATTGGTTAAGTTAAAGGTAAAAACAACCTTTGATTACAAATGTTTTGTTCTTTTCTTCTCATTTCATTTCTTTTCTGTCTTTCTTTTCTATTCATTGCATGTTTCTCATTTGTTCCCACTTTTATACCATTCATGCATTTCATTTCTTTACTTTTTTCTATTCATTACATTCTTATTCTTTCTTTTCCTTTTCTTTTCTTCTTGTTCCATTTTTCACTGTCTTCATATTATTTCTATTTCTTTTTTCTTTTTCTTTTTGTCTTTTTTTAATCTTTGACGTTTTATAAATTGTCTATGAAAAGTTGGAGGGCTACTTGAAAGAACTTCCCGTTCTGGGCTTCAATTCAGGCAAATATGACGTCAACGCCACAAAGCAGTTCCTTCTACCATACCTCGTCCACAACGAATCAGTCCTGTTCACCATCAAGAAAATGAACAATACCATGTGCCTTAAGACCGAGCATCTGAAGTTCCTCGACATAACCAACTACCTCGCCCCAGGTTTCAGCTATGCACAGTTCCTTAAAGCGTATGAATGTGATCAGACTAAAGGCTATTTCCCCTACGAGTGGGTTGACAGCGCAGAAAAACTCGACTACCCTATCCTACCGCCTCACGAAGCTTTCTTCTCGTCGTTAACCAACAGCAACATCACCCAAGAAGAATACGAATACTGTCTACGAGTTTGGGCAGAAAATAACATGCAGAGTTTCAAAGAGTTCCTTGCATGGTATAACAACCTGGATGTGAAACCGTTTGTAGAGGCCGTAGAAAAGATGTCGGAATTTTGGCGTAAAAGAGAGATTGACATGTTTAAAGATGGTGTTTCTGTCCCTGGGCTGACAATGAAGTACCTGTTTAACATGCTGGATAATGAGACCTACTTCAGTTTGTTTGACAAGACTAACGGTGACCTCTATGATCTCTTCAAAGACAACAATACAGGTAAATATTACCATTATAACATCTGAAATCACAGATATTTCTCAACTAGAAAAAATTAACTTAGGGTTTATTCTTACGCCATATCGATGATCTTTTACAGGTGGCCCCTCTATAATCTTCACAAGATATCATGAAGCAGGGAAGACAAAGATCAGAGAAAGAGAGATGCGCAGTAAAGGTTTGGAGCCTAAAGAGTGCAAAAACATTGTTGGCTATGATGCAAATGCGCTATATTTGTCCGCGATCATGAAACCTTTGGCTTCTGGGAGCTTCACACGACGTAAAGCTGAAGACAACTTCAAACCAGTAACGTCTAGAAAGATTGCTGATGAATGGCTTGCATGGGAAGCTCACAACCGAGGAATTTCCATCCGACACCGCCTCAACAACACAGAAAAAAGAATTGGTGATAGGAGACTTTCCGTCGATGGTTTCCACAGCGAGAGCAACACTGTCTTTCAGTTTCATGGTAAGTCAGTCCTTTCACCATTTTTAACACTGACCTCTCATTCATTCATTCATTCATTCATTTATTCTTTCATTTACTCTTTCATTCTTTCCTTTTCTTTCTTTTTCATCTTTCTTTATTCACTTATTTCTTCATTTTATTATTTATTTGTATTTCAATTGCTTTCATTTTGTTTCGTTTTGCATTTATTTCTTCTCTCTTTTCCTTTCTTTCTTTCTTTTTTCATCCTTTATTTATCGATGTATTTATCTATTTAACAGGTTGCTTTTGGCATGGTCACTCCTGTGAACTGAGTCGAGGAAAAGAATTCAACGATGTTCGAAAGAAACCTATGAGTGAACTTAGAGATGAAACACAAGCCAACACCGACTATATCCGCAGTCAAGGCTACGAAGTCGTGGAAATAACAGAATGTGTATGGCGCCGAATGATACGTACTAGCCCCACCCTTCGAAGGTTCCTTGAGTCTGAGTTCAAACTTCCCCTCGATGGAATACAGGAGCTCAACGAACAACAAATCATCCAAGCGGTCGTCAATGACCTGATTTTTGGTGTGGTAGAATGCGACATCGAAGTGCCAGACCATCTGAAACCAAAATTCAGTGAAATGTGTCCGATATTTAAGAACGTCGAGATCAGCCGCGAAGATATCGGAGAGTTCATGAGGAACTTTGCAGAAGAGAATGACCTGCTGCCACAACCAAGACGTAGTTTAATTGGTAGTTACTTTGGAAAGAAAATCCTGCTGGCTACTCCACTTCTGAAATGGTACCTTGACCACGGACTGAAAGTCACCAAAGTCTACCAAGTCATCGAGTTTTCTCCCAAAGCTTGCTTTGAATCGTTTGGTAATTCAGTGTCAGACGCACGCAGAGCTCGTGACGTTGACCCAAGCAAAGCCATCATTGCTGATACCAATAAACTCATCGGTAACTCAAGTTATGGCAAGACTATTACCAACCTACTCAAGCATCTAGTAGTCAAGTATTGTTGTGATAAAGAATCTTCTATGTTAGTAAACAGCCCGTTTTTTCGTCAGCTGAACTCGTCGATTGATGATGACACATATGAAGTTCAGCTGTCCAAAAAACGAATCAATTTGAATCTGCCGATTCAAGTGGGATTTTTTGTATACCAATACGCAAAACTTCGCATGTTAGAGTTTTACTACGACTTCATGGACAAGTACTTGGAGCGAAGCGATTTTGAGTACTGTGAGATGGATACTGATTCCGCCTACGTTGCCTTGGCTGGAGAGAGTGTAGAGATGTTGGTGAAGCCTGAATTGAGAGAACAGTACGAACAAGACAAGAACAATTGGTTTCCAAGGACCGACACCGCAGAACATCGAGCTTATGACAAAAGAACACCCGGATTATTTAAAGTTGAATGGGAAGGTCAAGGGATCATAGGTTTGTGTAGTAAAACATATTATTGTTTTGGTAGAAAGGATAAATTCAGTTGTAAAGGAGTAAACATGAAATGCAATGAGATTAACAAAGAAAAATTTCTTCATGTTCTTCTTACTAAGCAAAGTGCTTCTGGTCTAAATCGTGGTTTTCGTTGTATTAACAATCAAATACTCACATATAACCAAGTAAGAAACGGGTTTTCATTTTTTTATCCAAAAAGGAAAGTTTTAGATGACGGTATTACTACAATTCCCTTAGACATTTAAGTTATTGTTCATTAGTGTACACGTAAGGGGATTTAGCGTGAATTTACAGAAACTTACCTTTATACACATTGGAAGTGTTTGTATTTTTTATTCTCATTATAAATATATAAAGACGTTGTGACCTCTTAAGGCTAAGTAATGTAGATATGTTGTACGACATACACTAGGTTAATAAGTATGAATAAATTACGTTTGACTCTCATATGATTGGTTTATTTTGTGTCGTCCGTTTAGAATATATAAATCGCGCGCAATGTCCTGTTCATTCATTTAGTAACATGGACCCAAGGTTAAAACACCCCTTTGGCGCGGTCATGGCTGGACCTACAAGTTCTGGGAAAACGTTTTTACTGCGAAAAATCTTAGAGCGAGGGGAAGATATGATTGAAGGTGCCCCGCAAAATATATACTCTGGTGTCATGGCATCCATCAAACAGCACACGACGAAATGCTACAAACCATTCCTAACATCACGTTCATTGAAGGTCTACCAACTGATTTAGAGTCTAGAATTGATCCCAGTCAACGCAATATGGTGGTTATTGATGACTTGATGAATGAATTGAACAATGACAAGCGTTTAACCAATATTTTCACCAAAGGATGCCATCATATGAATTTATCTTGTGTCTTTGTATTACAAAATATGTTCTGTCACGGCGCGGAAATAAGAAACATTTCTCTCAACGGTCACTACTTGATTATTTTCACCTCGAGATAGCAGTCAAATAACTCATTTAGCTAATCAAATGTATCCTGGTAATGTTAAATTCATGCAAGAAGCCTATATTGACGCAACCACTAAGCCTTATGGGTATTTGCTGTGTGATTTAAAACCGGATACCCCAGAGGATTTTCGATTACGAACCAATCTCCTTCCAGAAGAAAGACAATATGCTTACATCAGAAAGGTATAAAAGAACAGCTTTTTCTCGGAAGAGTTTAGTTGACAATGAGCCTTCGAGCAAAGAAGTGCTACCATCACTTGAAAGTTTTGGCTTCGAGTAAACCAAACCAAGTCAAAGCCATCCTTAAGACTGCTGACGAACCTTTGATTCAAACTCTCTGTGAGTGCATCTACAACTTGTTAAATTCTAATCTTCCGATCAGTCGACAAAAGAAAAAGAAAGTCCATATAGAAAACACTTGATAAAACTAGCGACTAAAGGAGTTGCGTTGAAGCAAAAACGAAATATTCTCGTGCAAAAAGGAGGAAATTTTCTTTCCATTTTGTTACCACCTGCCATTGCACTCTTGGAAAAGTTTCTAAAATGAATCACGCAAGAAAGATGGTCTTGGTTCCTGAACACACCTTGGAACGATTGCAACAACGTCAACATGTCAATACTGCGCCGCTCACGTCTCGATTGAATGGTTTAGATCAAGAGATTCAACAAGTGTTAAAGAATGACACACTTTCAGAGCATGAGAAAGTGAGACAGTACAACCAATCCCTTCAAAATTACTTGACCTACTACAACCAGAGAAAACATCAACCTTTGAAAGTGAAAATGGAACCATTGACTGACTCAAAAAAAAACAAGAGGAAAAGACAGACGATATGAAGTCGAACAAAATACCACCAATACCCATTGAACAACCACAGGAGGTTGAGAATGTATTGGAGAGAGATATTCGCGCTTTGCCAAAAACACTGAAAGATCGTGGAAAGTTGTTATTGGAAACCATCAAACAAAACCCCGATATAATGAAATGGGATGAGCGCGGACAATTGATTCTGGATGGAAAACGTCAACAAGGATCACACATTGGTGATTTAATTAACGACTCTTTGATAACGCGCAAGGGAACTGAGCCTATAGGATTGGCAGCGTTTACTAAAGGCTTGGCAAAAATGAATGCTCCTGAGCATCTGATACGTAACAAAGACAGAAAAAACGCTTTGAGAGAATTAAAATCGGGTGTACAACATCAAGAAAGAGAGGAAAACGAATGGTTCCCTACTCCAAATGAAGTTCCAGGTCCAATCAGGTCGAGAACTCGTAATCCAACAAAAACGACGCGTCAACGCTGGTTAACGTTTTCTTAAAATGTATAAGACTGTAATATTTTGATAAAATTGTTGTATTAAGAAATTGTCAATCAAACAATAAACCATTCTTTGAACGTTTACATGCGTTGTTTATTGTGTTTTGAAACCTGATGGATTACACTTTTTCCTTTTACACTACGAATCAAGTGACCAAAGTGTCTTGTAATAAAATGATACACGACACGATCGTTTTTGATACACTTTTTAGTAAAACGATTTACAATGGTTTTTAAGCTAAGGTTTCGACAACGATTGAGTAAAAATACAAACAATAATGTGCACAGACATTGGACGTCAAACATTGCAGTTCTTTGTGGTTACAGGTGCACTGTTTGGAATTGTTCTCTAAAAATTGCTAAAAATGGTCAGAGTAGTCTTGCGGCTTGCGTCCATAAGAGTCAAAAAATTCTCCTTGTTGGTCTTTAGTAAAGTAAAACGCACACCAATGAGATCCGGGTTGATTGTGAGGGTCCACATTAGCCACAAAAGCCGCCGGGTAATGATCAATATAAGAGGGTAGTCGGTCAGAAGCAAACACTCCTTGAAAAACAGTTTGTGTTTTGGGATCGTTACGCAGTACCACGGCAATATGTCTGGTGTTCATGCTTTAATTTCCCCAGTTAAAGGTAACGTTTCTATTATGGTCGATTTCAATCAAGGAATCAAACTCGGCGTAGATGATAGCGTTGACCGTCACTGGCAAAGGTTGAGCAAACTGAATACCAATACGGAGATTTCCTTGTCTTATAGGAGATACGTGTGGCCCGGTCGAGAGGTCTGGGGTCAAGTCAAAAGCGTAAAGGGTGTAGCCTTGAGGATACTCTTCGCGTTGGATTTGTATGCCTTTGTCGTGAAACAATTGACCTGTTCCAAGAAATAAGCTCATGTAGCCTTTGAGATAGCGCGACTGATTAAAGTTCAGTTGTAAGGCTTTCATAGGAGTAGATTCGCCGTTGACGTAGACTCCAACTTGGCTGGCGTGAAAATGTTGAAAGTTGAATGGGTTTCTATTGAACACTCCATTAAACGCTGTGTTTTCTACCAGTCCAATAACAATGCGTTTAGGAATCGATCCTAAGAAGACATCATCTGGAGTGAAGGACAGTTGACCTGACGGAATGGACATGGCTTTGCACTCTACTCTTTTGAATGGGATACAGAGCAGGGTGTTTGTTCTAGAGGCCGCAGCCATACCCAGGAAGACATCATCATAAAGCTTGACTTTTCGAATGTACAAGATAGACTGAAGGATAACCACTTTATAATTGGCATCCTCTTCTGAAGAGACAAGACAAAAACTATTCTTGCTTCGGTTGAGTCTAATTCGTAAAGTTACTCCATTCAAGCAACAAATATGGTCTTGAAAAAACAGATGGAGATGAAAGGGTCCCATTAGGTCAAAGGCTGAACTTCCCTTGATATAGTCGTAACAAGCACGTAAACCATGGTTTCGATGAGCAGATACGGCTAAAGGATCCACAGCATGCAATTTCCCTACGGTGTCTTTGACAAAAAATTTGGCATTTAGTTGAGAATCTTTATTAGCATCAGATCCACAAGTCATAAGGTTTGTGATAATCGCTCGGTAAGGATTGGTATTGGTAGAGGAAGAGATCAGCTTATCATACACAGTCAGATCCACTTGACTGTTCATGGACTGTTGAAACAAGTTCACAGGTCCTACTTTATCCTCTACGGCTAGATAAGCTCCATTACCCTGGGTGATTTTCACTTTGCTGTACAAACAAGCTTGTCTCAAATCAATAAACTCTTCGCCACTGCCTGATACGTTATATTCGATAGGACCAGAATCGGTGATATTGGATACAGGAAAATATTCGATCCATTGTCCGCGTTCAATGTTAGTCTGAACACTGGGAGCTAGAAATAAATCTAGTTCGGATTTACTGCATCTCTTGAGCTTTAGCGGGAAAGAGTCATTTTCTTTATAAAAAGGTATATTCTGAGTTCTTGAGTTTTGAGGTTCTCTGCTTCTTGGCTGGAGCGCAACTGACAGTTTTATCTGATTCTTACCCTTTTGACCGCTACATGTTTGCGGATTCGGATGCATTCTGGGAATCCATTAACTTCTTTCCAGTTTTTTTGAACTCTCTTTAAGGTCGCATCTTTCAAACTCTGACCGACTTAGAACATCTTCGAGCCACACCCAATCCTTCCTTCACCTGCCGTATGACCTACAGCTTTCATTCCAGAAGTTAAATGCGGTACAGCCCAGCGATAAAGTCCTTTGAGTAGAGACCCTAATCCATAGCCATGTTGAACGGCAGCTCATTGAAAGGCAGGTAGATTTTCCCCTTTTTGCTGAGCTTGCTGAAGTTAATAATTCCTTGTAATATCCGAATGTGAACGAGGCATGCTTTGTAGTGGAAATAAGGAGACACTCTGCGGAGATGCAATGTTAGTAACACTCGTCCAGGTTCAAATGAGACTTTTTCACCTGTGTCGCGCTTTATATTGACCTCGATACTCTCAAACTGTTTCCTGCTGACTGGCAGATATTGCGGACTCAAAAATGTTTTGCTGACACGCTCCTCTTCTGTCCCCTCCACAGAAACGATTCTCAGCAATGGAACGTGCGCATCTCCAACAAATTGGGACTGAATGATATCACAATAGACATAGAGATTATGAAACCCCAAGTCCAGGTCCACTTCCCTCTGAGCTGTAGTACTTTTGGAGATTATTAATTTATCTTTCTCAAAGTCTAACACGGATCCAATATCAGAGAAAAACATCTCATAGTGATTTTGAAGGTGAACTGTTGTTT
The DNA here is from genome assembly GCA_029948255.1 of Telmatactis stephensoni. Lineage (NCBI taxonomy): Eukaryota > Metazoa > Cnidaria > Anthozoa > Actiniaria > Isophelliidae > Telmatactis > Telmatactis stephensoni. The sequence goes on from JALIZF010001609.1 coordinate 243,235, forward strand.
TTCGATCAAGGGAATTGTAAGTGAGCCATGCACGATCTTTATATTGAGACTGCTTGATCAAGTCATTCATCTTGTCCACAAGATTCTCTACAGAAGGGTAATGCCCTGGGGGTACGATGTAGGCTTCTACTTCCACCCCTTTTTTGATATAAAATCGATTAGAAAAGTTGTCATGTACATTGTTCCAACTATGGGGGTAATGGATCTCGGTTAAAGCAACCTCCCATTCATCAGTAAGTGTAATAGATTGAGGAAGCCGTACTCTAAATTCCGATAAGGTGTTAGAAGGAAAGACATCCATGCTGCTATTCGAAGGCAGCCAGAGGTAAAACTGTGTGTTCTCCATACCGATACCTGGGTTGATGTGAACACGCAGCGGTTATGCTTTATTATTTATACACCAAACGAGGCTTAGATTTTTTAAAACCTATTTTATTGGTTCTTAAAAAAGATTACAATTTTTGCACTTGACTAGCAGGGATCCAGGAATTGAATTTATCGGGATCCCCCGTCCATTTCACGAAGACTTCATTGACCCGACCTTTTAATTTACGTCGTTTCAACACTTTTTCTATGTAGTAAACATCATCTTCCTTTTCAAATTTTTTAAGCTCTTGCTCGTAGAAAACACCATCGATCATCTCTCCTTGTTGATCTTGGATACGGTAGACAGGTGGATGTCTAGGGACTCGCTCTGCAACAGTGAATATGTCGATACTCCAATTGGCTTTATAACCTTTATCAAAAATTTTCTTTGCGTTGCTGATTCTCACTTGATCTCCTCCTATATGAAACTTATAGCGAATAGGAGGAGAAATGGATTTCCCATACAAAGTGTGCCATACCACATTTTCATTCTTTTTAGTGACTTGGATGGGTTTCATCTGTATACTTCGATGAAATGAGTTGTTGTAAGACTTGAGCAAATCGGGAAGAAGGTCATTGTACTGATGCGTATTATTGTAGGTAAGGTATTTATAGAGTTTAGCTTTCAGAGTGCGATTAAATCTTTCAACCGATCCGCACTTATTTTCTGAATGTGGGGTGAAAAAATGAATGCCTTGCTCCCTCAAATAGTTTTGGAAAACACGGTTTAAGAATTCTGTTCCTTTATCGGTCTGCAACTTTTTAGGTTTCCTTCCTGATTCCAGAATCTTGGCAAAAGCGTCTGTTATTTCACGTCCTGACTTGCTTTTCAAGGGAATAGCCCATCCATACTTGCTCAAAACATCAATGCAGGTCAACCAATACTTATAGCCTTTGTTAAACCGACTCAACGAACTCAAATCGACCAAATCGGCTTGAAATTGGTCATCCTTGCAACCCACAATCACTCGGTTTCGGGGAAATCTATGTCGCACAGGTTTGTGAACAGAATACGTTTCTTGTTTCTCGAGCCAGTCTTCGATTTGCTTATGCGTTACTTTTTTGAACCCTTTTTCTTTTAAAGCATGGTAGACAGCACCCACACCCGAAAAACTTGCTCCGCTTTTGAGGTCGTAGTAAATCAGTAGATATGAAGTGGGGGTTCTGGGCCACCCCAGCACCGGGGTGCCCCACCGCAGGCTAGTATGCAACGTGTTCGGTTCAAAAGTCGTTGTAGTCTAAGTTGAAAAGAAGCCGGTAAACAGCCCATGTTAACTCTTCAATGGGATGACGTTAACTGATGTCTAGTGACAAAGTTGGTTGCTTTTATGTGGTAAGAAATTGATACATTTCTTCCCATTCATCCTCGGTTAGTTTTAATTGTTGGAGAAAACGGATAAATATTAACAGTCTTCCTATGTTTGCATTCATTTTGCCATCCAAAAAAATCATTTTTAGGTCGTTTACTCGATGATGAGAACCACATTGAAATTCAAAAACCATCTTGTCAAACTCTAGTGGACATATAAGCTGACTGGCTATCAATTTAAGACAATGAAAATGTGCCCTCGATTGTGACAACCCCATGTTGACTGCTCACAGAAAAGAGACAGAATGATGTGTTTTACAAGAGTTTTATTTACTTATACACAATTTGTTACATATTTCGTCAATGTCCATGCGCTCTTTGTCTTTACGAATGAATTCATAAGGACAGGCAATCGTTGAGACATTCACCAGTGGCTTCTTTCTTCGATTGACTTTCAGTGGTCCATTTGATAAAACTTCAAGAATTTGTTTAAGAGGACTGGTTCTTTCTGAAAAATTGTCCACTTGGAGAAAGATAAGGTAGGCTGTGGTCCATGGTAGTTTGTAGAGCTCAGGAATGTAAGAATACCAAGAACTATGAATCTTGATCTCCAACATGTCGCATACATTTTCACTCAAGGCCCAAACGCGATTGGAGTCTACAATCTGGATTGCTTCATCGTAATATAAGTTCCAAGCTTCTTCTTCCTCCATCAAGCACTGGTGTTCTTTTTGACTTGGATGTTGAGTAGCACAGCCGTCACAGTGAATTGTTTTTAAAATGGCCTCTTCGCAGCAGGAAACATAAGAAATGTGTAGAATATGAGAGATGAGTTCTAAAAGAAAACCACGTTCAGTCTGATCCACTTCGCCTACTCTACGTGAAGCCATAATCACAGACTTTAAAACAGAAGACTGAAGTGAACTTTGTAGTACTTTGGTTGGATGTGAAGTTGTGTTGGGATAATACATGTATACCGTATTAAATAATGTGGTCTTTTGTTTTGCAAAATTCCTCGGGTCACAGGTTGTCACAACACATCTACATCAGCGTAGCTCCATGTAAGCACATCAATTTAATTTTAGTTGGTAAATCTCCCCTACAGAGAATTCAGTTGTGTGTCGGCATAATTGATACGAGACCAGTGTCGGCATAGTGATTTGGCCGTGTGTCGGAATAGTAAATATAGCCTTGTGTAAGCATAGTAATGCGGCCGTGTGTCGGTAAGCTCGGCATCCAAAAGCGAGCTAGACGCCTAATAGGCGTTCACTCGGGCTACCTGTGTGTAATACTTGGGGAGAAATGGGAGAACAGAAGTTTATGGAAACCAGATTGACTTGTCAGCGTGTCTTTTGATTGCAAAAATGCATGACAAATTATATTGGCCAAGGAGAAAGTATTTTGTAGATAATTGTGCCACCTGATTGGTGGTATAAATATACTGCTAGTCTTTTTATCATGCCAGACATACACAGTCTGCTTTATTTTGCTAAATGCTTACCAAATGATCCAGTATGATCTATAGATAATATATTTTAGCTCAGACAAAATTTTTATTCTGTACTTTCAGTTTTACTTTGATTTACGGAAACAAAACTTACAAACTGCAGCAGACTGTTTCGATATCCAAGTTAAAATGACTAGCTTTGCTGTTATCACATTGGTAGATTCTAGAAGTGCCACAGTTACCTTTCTATGAAATCATTTCAGTGCAGTCAATTCAGTTTCCTAACACAACTTTTCAATACATGTATTACCATGTTTTCAATATGGAGCAGATCAATGATTATAGCAGTAGTCAGTTGCTGATGCTTTATTTGAAGTTCAATACTCGAAGTGTAATGTAATACAATGTATGCTTATTAGTGTTACCATATATAGCTCCTCCTTGCACATCAACCTGATACTACTACATAAAGTAACATGTTCAATTCATCCACTTTATCTTGTTTCTGTGAACATGGTTACACAAAGCTTGTACAAATTTGTGGTTGAGTATCACTTTTCATTGATTGAAAATATCATTTTGTACATTCTAAAACTATTCTTCAATATTGTTACTAATATTTAAGGTCTCATAAACATTACTATAATTTCTATGATTATCCATCACTATATTTTGATCTGCTAACATTGAGCATGATTGACAGTAAAGTGCATTCAATATAATCATGACAATTTGTACAAAATACACATTGCACTAAATATTTATAATAAATCATTTGTTTTCCATTGTTTATTTGGTGCAATTTTGCACTATTTACTAATTCTTGTTTCCTAGCTTAATTATTGAACGCACTCTAGTCACCTTATAATGCAAAGGCGAGAATAATCTCCTAGTCTTTCTAGTAGATGAAAACAAAACATTGTAGATATTGTTAGTTAATTAGTTCGCTTCTAACACGCCGTGTGTCGGCAGTTTAGCCATATGTTGGCAGGGTAGCCGTGCGTCGGCAGGTTTGGCGTCCAAAAGTGACTTGATCACGTGTACATAAAGTAGCCGTGTGTCGGCAGGTTTGGCGTCCAAAAGTGACTTGATCACGTGTACATAAAGTAGCCGTGTGTCGGCAGGTTTGGCATCCAAAAGTGAATCGGTCACGCGTACATAAAGTAGCCGTGTGTCGGCAGTTTAGACATATGTTGGCAGGGTAGCCGTGTGTCGGCAGGTTTGGCGTCCAAAAGTGACTTGATCACGTGCACATAAAGTAGCCGTGTGTCGGCAGGTTTGGCAGTTTTGGATGCCAAACCTGCCGAACCACGGCTACTTTATATACACGTGATCAAGTCACTTTTGGACGCCAAACTTGCCGACACTCGGCTATCCTGCTAACATATGGCTACACCGCCGACCCACGGCTTGCTACTTTATGTACGCGTGACTAATTCACTTTTGGATGCCGAGCTTACCGACACACGGTTATTTTAGATTTTAGATTTTTATATATTATATTGTATTGTTTAGTATAGGAGGACCAAGTCGGAAAAAAGCCCAGCTTTACTTGTATATCCTCTATAAATAAAGAGTTATTATTATTATTATCCAAAAGTGAATCGGTCACGCGTACATAAAGTAGCCGTGTGTCGGCAGTTAGCCATATGTTGGCAGGATAGCCGTGTGTCGGCAGGTTTGGCGTCCAAAAGTGAATCGGTCACGCGTACATAAAGTAGCCGTGTGTCGGCAGTTTAGCCATATGTTGGCAGGGTAGCCGTGTGTCGGCAGTTTAGCCATAGGTTGGCAGAGTAGCCGTGTGTCGGTAAGTTTGGCCTCAAAAAGTGACCTGATCACGTGTATATAATGTAGCCGTGTGTCGGCAGGTTTGGCATCCAAATGTGAATCGGTCACGCGTATATAAAGTAGCCGTGGGTCGGCAGTTTAGCCATATGTTGGCAGGGTAGCCGTGTGTCAGCATAGTAAATATGGCCGTATGTCGGCATAGTTCAATAGTTTGTTCTCTAAGTGATCATAGTATGCTTTACTCCTTGGCCTGCATGAGCTTTCCTTGCTTCGCGGGTATCGCTTGACAATTACTCTCGGGCTCAAAGTGTGTAACTCATTTATAGCCATGGCTGCCAATTGAAGATAACTTTCCGGTCTCGAACATAGTTTTTTTCTTTTCCGCTTGATTTGTTTTTCTTGGCCTGGGAATCTCTCTCCACTTTTTCAGCCGCGACCAGAAGGGCAAACTAAACTTCCACCCTATAACTTGCCTTCGGGCGGGTTCCTGGTCCGGTTGGATGGTGGGGGCCTTCTCTTGGTTTCTTAATTAAGACCAATTAGCTCCTCAGTACCAAGGTATTATTTTGTCTGAAGTACACATCTACGAAATTTCCATAAAACAGTATTGCGCACGAGGAGTTCCAAAGTCGTTTGTTTCTAATTTAGTTTTCTTTCACTTCTAAGCCGGCTATGCGGATAATTCTCTAATAGTCCGAACATAGTAGTGCTTAAAATTCAACGAACCCTTAAGGTAGTTTTTCTTCTTTTCATAGCCCAAACGTATCTGGTAAAAGCAATTCAATGATCTTGTTCGTGGAATTCGATCTTTTCCGTTTCGAAATCTGATCTCTTCATTCCGTTTGTCTGTCACTTGTCCGGTATTGGAAGGAAACTATGAAACCTTGGAACGCTCAATGTTTGCATTGATGATATGTGTGATAGACGATACGGTCTGGGAAGGTCACCCCACTGGTCCAAGCGGACCACTTTTAATCCTGTTGGCAACATTTCACATTTCAATTCATGCTCAAGCCGAGTAACACGACTCTCAGTACTGTGAATTGGATGATCGACGCGAATTTCGGTCACTTTAAAAAAATATTTTTTAAGGCCCACTTTGATGAAAATCGATGAAAATTGGAAACTGATTATTTCTATCTGAAGTTGAGGGTAGTTAAATAACTAGCTACCCCCTGCCCAAAAATCTGCATTTCAAGCTCATTATCAAAGGGAAATTTTGATATTAAGTCTAAAAGAACAATAGGGTTGAGAAATGACGTCACTTCTCACAACGTAAGGACGGTGCCCACTATTGTCAGCGCGCACTGCGTTCTGCGCATGGCCCTTCGTAGTAAAAACATCGTAAAAACAAAGCCGTTTTGCGATATTTGGATAAATAAAACTTACTTGCTTGTAGAAAAAACATTTGGCTGTTCCTTTAGTAGAATTAAATTCAGTATTGATGAATAAAACTCGCTTAAAAACCACTGTTTTGATCACAAGGACTGATTTGCCTATTGGCCGCCATCTTGGAAATGTCCCATAATGCTTTGTAAAATCTGTCTATACTCTGTATGGAGGGCTAGGGATTTCATCGTATTTCGTGCGTTTATCGGTAAATAACTTCTTAAATCGCCTGGATACCCCTCTTTTTTCCTTTTGTAAATTATAAACCAAAGAAAAATCTAGAATTATATAAGCTTTTTATAAATTTATAATTGAAGAATGATACAAAATATCACATATTATATTTAGCAATCATAGACTAGAACATCCTAAAACCAAGTAAATATTTAAAAAAAAATCATTTTCTTTGTTTTCGCGGTTTTATGGTATTGCCCTACCAGAGAATTATGCTTAGGGTGTTTTAGGAAAAAAAAGTTTGAAACTTATTGGAAGTATAGAGGATTTTTAATTTTTTTTCTTTGGGTCGTCAAAAATGCACTTTCCGCAACATTTGATGACGTATAACTCATTAAAATGCGTGGTGACCCCCAATTTTTTTCTTGGATTCTAACAGCCTACAATGGGTTCTTTCACACCCATATAGATTTTAGAGAAAATAATTACTTTCACATTAGAGGGCTCCGTCCTTAAATGCTAAAATACTTCACAATTTCTATTCGTCTCGTTTGAATGTAAAGAAAATGTTGCCTTTGGTGATTGTTGGGAGTCAACATAGGTTTTACTAAGTTTCAAGTCATTTCTAATTTTAATCTATTTTCATCCAAGTACCTCTTAAAATCTTGGTCTGTTTAGACGGAGTAGTTGGTACATCTATCCTAGAAGGAACATACTGGCTGGGTTTTCCGAAAGGTAACAATTGTGGATCTCGCGGCTTGAAAATATCTACTTGCTGAAACTGAAGAGGGAAGCATATTTGATTTGTCTTTGACAACCTTTAAGCTTATTTTGCATATTTATAATAATGACGTACAATGCTGCTGTCTTTGCATGTCCCAAAATAAGTCACTCAGGAAATCCAGTGAATACTATGCAGTCTAGTTTCCCATGTCGCGCGCGCGTATTAATCCTAAGAAGGTAGAATTCTTATCAATGAGGCTTTCACTTCTTTTCACTGCAATTTTCAGTTGCGACCATGTAATATTATCATTATTGTCATTTAAAAATACATAAGTAAGTGTTAGGTTACAATAAGTGGTCCAGCTAGCTCTCCTCTGTAGTTTCTCTGTAGCTCGTTTGTAGTTGCCGTGGTCTCACCAGCTCCGTTCATATGCTCGACACTATCTCTGAATTAAGCGTACGCCTGTCGCGAAGGGCGTATGCGTTTGTATGTACAGAAATGAGTTAAGAGACTTCACGAACAGTATGAAACAACCCTTTAAAGGCCTTCGGAGCGGTCACAAGAAAAAAAGATTTGTTGCATGATTGGTCATTCGCATTGCAATACCAAGCTAGAGCTCTTCGTGGAATCCTGTGTCTTGACGTCACCTAATAGAACATCGAATCCCATTTCGGCTTACTGTTGACGACCCTTCCGACCGTCATCGATGGATACAGAGCATGCACTTTGCAATTGTGCGACACCCGCCCGGTAACTAGTGTGAGCATGCGCTGCGAAGATCCAGACTGCATTTCATGACAGACCGAGAAATATACGAAGAAACACTAATTTATCTCGTTGAAATCAAGCTCGCCGAGTGTTAATTTAATTTTAGGGAAAATATGTTATGTAGCTGGAAAACCTCAGCTGGGCAGGCACCAATTACTGAGAGGGTCCTTGAAGGCACATCTATCGAGTGGTCAATGAACTCTCCATTCGTTCATGTATAATACCTAAGAATTCAATGGAATCTCAATCAGTCTTCCATGATATAAATTAACATGCAGCAAGCATGAGTGCAAACAAGGTTTAGGTAACTTGAAGAGCTCGTGACTCTTACCAGGCCACGGGTCTTTCCAATTAAACATACCTCGATCTATGCAAATTTTTGTCCGCAATTGTTGGCTCATTAGCAAACGGATTAATGTCGGACAAATTTAGTCCAAAACATAAACCAGCTCATTTTTAATGGTATTCTAGGAAATTGTTAGCTCTTTGCATGTAATATTAAACGAGATACCAGGTTTCACATTTCTTGGAAGGCTAGAGTGCTAATGAGCCTCTAATTCTCTGTAAAATCTCTATTTTTCCAAGCCGCATCGCAAAAACTATTTTGTGCGCCAAGCTCCAATTTGCAGGGAAAGCTAATTCTGACATGTATTTCCAACAGTCCAAGTTGATTTGATATTACTTCATATTAAATTAAACAAGATATCAGCTTTCCGATGTTTGGGGGACATACGCACCATCGAGCCAATTCATTCTCTGTAAGATCTGGAGTTTCAAAGCTACACTGCGCCAAAACTATCTTATGTGTCAAGAGCTCCAATTTTGCAAGGAAAGCTAATTTTGCCACATGGACGTTAGCAAAGATTTTTCTATTTGTGGTGCCAGTCATTGGTAGTATCAAAGTCGGAATTTTAGAGGAACTGTAAGCGACTGTGCACGAAAATGGTCCATCAAGGATACACTTGGTGGCTCGTCGTTCTGATCCTCCCAATCTTGATGTCAAGTCAGTAGTCTATGGGGTCCACATTTGGGCTGTGTTTGTGAAACGAGGTCGAGCTGAGAGTGAGATCTACTGGTCGCTTCCCGGAGGTGTTTTCAGTGCAATGAGTGTTGACACCTGTTGATACTGGCAGCTTGCTCTAGCATCCAGATGTGGCTGTCTAGTAGTTGTATGTTCCATGTCAAGTTGTTGAACCCCAAGTCCCACTCGGTATTAACGGGCTAGAGCCCATGCAGACTTCTCCAGACTGTACGTAGATACTGCCGGGCTAATTTAAGTTGCGATTCTTTGCGTTTTTCTTCGATTTTGCCTCATTCAATGTGAGATCAGATGGCGACGTCCAAACAAATAGACGGTATTGTAACGAGCCAGCATCTCCCAAGACTTGCCCTCGCCCTTCTTTCAGGTTTCTTCGCCGTATGACTTGGTACGAATATCGCCTTCGTCTTTGCGCCTTCAACAACCATAGCAATATAATAATAATAATAATAATAATAATATAGTTCTTGGGCCTCACACGGGGTCTCGATGCCCTTACAATAAAAATTAAAAATAACATGAAATTATTAAATTAAATTATAAATTAAACAGAAATGTCTTTAGTCCTTTTTTGAAGGAGTCCAAGGAAGGTGAATGGCGTAAGTTTTTGGGAAGCTTGTTCCAAAGACGCGGAGCACACACCGCAAATGCTCTTTGACCATAGTTCTTAGTATTGAAGTTTGGTTCTTTAAGCTTCATGTTATCATCGTAGTTGGAGCGTAATAGACGTGATGGTCTGTGTAATGTCAATAGCTCACTGTTGTACTTCGGTGAAAGACCATGCAGAGCCTTGTATGTTATCATAAGCACCTTGAAGATGATGCGCTTATCGATTGTTAGCCAATGCAGCTTTCTAAGGACAGGAGTGATATGATCCCTCTTCTTAGTTCTAGTGACGAGTCTTGCTGCGGAATTTTGGATTCGCTGAATCTTTGAGATATCTTTCTCAGGTAAGCCAATTAGGACGCTGTTGCACGGACTCCATCCGACATACCGCTCCCTAACAGAAGGCCCATAATGTACCTGAGTTCTAGACAAGCCTTGCAGAAATTCTGTTCTAGAATTCGGCCTAGTATAGCTGTAACTGATTCCCTTTTCAGTTTTCTCTAAGAAAATGGCACGTTCTCCAAGTACTAGAGACGTAATTCAATAGACAAGCAAGACTCCAAGTGAAGACAGTTCAACAAAGCTCTCGAAGTTTGCATCCTCGTTCCGGAAGTCGAAAGACCCGAGCAAATATCTCGATTTCCTTTCTTCATTCCATTAGTCCCCATGCCTGCGCACCAGCGGCCGCAGTGTACAGGAAGACTGTTTCTGGGGCAAGCTCAGTCTCGTTGACTAAATTTCCTCCTGCTTCCAAGTCGAGTCGATGTTGCTAGTCACTCCAAGGTGTGCGACAGTGAGGAAACCTAGGTAAAAATGTTGGACCATGTCGTGGTTCTCCATCCTGAGTGTTTGGGTATTCTGTGTAAATTCCTAGGTTCCTTGTACAAATGAGCCTTTGTTGGCGATTTCACGCTCCCTAGATGATTCAACATATCTGGTTTTGCTCTCTTTTTTTCTGAGTTTTGGGAGGAGGTATAATTTCTTGTCAACATCTTCCTTTCAGGTTTCTCCACCGTATGACTTGGTATGAGTATCGAAGGTAGTGGTAGCAGTTTCGGCGAGTGAACGGAGGTCAAATCTCATTCTCCCATCACGCCGAGACAATGAGCGGGGGAATTTAGTAGTGAAAATGGTTTACTATCTTGTTGTCCACTTTTTCTAATCGTGAAAGTGCACAAAACAAAAGCGTTCCTACACATATTAGACAATCAGCCAATGAAAACGTTTGGGTCAGTTCAATCAAGCATAATATAAATGACGGTAAAACAAAAGATTGTGCACTCTCAAAGCCCTACTCAACATCCATGTTTGCCCCATTGAATAGAACAATGGGTTGCCTAACCATTCCACTCTATTAACTTTGTTGACAGTGATCAGATAGGGACGGAATATTTGATCCGGCATCATCCGGTGATCGACAACAACAAGCCCTTATTTTTCAAGTTACTGGGCTCACGAAAGTTTTATTTCGATTAATCTTTATTTTTAGTTAGCCGATTCAATAAAGGTCTTCACTACTGCGCTGGTTGAAGCGATTTGTTATAACGACAAAAACAAAGAGTATGTGGATTACTCTGAACAAAGTCAATGTCTTTTTGTTCTACTTGTTGCCTGTGGCATTGTTTTCTTCCGACCGTAGTGTATTACTGCTCCCGTCGCTTTAACCTGAGCACGAGTGAACGGGTGCGTCTAGTTTCTGATGAAAAATCAGCACAGATAGTGCAAGATTGATTTCGCGGGACTCATATTTTCAGAAAACAGGAATCCCATTATTTTATCCCCAAACTGAATTTGACATAGCACTCAGTTGGTGTAATGTATTCAAAAAATATATTGTTTTCTATTGCCTTTCGTTCTATTGTATTATGTGTTTTGTATGAATATATAGCATCAACTGCGTGCTACATAGTCACTCCCTATTTGAAAAACAAAATTCTGCAAATGTCTCTTGATTCTTGGGATCAGGGATCAGATCGTTTTACTTATGCCGCTACTGAAAATACCCATCGCCCACAATATAACTCAAAAGTGCGGAGTTCTGGTCCTTCTTCCCATTTTATACTGACTTTGACGCATGATATTTTTTCATCTGGGGTGCCTTTGATTTAAATCATTATCCACAGCGCACTAGCGGTAGTTAGACTGCTTATATCTCACTATTTTGTTAGTTGAACATAATTTTGAAGAACCAGATCGACAACGAAATGTTCTACGCCAACAAAACATTTCTTGCATTTCATATAATTAAATTAAATTTGAAACCAAAAACACTGACATGCGCAGACAAATTGTATACATGCTTCGGTGGTCGCTTTGGGGAGATTTTTTTTTTACAACAAACGACTGTGGCAGAAAAGGGTTATTTACACAGCGGTGGCTTACGAGAGCTAGGTGGACGCTAGATATCGATGGTTATGATGGGGATTGACTCAGTTTATTGAGACAAGTTTCATTTATTTTTTTCTGCTCATCTTCTTCTTCTTCTTCTTCTTCTTCTTCTTTTTCTTCTTTTTCTTCTTCTTTATGGACTTGTGTTAAAATCATTGATTCTGGTCTTCAAAGAAAAAACTCCATCGATTCTTTACATTAGCTTGATGCTTTCAAATTTTGCGTAATTTATAATAGTCATTTATCTATGACGTATCTATGACACTTAAATATCTTGCATTTTTATTAAGATCATCATCATTCCAATATAATTTTCATGCCACTTTCTAAGGCCAACTGGACCTTCCAATCGACTGAATACGGTAGAAATCAAACCTCTCCTACTAAAATACTGGTGACGGGCATGACATTTACTCAGTGATGAATTTGTGTTAAACAAGCCTGAATTGACTTGCGATTATTCAACAGCTGAAGTTATAAGAAACATTTCTTGACTAAAAAAACTGGTCTGGAAATTAATGATGCGCTGATGATTGGCAATTCATGATATAAACCGCTTTTGTAGAAAACTGCAATTTTGTCCAACCGCAATTCCACCTAACCACATATTGAAATTTGCCATTAAGCTGATATTACACGAGACGAATTGCAAGGACGATTTTTCGCGCAGCGCTTTAACAACTTGGGTCAAATGTGTTGCCCAAGTTAAAAGTGCGCTTAAAAGTTCTGTGTGGTATGTTACACAGCATCAACAGCTTTGCACGAAAACTCGTCGTTGCAGATTGTTTCATGTAATACAAGGTTTATGAGGACCAAACACTATTATATTTAGATGTAATTCCGTTTGGTACATCGCAAATTCGTCTGGTCCGCCACAATTCACTTCCCGGAACCGTAATGTATATTGCGGTCACGCAAACGCAATTGCGGTGTGTCGCGGGAAAAACGTTTGGCCGATACCAACTTAAATAGTTTTATCTGAAGACTGAATTTCGTTCTGAATTTTTTTAAAGTTTCATTTAAGGAAAAATGTCCAATAATTGGCATTTCAAGATCTAATCAGAAGTCAATCTTGTTCAGTTTAATGGAACTATCACATCCTTCTTTCATGCATGTAATTTAAAGTTATGAGTCTTGCAATTTAAGTTATGAGTTTTCTTTTTCAAGCGAGGATTATTTTCTATACATTTTCATAAGGTGTATGTATTTATTTCATAACGTATTTGCCCATTAAAATCAGCTGTCCCGCTTGCCTTTTATAAGTCTCTCCATGGGAAGTGCTGTCTAATTGTGTATTGTACTCGCATTATTGTCAGTAGGGAGACTTAATATTCCTCATTTTACGTGGTTTACTGTTACTGAGAGTACAGAAAGATTTGGAAAAGCTGATGAACATGAAAAGAACTACTGTTTTGATTCTTGTATTGGCGCTTTTGGTTGTATTCAATAAGAATGCAGACGGGTTTGGAATGTTTTCAGGCCATCGAAATGGAAAGAAAACTCTAGAGGTAAGACAAAAACATCACGAAAATAAGTATTCAGGATTATTTGAAGACCCTTTATCCAGCTTGCAATGACATATATTTTCATCGTTACATTTAAGACATATTTTGACAAGAGATGCATGGTTGCTAGACGACTTGGCTGCTGTGATGCTTCTTCGCAACGCAAGACTAGAAAACTGGATAGAAACAGACGCACCGCAGGAGATGGTGATTAACTGGGCTGTAAAAACACTGCACTCTAGGTAGAAACAAGCTAGTTTAACATTTGAAAAGAAATGTCATCATGGATGTTACTCACTAGAATTATACCGGGTTTAGGTGTGGATTGGTATATTTGTTACATTGCCCACAAGTTGTAATATAAAGACAAATAAGATTTATCTTGTCGTGTTGTTTTCTTCTTGTCTTAACTACTGCTTTCCCATTGAAATGGTCTAAACTGAAACGCTGTTCAACTCTGCTTGAATTCATATAGTTTGCAAAATTGAATAGACTTTATTGCGGAATCTAGCGGAGTAATCAACTTAAAATCATTGAAGAGAAGCTATTATTATTGCATATTCATTTCTACTTCGATAACAACGCAAACTAACTGAAATCGTGTGCCCGACAAGACAGAGTAGGTCCGTCGTTATCATTTTACGTTCCATAATACTCTCTGTATATAGACATAAAAGTTCTTTTTGATTTTCTTAGTCGGTACTTTGGAAAATGTGTACAGACTCTTCCTTAGTCCACCTCTCTTATGATAGGCAGCGACAGTGCATTGTTAGTGGTGACTTCATCCAGTATTTCGTCGAGTACTAAACGTTCAATCATGGTAAAAACAACAAAGATCAGACCAACTCGTGAAAATGCCACCGTAGTTATTACAATAACGTGTTTTTCCTATTCTATTGTCAATGAATATAGCTGGGTATACAAAGGCTTCAGCTCATTATTACACTAAGCACATGCTCCCGTTCTGACCTCCCTCATGTTAAAATTGATCTTAATGAGTTTTTCGATTTATTTTCTTAATATACACAATTGACGCCAACTTGATGACGATCCGCTAATGAAAATGTGACAAGTTGTCATTAGTTCATTCTATAAAGCTTATTGAAATATTAACTATTTACCTATTTACGAGACCTTTGAGAAAAATGTCATAGGACGATCTCCAGATCTTGAGAAATTTCGCCTACAAGACTAGCTAAATCCTTTGTCAAAAAATATAAAGGAAAGTCCGTGGGACGCAGTCTGTAATTATTGATTTGGATTCAACATATTATTGGAATTAAAGTTTAATTTGTTTTTCAGGACTTTCAGGAATTTAAATTTGACGAAACGCGTGAATTGCAGGTGAAATTTAAAGAGTGAATAATGAATTATATACAGTTGGATAATGAACTTTTCGTTTTAGTTATTTGATAACATACTACTATACTGTACATAAAAATGACGAATTAACCTGACTCTATTCAGTCCGAAGTCATTACCCATCATTATTATTTTTCAATATTTGTAATAAAAAGTCCGCTTGTTTTAAACAGTAGTTTTTATAAACAGAATTCTCTAGGTACACTGCTTCTCAATGGTGTGATCCGGCTCAGACTCAACATTTTGACAAAATACTCGAAACCGTTTGATTATTACATGACCATGATAACATCACGCCTTTAATTGCCATGCGTCATAACCTTCCTTCGCCTTTTACTAAATTATTTCAGCACAAACTCTGAATTCGATAACTTATCAACTGAAATCTTTATTATGGCTTGCGCTGGGATCCACAAAAACTACATAGAAGTTGCGAATTGTGAAATAGTGCAATAGGCTAACCCGAACATGTCTATTGCCTCTCAACCTTTATTAAAATGGGTAAATTTGCTTTTGACGGCACTGTGCGCAAACATTCTCAATTCTTTATTGAATGACAAATTTTCTATTTATACCTATTTGAAAATTCGAGATTGAATAAAACGACTAGAATTTATGCATGTTCAATAGCATACGACTGATGGTACTGTAAAATTCGAGTCTCAGGAATCGAAGTTGGCGTTTTCGCTTTATTGCTAAAGTCAAATCTATATCTCAGCATTGCGAATCTCATCCAGAAACTAGGCAATGCAGAGACTATTAAGTTTATTATGGAAACTTGATAAACCTGGACAACTATGCAAGATGGCGGACAAGTATTGGTTTCAAACTCAAAACATCTTAATTTAAAACGCATCTTAATTTAAGACGCATGTTTTACTGAGTAGCTTCAATTACTTGATACTCACCGGCTGGGAAACTAAAGGAGAAAATTGACTAGAGTGCACTGTGGGTTGAAGGAAGAAATTAAGTGTGACGCCATCAGATTCCCGACAATGGCAAATAGCAAAATATTTGTATGGTCAGAACGAAGAATGAATGGCTGTGAAACATAATCGTTCTGTTTTTCGTTTTCTTTAAAGCCATGTCTTACATAAATAGACTACCCCTCAGTATTAAAAAAATCTGAATAAAAGGCATTAGCCAGCAGTTTTCTTGTTTTAACTTTACGTTTGTTTGTAATATAGTAGACTAGTGTTGTTGATTTGTACAATATAATGAATTGGGGTCCTCGAATGAACACCCCGCAAAGAACGCCATTACATGAACAACATGAAATGCATCAAACTCTTTGTTTGAAGTAGATACTAATATTACAGTTACAGTTAACCAAATCGTTTCTAATTTGATCATTTCGTTCCCCGCGGACGTTAATGGCAGTAATTGATCACCTGCGGCAATGTTACACATATATAAAGACTAAAGGATCTGTGAGTTGTACAACCCAAGAAGACAGTTGCTTCGATAAGTCTCATCTAAAGATGAACTTCGTTTTAGCTTTTACTTTAGTTATATTTGTCGCCGTTTCTCGTGACGTTGAAGGGTATAGTATGAACAACATGATGGGAAGAAGAGATGCCGAACAGGTAATTTATACTATAGATCACTTTGAATGACCGCTTTGTAAAACGGTGTTTATTCGTGTTCTATTCAAGATGCATAGTTAGCAAGTGATACAGGCTCATGAACAGTTTTATTAGAAGCAAAATGAGTTGAAGTTCATTTTAGAAAAAAACAAACAGTTTTCTCTTAGACATTTAATTTTGTCCTTTATATTAGAAGACGCTGTGATGGATATATTCTGGTGTCAGGACCGGAAAAGAATACAAAGTTTAGTATACTATAATGCGCCATGATAACTTAGGATCCCTATCGTTAAGTGGGTAGACTTGCCCCAAGTCGTCCTCTCTTATTTAGTCTTTATTTTAGTCACAATTCTTCGGGATTTTTCTTGTTTTTAACCGCTAATTATATAAAGCCAAAAACTAAAAAGCGGGGCTGACGACTTTGAGAAAGTCTATTGAGGGAGGTGCCTAGGTATGAGACTGAAGAATACGAACTTACACAGGATAAAACCTAGTATACCCACCAAGTATATGTGAACATTTTAAATCTTTTCTTGCTAAACGCTTCAACCTTTTTGCCCATGAAATTGTTAGTGTATCATCGTTTTTGCATTCCCATTCATTTTCTTTTCAAGTAAATAAGACAGGCATACAAAGCATGGCATTTCTAATGGTTTGTGAGCTGTACTAATAATGTGTTCTCCAAACGTAATCTTGGTCGTTTTCAGTGAAAAAGATCAGTAACATTACTTTGATATAAAAAGATCAGACGAACTGGGTAAAGAATCCAGCTTTAACCCCCCTCCCCCCAAAGAAAATTGCTAGCTTTAGCAATCACAATTCTATGTTCGACGACTATTCTTAATCTGCATAATATGGATCAAGTTGAACCAAGGGATCTGTATTTCGATAGGGCATGGGCCGAGTATAAAGAGATCGGAGGGATGTTTGTTGCGACTGTGAAAACGGCACCACACGGTCACGGTACAGTTACGGCGGGAATTTCCAATGTTTTTACAGAAAACACGGCACTGACACGGTCACGGCACGGCGCAGTACGTCTCACACTCATACGAAATCTGCTTTATTGCTCAAGAGTTATATTCTGTATTTTGGAGCATTTGTCGTGGAGTATTTCGAGGTTTTTAGAGGTAAGTGGAGTAGATCAAACAACTTAAAAATGTCATACGCTATAATGTTAGTGGAAGTATTCATCAAGCTGATAGTCGATTTAGCGACGTATCTAGAGGTAGACAGTGTACTTTCATGAGTCTTTCAGCTATGTTATGTGCGAACTCATTTGCTGTTTCACGATGGACAGGGCAAACAGTCGATCAGATATCGATATAGATGGAGATGCCATGTTTGTTAAGGCATTTGAAGAACAAGCCAAACCAGATATCGATGCACTGACGTTATCGTTGTCTTATTTACCCAATCGAGTACATTGGTCTTCGAGCAAATATACTGCTACTCTAATGACAAGGCAAACAAATTAAATGCAATATATTGCATGATGAGGCAAACACACGAAATGAATCGCCTATTATGGTGAAAAACTACATGATCTGGTAGAGCCTGACGAGGTAAACAAACTCAAATTAGCGTATGACATTTGAAAGTTGTTTGATCTACTCCACTTACCTCTAAAAACTTCGAAATACTCCACGGCAAATGCTCCAAAATACAGAATATTGAACACCTAACGTGGTATCAATTGTCTACGTGGCCCCCCGTTCTCAGTTCTCTCAACATGTCGCTTCAATAGACTGTAAAATCGTGTTCGCAGCATTTCCCTTTCGATCGAAATCGCTAGTTATAAATTACATTTATATTCTGTACTGCACATAATTTCGAATCAAACCGCCAATGGCGTATAAAAATCGAGGATTGGATTAACATCGATCGAGTAACAGTTATAACAGCTCTTCAGTTGGGCTTCCTATGGTGGTTGCAATCTACCCGTGCACGGACATACACATCCGTCTAGATAGAGACTTATTATATTATTTTTTCAATCACATTTAAACAGAAAGCCGATTGGACCAGCCTATAAAGCTTTTTATGGAATTTTTTAATAGTTATTTTCAATGATCCAATATTAATAATATAGGAGTTGCTTATTTTTATTGATCTATTTCAACATTTATACAGGGTATCTGATTAGCAGTGCCAGTTTGAACAGAGACATGTTTAATACAATTTACAATACAAATATGAATTACAAACAATATACACATGAAGATACATATGAATACGTCACAAATACTGTAATTTTGTAGTGAAAAAAATTCCTTGGTGTTTTGGCTAGATTTTGTGTATATATTGTCAATTTGAGTTCATAGTCCCACAAACAAAAATCGTTTATTCACACCATTTTTTTTTTACATCTACAAATATATAATAAACATATTTATGTAGAAAGCAAGTTATGCATGAGTTTTTTCTTAAAGGAAGAAAATCAGAATAAGCTAGTTATATAAAGAGTTAATGAATTCTAAATTTTAGGACCTTGATAGAGAATTGTGAATTGTTTTACATTTGTGAGACCAATATTGAGAGGCAATGCAAGTATCATAACTGTGAATCTGAGATTTTTTTTGTAAACAACTGCAAAAAAGATGATGGCAACAATTTATGGTGATAATAAAACATAAACTTAGCAAATTTATGTGAAAAGTATTGAGTTTAAATATATCAAGAATCTTGAGCTGGATAAACAGAGGGGCAGTATGAGCTCGAAAGTCTGAATTAGTTAACGCACGGACTGCGCACTTTTGTAGTACAAATATCCTATTTAGGTTAGTGACATAGGTGGATGACCACACCGCGGTATTAGCTAAAGATAGAAATATTAATCGATAACACTTTGGGGAAAATTAACTGAATCAAATAATTTAGGTAAAAATTTTAAACAAGTGAAAAATGATTTCAAAGAATTCAATATGCATATGATATAAACATCGATAATAAATACCTATAGTTGTTGCTCCATGCAATTACCACCAATCTAGCGAAAATATAAATTCATATTCATTCAATTTGCATGTATAAATGTTCTTATCATAGCAAGAAACAAATTTCTAATTATTTTATTTACAAATATGATTATTCCTATCCTCCTTTAAAGGCGATTTACACGGTACGACATGTCGGCCCGATTTGGTAATTTCTTTGATTTCACGGTTTCAGTCAACCACAAGGAATCTCCGTCTACAAACCTGGGGGAGACTATCACTCTGAATATTTATGAGAGAGGTAGCCCTAAGCCAGGTTAAAACCGTAATTGAGGCCACTTCCGTCCAGCGGTTCGCGCATACTCGTCATGTTATCACTCACTTGCTGTTAGATAATCTAAGCTATAGAGGACAGTTCCCCTACTTCAATCTCCCTTTAGGTAGACTAGACAATACAGAGATGAATTAACATCTTCATTTATGTATTTTTAGAATGTCCAAATGTCCAGAGACAGGCTTTGTAATTTAGCAAGAATCCACTGCATAAAGCAAAGGCCAAGCAAACTACTACCCACCGACCATGCAGACGCTTACGAAATCTTAAGAAGACCAAGAAAATCAATGAAATTTAGATAAATTTACTAAGCTTTTACTATAAAGATGAAAGTGTCCATTAAGCGCAAGTATGAAAACAAAACATAAAACTAATTGCATCGATTGCCGATGAAATAAATATAGTTCTACTTCGCTAATTACTGTAATAGTTTAGTTCCATACTCAACATTGCCAGCAATTCCGGTCATATCGCGGGCGCAATAGATCAGCGGATTTCGTCACGAAAAACAAAATAGCGCCGTTTCTTTGCAAAGAAATATATAACCGAGAAAAAAGTATATTCACGGATATAGTTTCTGAAGCTTAAATTCTTACAAAAGCCCAAATCAATCTATTAAGTCCTACATCTCTCAGAACTATCAGAATACAAATTATATTCAAAACTTAACATCTTGCCTTTCCTTTATGATCATTTTCATACGACGAATAATCAAAAACTTCCCCATACATCTCATAGTTATAGCGAGCGTAAATCGGAATATTTCAAGCATGGTTATCTTTGACCAGTCGGTTATCACAACCAAAGTTGCCCAAATAGATTTGTACAGTAGACATCATCATCTTTCCTCTAAAACAAATTCATCAGCTGGTCCTCTATGATAAACCCTTCCCTTTAAAATTCGAGCTCGAAGCGCACCACATTTTTCGTTGTATTTTTCGAGCTTGCAGCGGTTTTTCCATCGGTTAAGGTAATGGGCTCGCGCAAATTTTACCGATAGATTTTCCTGAAATTTTGCATATAGATAGTTTTTGAGATGGGCAAAACACAATAACAAAAATAGGGGGTTACCGATATAGAATTGGCGCTATGTTAGCTTGAACACGACACTCTCCGTGAGTTTAGAACAAAAACAACGCTTCTCAAAGTATTACGTCTAGTTTAATTCTGGTGGATGTAATATGAAAAAGAGAGGTTTTTAGGGATACTGGAGTAAATACACTTTCTTAAAAAACAGTTTATTGTCACAAAGTTTAGAAAAAATGCTACGTTTTGACTTCTCCAACTTGAAAAACAGTCGAAATTACGTGCGAGTGTCACGTCTTTTTTAGGTGATTTTTCACGATTTTCTCCGAAACAAACCGATAGATTTTTTATTTTTTTCGATATGTACTAGTTTTAGCTAAAAGACATCGAATTCTGGAAAAATTAGGATAGGTCACCGTGTTAGACTTTAAGTTATAAGCCTTTGAATACTGTTACGTGGCGTCCGCCATATTATTGAAATATTTAGAACACAGGAAGCCCAATTAAATTCTATATCAGCGCGCGCGTTCAAAACATGCGCAAACGTTATGCGCACGAATGCGCGAGCGCATTACCTTAAAGGAGCTCATGCGCTTTTTTGCAGAATTTTGAATGCGGCCTCATCGGAATTTGAGACCGGTTTTTCGATCGAGCTCAAAATGCTGAACACGATGCGAGATTGCTCACCGCGTTTTTCATTAGGGAACTTAAGGACGAGACGTCAAAAGAGGGTTTAAGTGAAATACTCGATGCTATTTTTTCACTTGTTCATTTTCAATTGCAACATACCTCAGAGTTTTGAAATGAATTACAGTAAAAAAGCTTTCCACGAACGGAAAATAAACTGGTTTAAATAAACTCGATGTTACGGAACTAGTCCGGGATCACTCTGACGGCAACATTAAATCATACCTTTGTTAATTCGTGGGTCTTTGTATTTAAGCTTCTTTAAATCTCGATATACAAATATGATCACCACTAACAACTGCTAGACATTAGCCACCAACTAACTTACAAAGATGATTACACAGGTATTTCTAGTAACAGGTAGAGAGCCATAACCCAAACAAGACTCACGTTACACTGTCAGGCCTATCCAATCAAGGTGCACACCAGAATCTCCAGATCCGGACCGGCCAATAAAACTTTCTTGCACAACCTTGATCATGGAGTCTCATTTGCACTATGGACTCTACTTTCTAAGTGTCAATCTTGCTCGAATTTCAATCACACCTTATAACTGCGTCATAATGTAAAAACTGGAATATACTCTAAGATTCTTTCACACATTAACGTACTAAACCTACAAAACCATTTGGTAAAGGCTTGGGACTATTCCGAACCTACAAATCTAGAACTGAGATGAAATATAAAATCTAGGATAAATGCCTAGGCTAGCATTTTTGTGTAGTTGGTCCTGCCCCTGCCCCTGCGAGGTCCAACAACTAGCCATAACAAAATTGCAATAAGAAATCTACGTCACAAAAAGTCCCTTGCCAAACTTATTAATAGACTACAAAATCACTAGGAGTATGAAATGCATGGAAAAGTGTCGCGTAACATACTCCCCTCCTTAGTTTGGTGTACCTCCTGGTACACGCTGTCGAGAAAATAGCTATAAACCCAAATAAAGTCAAAGGTTACAAAAACAAAAATGAAAGATAAACAATATAATAATCTACGCAGTTCATTTTCTATTGAATAAGATTTTTTTGTTTTGTTTTGTACGTTTTTTTTTTTTGACATTCAAAATGTTGATAGGTAGATTGTAGTTCTTCATTTCAAATATGATGCAGTTCTCGATCTTCATTTCAATGTTGATCAAGTAAAAGTCAATGACTTACAGTCTGAAGTGGCATCATCCTGACTGAGTAATTCAAATACATTCATCAGGATTCCATAACGGGTAACTTGCATTCAATAGTGTTTGGATAATTGCATGTCCATAAGTAGTTTCTTTGTACTAATCAAACTTGAACTAATGTGGATTTTCTGTATTTCTGGAAGTTTGTTATTGATGTCTTTAAGGTCAAACTGATCAGTTCAAACATTTGGTAATTCCAATCTAATAATCTTTCATCTAATGATCAAGTCAATGTTAACTGGCAGTGAACAACAACTTCAACGTTCTCGCTTTGGTCTTTTGCAGTGATCACAGTGGTGATTATCCTTTGGACGACAACACCAAATAATTATTTGAGTAACAATCCATAGGGTACAGAAGGCTATAAATCCTCCAATTGTATACATAATTATTCTGTCTGCTGTTGTAAAGTTATCTTCTTTGATTTT
The DNA here is from genome assembly GCA_029948255.1 of Telmatactis stephensoni. Lineage (NCBI taxonomy): Eukaryota > Metazoa > Cnidaria > Anthozoa > Actiniaria > Isophelliidae > Telmatactis > Telmatactis stephensoni. The sequence goes on from JALIZF010001609.1 coordinate 266,274, forward strand.
ATCAATTTGTTCATTGGCGGTGTTAATGTCATTACTGAGTTTGTAATCATAGAAATCGTATAATTTGTTAAGTTGTTCTGTGATGTTGTGATCAAACTTGGTTGTCTTTGGTACGTTCAATGAATTATAATGCAACTTCAAGCTGAATGTGTCCTTCAAGTTCCAAGGGATATATTTAATTGTTTTCTCCTTTAGTATGGGTAGCGTAACTTCTAAAGTCTTTGGACAGCTGGTTGACAGTCTTGACTTCATGCCACTGAATGTTGTGTTGCATGGAAAGTTATAAATAGTTAACGGTGAAACCGTTAAAGTTCCATGGTTTGTAGTTAGTGACCCAGACGTTGTTGAAAGGTAATACCGACCACCGATGTTGACTAACGGATGTAGGTCTTGACAGGACTTGGATGATACGTGGTATCGGGGAAATCCCATCTCCACGCGGGGGCTCCATGGAAACCCAAGCCATCCAATTCTTGACTTGCACTTACGTCATCGAAAAATTTCCAGGATCCTGAGTGAAATCAAAAGAGCACATAAAACTATGTAACTCTGCAAAATTTTGAATTGAAAGAAGTTTTTGTTGCGAAGATATTGCCATTTTAAATGCTCATTCTTTAGTAAGAAATGTATGGCACTTTGTGATTGGTGTCACTCTACGGGTCACCAAAATATCAGCGGATTTCACTTCCCTGAGTAAATTCAATGTATATCTTTGTAAAGAGCAAGTAAAGCTCCATATGTCCAAGAAATTTTCAGTCCGAAAGAGAATTTTTTTGCAAAGATATTAGCAATTTCCCAAACTCATTCTTATGTAAGAAATGTATGTCGTCGCCATGTTGGTGTCGCTCAGTGCGACACCAACATGGCGGACAAAATACGAATTGGCAAAATCATATAATAATAACAGTTAAATCGTTTAAGTTGATACAGATGTCTTAAAAAACAAAAGTTTCATTCAAAGACCAAGCCAAATGTGCGTAATTTGTAGCAAATTTGTCTGTTTTTGCGTCTGTTGAATACGCGTGACAATATTGCGTGACAAGATTTATACCTCTGATAACTCGAAAACCAAACAACGGAAATAGTTCAAAAATTCAGGAACAATTTCTGTTGTGGATATAAAGAACATACTATAGACCCAACTTTAAGTGATCTATATGAAGCATGTAAGTTTTTTAATGACGTCATGTGAAAGTCAAGAATATCACTTACCACTTGAAGAATGTTAGTAGGGCAAAGCAACGCATCATTATTTACAAAACACTTATCTAAAGCAGATGTTGATATTATGTGCTTAGTAAGAGGGCAAGTGATTAACGCAAGGTCAGATTTACGAATTGGTCCTTCATAACAAACATTAGAAATGTTAAATTTAAGTGGGGTTAAGTGTTCTATAGTACACAAAGATTCTCGTTCGCGAATTTCCGGTACTATAGCTAAGACGCTAACAGTAACGTTATTTTTGTTATGTACAACATCAACAAGAGGATCAGCCAGAACAGGCAAATTGTTTCTTAAAGCGTTGACTGTGATACTGAGTTCGCGATAGTTTTCTAACTTCGAAAGAAATTCAGAAAACATAAACTGTGGCAAGTCTACTGCGCCAAACAACTTTTTCTTATTAAGTTGAGCCAACTGATTCATAACATCTTGGACTTCGAGGAATCTCATGACAACAGAAAAAGCACGGTTAATCTCGGTAGCGAATTTCGATAAAAAGGCTAAATTTAGATAAGATCATCACATTTAACTGTATTATAGACATCCGGTTGAGTTCTTTTTCCCATTCCGTGAAGACCTTATCAATTCCTTTTACTGCAAAAATTAGTCTACTAAAAACAACCATATACTAAAGGGCTTGATTGGTAGCATCTCTTTGAACTGTTGCATGTAGTTACAGCTAATCACTTGGATTTTTCATTAAAATTGCGAATTAATTATTGTTTATCAATGATGTTTCTCTGTGGCTCCCATGTGTTTGCACTGTCTGAAAATCCATACCACTTGATCAAGTACTCAACTTTTCCTTTTCTTCTCCGTTTCTTTAATATCTTTTCAGCGTGGAAGATTTCAATATTGTCGATGATACTGTGTCCATTATCTGAGCTATTGGTACTACTTTGATCTTGTTGAAGAACTTCAGGTTGCTGATCTACAGCTGAATCTTCACTGTTACTCTTACCACTTGTTTCACTTTGACTTACTTCCATGTTCTGTGTGTTTTCACTGTCTTTCTCAAAACTTTCCTCTGGAATATCTGACTCATCTAAGTATGGTTCATCAACATCATCTTGTGGTGGCTCAATTGGTCTATCATTAGGATCAACAAAAGGCTTCATTCTATTCACAACAACAGCAAACAGCAAACTTGTCTCTTTGGTTGTTGTCTTTTTTGACAAAGAAGTGCGATTCAGATAGTGATTGACAGAGACGGTAGGGCCCATGCCAGCAACATAACAATTTTCTTGATAAGCCTCGCTTAATCTTAGGAGTATAAACAAAAACTCTATCTCCCACTTGAAATTTACGATCTTTGGCTTTCTTATGAAACTGTAGTTTCATTTTCTGCTGAGCTTTCTGTATATTTTCTCTAGCGATATTCTGAGTGCGTTCAATGCTCTCCACTATTCTTTCTCGATGCTCATTTACTGATGATGACAAGTTGGTTGGTTTCAATAACTTTACATCTATGGGAAAACGAGCTTCACGACCATACAGCAGATAAAACGGAGTTTCTTGTGTTGCTTCGCTGGGTTACACTCTGTAAGCAAATAGAGCTGAAGGAATATAAGTATCCCAGTCTGTTTGTTGACTGTTTACAAACATTGATAAGCTCTGAATTAAGGTTCCATTCATTTTCTCCACTAAACCATCGGTTTGAGGCCGATAAGGTGAACAGTTTACTTTATGAATTCTAAATAACTTGCAAACTTCTTCTATCAAAGAGGACGAGAAATTCTTTCCACGGTCACTGAGAAGACAGGAAGGGGCTCCATGTCTTGAAATTATCTCGTCTACAAGAATTCTAGCTATAGTACTAGCTTCCATGTTTGGGATTGCAAAAGCTTCCGGCCAACGAGTAAGATAATCACTGAACACTAAGATGTATCTGTTTCCTCTGGTAGTTTTAGTGAGGGGTCCTATAAGGTCAACAGCTACACGCTCAAAGGCACCCCCTACTGGTATTGGTAGCAATGGTGCTTTCAAATTAGTCCTAGGCGTTTTGCGCATGGAACAATCTATGCAGCACTTACACCAATGTTCTGTGTCTTTGAACATACCTTTCCACCAATATCTTGCTCTTTTAAATTAAAATTTAATTAAAATTTAATTTAATTTTAAATTAAAATTTCTGGTAGGTCTTGTTAGTTCCTAGATGTCCACCAGTTACATGATCATGAGCACTACTCAATAATTCAAATCTCATACTGCTAGGTATAACTAAGCAGCTCTTAAATAATTCACGACATCTAGAATACGACAATTTCTCTCCATATAACTTATAGCAATTACTCGACTTAAACCATCGCACTTTGCGGAATACTGCCGTCGTGGACTTTAGGTCAACACCGCCCATATTGATGTACCTCTCTAACAAACTAACAGGACAATAATCATTATTAAGACGCTTAATAGAAACATAATTTCCCTCCCTGTAGATATCATTCTTGGCCCTGGGAACATAAATTTTAACATACTCCGAACAAAACTCGAAATGGCACGCTAAAATGCTACTTAATTCATCAGAACGAAAAAACACCGCGAATCCTGTACTACATATACAAGCCAATCCATCAGATTGGCTGAAGCGCTTCCGTATTTCCCAATTATTTCTTTCATTAAATCTGACGACATGGGAGTTTTCTTTTCTATGGGGGGGCTTACGCCGTTTGGCCGATTCCAACAGATTCTTACAGGCCCCACTATCTAAAGGATTCCCTACTAGAGATGGCACAAACGAGTGCATCCATTTAAGCGCCGCGTGACACAATACCAGCCTGCTATATGACTTACATTCATTATACAATTCACTTAAATAAACAACAACGCTAGCTACAGAAAAAGGAGACACTGTGGCGATGTTATGCCGCTTGCACCAAATACGAAAGGAAATTACTAATTTCCTTCAAGTAGCGCCGAGACGTCGACGGAGCTCGAGACTCAAGAAACTGCTCCACTAACATTCTGCAATTTGGCCGCATTGAAGCAGGTAGCGCGTTCCAATCGGGACACCTTGCAAACATCTGAAACGACAAAATACAGCAAGGTCAAAGTCTTACGAACCAAACAAGATGACCAAACGTCAACTCGTGCCATTCAAAAGACGCCTACAATCCTGATTGGCAAGCGCCACTGAATCATTCCACCTCAGATGGGCAAGCGCCACATAGCTGAGTTACGTTGGCAAGCGCCACAACTAGCTCCATTTAGGCCAGTGCCTCCTTTTCTCTCTTCTAGACTCGGCCCAGTGTCTTTACAGAAACTTCTTGCTTTCAATTTTTTTTTACAAAGATACAACTCCTTTCCGGGCTATAGTCTCCTTCGGCCAATCGTGACGGGCTTTCGATATTAACGCGCACCCTAGAGCAAGCTTAAGTTCGATTTCTTCGATTAGAAAACAAAGCGCACGGCTAAAACGTTTCCGTAGAAACGATCCGAGCCCAATAGCGAATTGACGTTCCTACCATGTGAGAGCGCTAATTTCCCGCTAAATACCTTATGACCTTGAATGCAATCCGAAAATTTGCGCGAAATCAATGGCCAAAAATAAGATGACGGCCAAAAGGGAACTACCAGCGTGGCGCTGGCGCGACGAGCGTGTAGATAGTTTAAAGCTTTGCCTACGGTGTCCACTGGGGGAACCACCAAACAATTCTCCTTTTCTAACTTCTGCACGAAAAAATCCACCCCGCTGCAACCGGGGCTCCAAAAGCGCGAGAAAAACTTGCCGATCTTCGTGTTGTAGTTCGCAAAACAGTCGACTGTGTGGGGACCCCATGACCTTTCCAGACATTCAAAACAACTTGCGCTAATTTGCCAATCGTCGATGTCGATCATTCGACTGATGTAATCCGCCCTTTGGAGTTCCGTGCGAGGAATCCATTGCACCTCTAAATGAATATCGTGATCCGCGCACAACTGAAAAATCCTTACTGCCAACACGTGTAAATCTTTTTTCATGCTGCCTACTTGCACGATTCTGCAAGCGCTATCCCTTGATTAATGGCAAAAACGAATCGACTGCGTATTCGATGGCTGATAATTCTCTCCATGTGGAACTGTTCTTACTCTTTCCGTCCTTCCATAACTTCTGACACACTTGTTCGCCGTTTAAATTCAAATGTGCGCCACACCCTGTACCGCTGGCGTCTGAATAGACAATGTAATTGGCCCTGGGACAATCCTCGTAACTTATTGTTCTACAATTCTTCTTATCCGCATTCCAATCCCAAAATTGAACCTCTCGAAGGCAATATTCGTCTAATTCGAACTTGGAATCCCAATCCTGGGCGGCGGCAATAGAAATGCAACAGTATCTAGTCATGATGCGAGACAAATTCCCATACACGGCACCCGCTGATATGATCTTGCCAACAAACCTACTGAGACCGCGAGCTGAAATCGACGATTTTTCGTGAAAAATTTGCTCGATTGTTTCTTTTATGCTGTTTATCCGTCGATCGGAAATTTGCACTGTACCTCGCGCACTGTTCCATATTAAACCCAGCCACTGAATGCATTGTTGTGGTTGCCAAATCGACTTATCGTCGTTACTGATAAACCCGGACCTCCTCAGATCCGATTGAACGCGTTGTGACACGGCCCTACAAGTGCTTTCGTCGTAATCGATAATCAAACCGTCGTCTAAAAATAACGCTATGTTCACGCCCTGGAATCGCCAATATTTTTCTAATGGTTTTAGCACCTTCGTAAAAATGTGAGGTGCTGACGACAGACCAAATGGCAACACCGTGAATACAAAATATCGCATTGGACTGTTCTCGGAAAACTTCCAGCCAAAGCCTAGAAAACTCTGATAATCTGGATGGATGTCTATGTGGTGATAACCACTCTTCAAATCGAACGAAGCCATGTACGACCCTAGCCGGAAGTACGCTATGGCTGTTTTCCAATCCTCGTACTTAACTTTTTGCTTTCTCAAGTACTTATTCACGTGTCTGAGATCTAAGATCAGTCTTTTCTTGCCGTTCGGTTGAATGGAAACGCTTAGGGGATTGACGACGTGAGGTGCAAATGGCACTTCTGAAAGTCGACTTGAATTAAGCAGTTCTTCGATGGCACCGTCTACAAAATCTTTATGTTCGAACGCGGACTTATTATTTCGCAAATCGACACTTGGCGGCAATGACTCAAAAGGCAAACAATAACCGTCGTTAACTACGGACACAATGAAATTGCAAGCTCCTATGCTTCTCCAGAAATCAATGTTCCTTTTCAAATTTCCTTTAACCTGCCTCGGGTTCGTGCAGCCGGACAAATTCTCAAACTCACCCAAATCACAATAACATTCGTTTACCTCGACCAAGTCGTCTACAAGACTGCGGTCATCATTTACTTCCTCCGTCGAAACCGTTTCCTGATCCGGCGCGAGAAGTTCAGGTGCTGCTTGGATAATAGAAACCGCTTGACCTGTTGGATGGCAAACTTGACTGAAACCACCCTGATCCGGCCCTGCAAGACTTGGCCCAGTGCCCGACGCGCCCACAGCGGAAACACCGGTTGAAGTTAGTAAACTCTGAACGGCCTGAAATCAATCTAAGTTACCGTAATGCCTTACAGGCTGCTGGGCTTCTGGACCTCACCACTCGGAGAGTTGAGGCGTGTAGGAAGTTTCTAAGTGAATCCCAGGAACCTGTCAGGTCATTAATCAGTAAACACACAGTACACCCTCACGGGTATAATCTTAGATTTGAGTCCTCCAGATTCCATTGTCCTATGCCAAAAACCAATCGCTTCAGTGAGTTTGACACTATTAAATATCAGTAATTTAATTAATAAAATATCATTATATTATTTATTATGTAGGACCAATATGCATATTAGTTGTATGAGAAGTATTGTCATTCGTGATTATTGTATGGTATTAATGTATTGACCCCTTTGCTGTAATCCAGTTCATACTGCAAAAGCAATTGAATAAACACATATCTATCTATCTATCTATCTAACCGAGAAAGATAACTTATGAATAATCCATGAAGCAGGTATGCAAAGACAAAATGCCAATCGACGGGGAGGGTGGGCGGGAATAGTGAAGACGTCAGCAAATGGACTGCGAGAGTGTGAGAACGAACCTGAATAAAGCATCTCCTTAAATACCTGCATAAAACAATTACAATTTCTCCAGGGACTCCAATTAACAACCTTCTTAATGAACCTTGAATGAATTCAATCACATAACAATAGAAAATACATTTTCCTCTGGTAGTTTTAGTGAGGGGTCCTATAAGGTCAACAGCTACACGCTCAAAGGCACCCCCTACTGGTATTGGTAGCAATGGTGCTTTCAAATTAGTCCTAGGCGTTTTGAGCATGGAACAATCTATGCAGCACTTACACCAATGTTCTGTGTCTTTGAACATACCTTTCCACCAATATCTTGCTCTTAATTTCTGGTAGGTCTTGTTAGTTCCTAGATGTCCACCAGTTACATGATCATGAGCACTACTCAATAATTCAAATCTCACACTGCTAGGTATAACTAACTGTGATATTGGCTCAAAAGCATTTCTTCTGAAATTATGTTCAAGGTGGTACAGCAATCCATCATCACCAATATAAAACTGGTCTTCCTTCAGTAGGAATCGTCTGGCTAGTTTGTCACTCTCTGGCAATTCACCGGTTTCTAAATAACAGATTAAACTTGACAATTCACGATCACGCCTCTGGCATACATACACTTTGTCTTCATCCTCATTCCTGACATTTCCTCTGATGGTATACAACTCACACTTCTCATAAGTTCTTCTACTTAAACCATCTGCATTTCCATTCGTCTTTCCACTTCGATACATAATGTCAAAGTTAAACTGTTGTAACAACAAAGCCCATCGAGCCAACTTACCAACCAAAGGATGCTTTCCAGTCATCAGCCATTGTAAGGCACTATGATACGGAAGCCCAGGAGGGTCACTGATCGTTTTTATTTTTAACTTTTTGCTTTTTGTTTTTAATGTTTCCGTTTTTGTTTGTAAGCTTTCAGTTTTTATTTTGAACTTTTTGCTTTTTGTTTTTAACTTTTCGGTTTTTATGTTTTGCTTTTCCGTTTTTAACTTTTCGGTTTTTACTTGTATGTTTTCCGTTTTTATTTGTCGATTTTCCGTTTTTATTTTTGTCTTTTCCGTTTTTATTTTTGTCTTTTCCGTTTTTATTTTTCGCATTTCCGTTTTTATTTTTCGCATTTCAGTTTTTGTTTTTCGCTTTTCCGTTCGTTTTTATTTGTTCTTTTTCCGTTTTTATTTGTTCTTTTTCCGTTTTTATTTGTTCTTTTTCCGTTTTTATTTTTCGCATTTTCGTTTTTATTTTTTGCTTTTCCGTTTTTATTTTTTGCCTTTCCGTATTTATTTCTTGCCTTTCCGTTTTTATTTTTTGATTTTCCGTTTTTGTTTTTCGCCTTTTGCGTTTTTATTTTTTGCTTTTTTGTTTTATTTTTCCGATTATTTATTTTTAAAAATGAAAAACAAAAATTTAGTGTTTTTCATAAAATGGAAAAACGAAAAATAAAAACGGAAAAGGAACAAATAAAAACGGAAAAGGAACCAATAAAAACGGAAAAGGAACAAATAAAAACGGAAAAGCAACAAATAAAAACGGAAACACAGCAAATAAAAACGCTCAGCATAGACCATAATGCACTGCGGGTCAATCGTCAACATGGCGGACGTGTGGTTGTGCTGGACTCTGATGTTATCTTATAAGACTAAGTTAAGGCTGGCGTTATAAGTATATTAAGCTTAACTTATAAGCTATAAAAGTTTACATCGGAGAAAATTGCCCATACATTTGGAACATTTGCTCTTTGCGGTCCCAGCCTCTCTCTTTTTGAGCAATTCGTACACAGAGTAGCTCCAAACCCGCTCAAAATGTAACAATAACACTAAAGAGCGTGTAAGTAATGTTTTACGTCTATTATTATTATTATCTACTTTTCTTTAGCTTTTCGAGACTGTGAGTCTTTAGATGCCTTAAGAGGCGAATGTATAGCCAACGGATAGAATGAGCTTATAAAATCAGCGAAAATACGGTTCTAAATTTTAACCGATTCCTATGAATTATATATCAAAATGTTCGAAAAAGCGTAGGGTTTTCAAATCCACTTTTTGAATTTTGACAAGTTCTAATTTATTTCAAAGAGAGCCGATTTTCTAGCTTGACCCCGGTTAAGTCACGCATTTTCTCTTGTAAAAACCATCCAATTGTGTGCATTCAACTTTTGAAAAATACGGTTATTTTTTACAATAAAATTCGATCAAAACCATAAAATACAGTCTTTGAATAATTGAATTAACTACATCCACTTTTTGTTTTTGCTTAGATAGCTATTATTTTGAGAAAAGATCCAAAAACCGTGTTTTGGAGACCTTATTTGTATGGGCTCATGTGGGGGGCGTGAGCATGAAATCGTATAGCTGACTATTTGTTAACAGATTTTCTCCGATGCGTATATGCCCGACTGTATTTCAACTCGATCTTCCGGGGGGAGGTACTCGCCTATATTTTCTATATACGGGTATATGTGCCGCGCTATAGGGTATGGTTTTTGTCTGGGTTAGGGTTACAATTTGGTCGTTTTAGTCTGGGATAGGGGTAGGTTTTGGTCGGTTTTAGTCTGAAATAAGCTACGCTTTCTGTCGACACAGAAACGATGTAAATTCCATTTAAAGTTAGTAAATATTGATTTCAATCTATTGAATGGCCATTTTTTGCACGTCAACAAATGTAGTATGACCACGATGTAGTTAACACTAACTGTTTAATCTAGGATAGTGTGTACAAGTCTTAGGTTAAGTCTGGGGTAGGGTATGAAAAATCGACATTTTAGGTCTGGGATAGGGTCAGGGTTTTGAGGTCCTTACCCAAGTTGGGGTGGTAGTACCTCCCCCGGGCTCGATCTGAAATGTTCACGAGTAAAACTTACCGTACCATTCCCTACAAATACGTGAAGATTTATTGATTATTTACGATACTCTGTTTGCTTGAGTACGTGTGGAAGGCTTTATTTTACATATTACAAACACCTGCAGTCAACTAGATCTAGAGGGTGGAGTAGACCGTTATCGAGCTATCATAGCTCTAAAAGTAGCACCGCGGACCCCCTTTTCCTTAATATTGTTTTGGTGTTCCGAACTCAAAAACAACCTACATGCAAACTGGAATTTACAGAAAAAGTCCTCGATAAAATCTCGCGCGAGTCCATTATTAGAGCCTTAACTACTGTACTGTACAGTACTATACAAAGGCAAGACAAGCTTCGGATTGGAATCCCTTTTTACTCCAGGTTGTTTACATTTCTTTGCACGCCAGAATTCACCAAGTGACCATTTGTTGCAAAATGAAAATCTTTGAAATATCTACTAATTATTTTTTTCCAAACATGGTCCATTCCGCCTAATAAAGTGAAAATATACAGCACAACCACACGTCCGCCATGTTGATGACGATTGACCCGCAGAGCATTATGGTCTATGCTGAGCGTTTTTATTTTCTGTGTTTCCGTTTTTATTTCTTGCTTTTCCGTTTTTATTTGTTGCTTTTCCGTTTTTATTTGTTACTTTTCCGGTTTTTTTTCTAAATTTTTGTTTTTAATTTTTTTAAAATAAATAATCGGAAACATAAAACAAAAAAGCAAAAAATAAAAACGCGAAAGGCGAAAAACAAAAACGGAAAATCCAAAATTAAAAACGAAAAGGTAACAAATAAAAACGGAAAAGCGAAAAATAAACACGGAAAAGCGAAAAATAAAAACGGAAAAGACAAAAATAAAAACGGAGAAGGAACAAATAAAAACGGAAAAGCGAAAAATAAAAACGGAAAAGACAAAAATAAAAACGGAGAAGGAACAAATAAAAACGGAAAAGCGAAAAATAAAAACGGAAAAGACAAAAATAAAAACGGAGAAGGAACAAATAAAAACGGAAATGCGAAAAATAAAAACGGAAAAGACAAAAATAAAAACGGAGAAGGAACAAATAAAAACGGAAAAGCGAAAAATAAAAACGGAAATGCGAAAAATAAAAACGGAAAAGACAAAAATAAAAACGGAGAAGGAACAAATAAAAACGGAAAAGCGAAAAATGAAAACGGAAAAGCAAAAAATAAAAACGGAAAAGCGAAAAATGAAAACGGAAAAGGAACAAATAAAAACGGACAAGCGAAAAATAAAAACTGAAAACATATAAATAAAAACGAAAAGTTAAAAACGGAAAGACGAAAAATTAAAACGGAAACGCACTAAGTAAAAACGAAAAAAGCAACAAATCAAACGGAAAAGCGTCAAATAAAAACGGAAAAGCGAAAAATAAAAACGGAAAATCGACAAATAAAAACTGAAAACATACAAGTAAAAACCGAAAAGTTAAAAACGGAAAAGCAAAAAATAAAAACCAAAAAGTTAAAAACAAAAAGCAAAAAGTTCAAAATAAAAACTGAAAGCTTACAAACAAAAACGGAAACGTTAAAAACAAAAAGCAAAAAGTTAAAAATAAAAACGATCAGTGACCCTCCTGGGCTTCCGTACTATGATCAGTATGCACTGTAAACTTTCTACCATGCAAGTACGGTTGGAACTTCTTAATGGCTTCCACTAGGGCTAGACCTTCTCTATGGGTGGTTGAATAATTTAACTCTGTCTTACTGAAATTCCTACGATTATATGCAATTACTCGGTCACGGCCATTATCGTCCATTTGTGATAAAGTCATTCCTATTCCAGTAGAACTAGCATCAACAAAAAGATGGAATTCTCTTGTGAAATCAGGATAGACTAGAATTGGGGCTGTTGTTAACATTGTTTTTAGCTGATCAAAGGCTTTTTGACAGTCTTCGTCCCATTCAAACTTGACTGATTTCTTAGTTAGGTTATTCAAAGGGCTGGCAAGTTTTGCAAAATCCTTGATAAAACGTCGGTAGTAATTAGCCAATCCAAGAAAACTTCTCAGTTGTTTCAAATTCTCTGGTTTTGGAAATTCTTTTACAGCTTTTATCTTATTTGGACACGGTTTGATACCTTCTGGTGTTACAACATGGCCCAACTACTCTAAATGCTGTTTTGCAAACTCACATTTTTCAGGATTTAACTAGCTTCAAATTCGCTTCATCAAGTCTGGAGAAAACTTCTCTTAGATGTGCTAGATGCTCTTCAGCTGATCTTGAAAATATAATGATGTCATCAATATAGATAAGTGCAAATTTATACTCTAAGCCTCTTAAAATATGGCCCATAAGCCTTTGGAAAGATGCAGGACTATTTGTTAATCCAAATGGTAGAACATTAAATTCATACAAGCCATTGTGAGTTACAAATGCTGACTTATCCTTTGTTGCAGGATCCAAGTTGAGCTGCCAATAACCACTTTTCATGTCTAAACTGGTAAAGTATTTCGTATCATTAAAACTGTCTAAAATGTCAGTTATCACTGGTAAAGGAAAACTATCTTGTCTAGTGACTGCATTCAACTTTCTGTAGTCCACACAGAATCTCCACTTGCCATCTTTCTTCTTCACTAACACAACTGGGCTCGACCAACTACTCACTGAGGGTTGAGCAATACCTTATTCACACATCTCTTGTACTTGTCTATCAATCTCTTTCCTATTCTCTGGTGTAGTTCTGTAAGGGCGTTGCTTGATGGGAGGGTGGTCCCCAGTTTCTATGTAATGCTGGACTAAGTTGGTTCGGCCTAGGTCCTCTAACTTAGTTGCAAAAATGTGTCTAAAGTCATACAGCAAATCTCCTAGCTTGCTCTTGTCTTTCTCACTAAATGCACATTTAGAAATGTCTGGCAAAGAAGAATAATCCTGTGTATTCTCACTTTTCTCACAATCAGTAGGCTGGTCAACATCTTTGTCAAGTTCAAATGTCTCAATATCAGGATCGACAACACTAAGCTGAGCCCATTTGGTTCTACGGTATATCTTAACTGGTTTAGCGGTAGGATTCATAAGCCTTATTGCTCTGGCCCGAAGGGCCCAGAGCTGAGGATTGCAAACCGATCGTTCGGAGGGTCAGAAAATGATTTTCCCTTTACTACGCACCCTCGTGAAAAAACGTGATAAGACGAAGACATCCGAAGACGTACGAAGTAGTATCGGCACATCTACGCCTATTGTCCGGAAAATCGAAATGTCTCCGAACTGCCGCGATCACTACCGATCTCGTTTTTCCATATGCCATCGGGCATAATTCGGAAAACAGGCACATGTTCGATGTGTTCTTAGCTCCTTTCCCGCAGTTAAACGCCAGAAATACAGTGCGTGATGACAATGCTAGGCCGTTGTACCCGTTCATCAGCTCTGAAGATGTTGATTGAATAAAGTAGCTTAGAAAGGCAAGTTATTTTCTGCATATTATGCTCAACTGTTGTCTGCAAAAGCTAAAGCTGTCTTAGGACTTTTTAATTTGTTTATGTGACATTTTTTCGTGACGCCATACTTTATGTATGATTCACGTCGAACAATTTGTCCATTTGCTTCTGAGATTTGTCGCCCACTCTCTGTGCAATTCACTTCTAAGCTTAACTAGCTTTATATAAGCAAGCTGTTTAGATGAAATTTAGAAATTAGTAATCAGTACCGGGAATCAGTAGTAGACAGGCGATCGCCGAAAACGGCCATCATTCAGAACTAAAAAGCGTTTTGCCCATTGCATTTTACTAACGCATTTGTTTATAATGATGTTTTCTTGTTCTCGGTTACCTCTCAAAATTGTTTTCATCGATACCAAAAATAGTAAACTTCACTGTGACCGACGACATTGACAAATAGAATATTTAATTTGACCTTTGATTTGTCTATCAGTGTCACGCAACTGCAAATATATCCTTGTGCCTCAAGTCAACAAAATACCTTAGCATAAGTATATCAAATAGAATCTCCTTTAAAAACAGAAGAATAAAAAAAAATAATAATAATCAACTTAAGTATGGACGTCACTCCCAGGTTCGTGTCACACAACTGAGCTAAGTAGTTTCACTTCTCGAAACCAGAAACACATAAGGGAGTTTCTGTCGAAACCCAAAGGCTCAAACGCCGGTGAGAGAAATAAAAACTTCACAGAAAAATTCAAACATTTTATTCCAAAAAGCGGCCAGAGCGAGAAGCCATTTTGGCTCTTGTTGGAACTGTATTGTCTTTCGATACTTTCACAAGTTCTGCAGCACCTACTATTGAATATCTTTCTGACAAATCTGGCCTAGTTGTCACTATTCCATTAGTGTCGGGATGTAAGTCATGGTCAAGTTTCACTTGTACAATTGTTTCAGACTGTGGTGGCAATACAAATGAAAACGATGCATGTACTGGATACTGTTTCTCTTCATTCTCAGTGTTATTCATTACGGATTGTACATCGTCTACATTTGAAAAAAGAAAATCATCGTCATCAACTATATCGCCTGTTACGGTTTCGTTACTTCCGTTGACTTCTGAAGTGGGGTCATGTACTGTTAATGTGTTACAATTGGATGGACCAAAAAGTGACATCAATGGGTTAGCTGGGTACTACCACGAAATTTCCTTTCTTAAGGTCCATACAGCAATAAAATTGACTAAGAAAATCTCTACCAAGAATTAATTCATAAGACAAATCCATAACAACAATTGAAGGAATATGAAAAATACTGTCCTGTATACGTAAGGTAATAGTAGTTTCTCCTATAATTTCTAGTGGTTGACCATTGACTCCTTCCAAAGCTATGTTGCTATTTTGCTTTAAATCACAGTTGTTTAATTTCTTCCAAACAGAATAATTTAAACAGGTCATGGTAGCGCCAGTGTCTAAAAGTAATGTCACGTCTACTTCGCCAATTTTTCCTTGCAATGTCGAATTGTTTGGGTTTCCTGTCAGCTTAATTACGCCAATCTGATTGACCCCATCTGAGGGAGTTTGACCTCTATCCTCTTTTGTTTTGGCTTCGGAATTTTCTTTTTCCGGAATTTGGTTTAGCAATGTCTGAAAATCGCCTTGAACTTGAGACTGATTAGAGCTCATTTCAGAATCTTGTTCACTAGAGATATTGGACTCGCTTTCTAAATTTTCTTGCAAACATGGTTCTTGTGCCACGTTTTCAATTTCTAAAGACTTTAAGTACAATTTCTCTCGAATTGAAGCTGTACTGTCTTTGTTTTCTTTTTCTATCTTGACATTTTTAGCAAGGTCGATTACTTGATCGGTTTTGTTTTTGGCTTTTACGACTTTCTTACTCTTACACTGAGTAACTGGCGACTTTGGATTGGATTTTGAATTTGGCTTAGAAGTGTCACGGGCCCCCATCTTACCATTACTACTAGTTTCTTTACTGACAGGGGCCCCTCCTAGTTTTCCTGAGGAGGCCTACTGGCACGAACAGCATTATCTCTATTCTGGTTACGTGGATTTGGATGATAATTGCGATTACGGTTTTGAAATTGGTTTTGACCACCACAATTTTGAAACTGATACTGATTCTGGCCAACATTCTGGGCATTATGCAAAAATCTACAATTGAACACTGCGTGACCTTTCTTTCCGCAATAACCACAACTGACCACTCCTTGTACACTTCCTCTATTTCTGAAATCACCTGGCCTAAATGGTCTACCTCTACCACGATCTTGAAATTGCTCCTGTACTTCCTGTTTTATTGCTTGTCTAAAGTCGAAGTCATTATATGGCATTGAGGGCATTGAATGTGGTTGTTGTTGTTGTGTGTTCGAAGCTAATGGTTGTTGTTGAAAACTAGCTTGTTCGGGATAGTATTGAGCATTAGATGACGGTACTGGATACTGCTGAAAACTAGGCACTGGTAAACTAGGATAAGGTGTTGTATTCAACGAAGGGTCATGTACACTTGCGACAGGACTTGGGAAAACTAGACTATTAGGTTGCGTCCCAATGGCACTAACATTCTCACTCTGGGATGGCACAGACACTGAGGTATTTGGCACTTTTGTCGGCTGAGTAGGAAAAACTCCTAAGTCTTTCAGATTTTTCAAAATCTCGACTGTCAGTTCCTTAGAATCGATGGCTTTAGGTTTACTTTCAGACTTCAAAGTGACTTCTTTAAGTCTAGCAAAATTTTCGGCTTGTTCAATTGTTTCTGGCTGCTGCAATACAACGTAACTTCGTATCTCTTCTTTCAAACCTCTGACAAAATGTTTTAAACACTCAGCGGGCGGCAGGTTAAGCCTGTTACACTGCTTTCTTATGTCTGTGATATAGGCATTGAGTGACTCTCCCTCTCTTTGCTTTCGCTCATCTAACATCTGAGTTAACTGCCACTTAGAAGCACCTGAAGCATAGTGTTTTTCTAGGGCCTCAGTAAGCTGGTTAAAGGTCAGGGTATCTCGATCAGGCAGAGAGTTAAACCATACACTAGCAGACCCTCTAAGGTACAATGGCAAAGCTTTACAACTCTTGTCTCTACTCCAGCCACAGATGTCTGCCGCACGGGTATAACTGCTGATAAAATCGCGCACATCTTCACTATCGTCACCTTAAAAGGTTGTAAAATTAAACATTCTTCTAAAACTGAGTGAATCCTGACACGCTTCATGTAATGCAGACATTCTGTTTTCATGCTCTTGTCGTTCCACTCTCAGATTTTCTAACTGTCGCTCTAAGGACTCTTCCATTTCCCGAACTGAGTCGGGGCTAGGCGCAGGATGTTTTAATTCTTCTGATGTTCGCGTTGCTCTCTCTCCTTCCTCTAGCTGATCGTTAACAAACTGACGATGCAGTATAAGAACAGGATCGTACAAATGATTTTCAGCTCTGAGTTCTGAGGGTTCACTCTCGTGTTCACTTTCGTGTTCCACTTCACTGTCTAACAAATATGACGGAGTTTGGGGTAAAAAGTCATTTCTAGTTAGTGGGTTTTCAACATCAGTGGCTCCAGAAAATTGATCTATGGGCAGTTGACCATCACTTCGTACAACTAATGGACTACTATTCTCACTGCATAATTAATTAGCTCAGAGTATAAATAAGCCTGCTCGATCTAGGAGTGGTCACTTCAAGATACGCCGGCACAACGTGAACTTTCGCTCTTTGCCATCATCGTCAACCGCCACCAGCTCTAATTCAAGATTCGTACTCTGAGTACTCTCAGCAGCCTCAACGTTCTCACCTTTCTACCAAGCTTGTCTAAACTTAACATGGCTAGCTAGCAGAGTTAGCGAGCACAACTGCACCAGCTCGCTTTGGTAAACGTATATCGAGGTAATTTAGTGTTTGCGACTCGGACATTTTCTCTTGGTTTGCCCGGGGTTTATTCCCAATTTTGCTAGTGGTCGTTTGTATTTGTAGCCGCTTCTAGGTTTTTCTCGTCCTAGTTTGCTGTAAGTTTGTTATTTTCGTTTTATCAGTCGGCCTGCCGGTTTGGGTAGGCTTTCAATCGTTTCTATTCCTTTTTCATAATTGTTTCTTTGTGGTTTATTTTACGTTTTCTACACTGGCTTTCGTTGGCTAAAAATTTTAAGCTTTATATCATTAACCCAAACCGCTTTTATTGTATATTTTGTGTTACCTCGGCCAGTACTGCCATTAGCGTCCTACTTTGGTAATTTGCATTCGTCTTGCATGCTTTGTGTTACGCTTCGTAACTTCGGTCTTTGTTTCCAGTTAGTTCGTTAGTCGTAAAGTTATTTGTTTTATGCTTTGTTTATTTAGTGCTCTAATTATAAATCTACGTTTTAACTTCAATTAATCCGCATATTTGATGTGGCCTTAAGAGCCACGAGGTTTGAATTTTAAAGAACCGCACAGATAGAGGAGTACCGCTAGCGAAGGTGGCCAGAAGAGCCACGGGTTTGCGAATTTCATAGAATCGCACAGATAGAGGAGTACCGCTAGCGAAGGTGGCCGGGAGAGCCACGGGTTTGCAAATTTCATAGAATCGCACAGATAGAGGAGTACCGCTAGCGAAGGTGGCCGGGCCACGGGTTCACGAATTTTGGGAATTGCATTGATAGAGGAGTACTGCTAGCGAAGGTGGCCAGAAGAGCCACGGGTTTGCGAATTTCATAGAATCGCACAGATAGAGGAGTACCGCTAGCGAAGGTGGCCGGGAGAGCCACGGGTTTGCAAATTTCATAGAATCGCACAGATAGAGGAGTACCGCTAGCGAAGGTGGCCGGGAGAGCCACGGGTTTGCGAATTTCAAAGAATCGCACAGATACAGGAGTACCGCTAGCGAAGGTGACCTAGAGAGCCACGGGGTGGCGAATTTAAAGAATTGCATTTATAGAGGAGTACCGCTAGCGAAGGTGGCTTGGAGAGCCACGGGTTTACGCATTTTGAAGCATTGTATTTACAGAGGGATACCGCTAGAAGAAACGAATACGTACCATAGCCATTGGTAGAATGTTTCCCCTTTTTTCATTCGGCCCATTTTAACCTCCCTACCCTTCCTCTCTGTTGACCTCGGGGGGGGGGGGGGGGGGGGGGGGCTAGCTAAAGCTCTAATTCTGGACCTAGTTCAGAGCCTAGGGTCAACATAGGGTGGGGTTCCCTTTCGTGCATCGCAAGGTAAATTGAGCCTCTTATGTTGAGCATCGTTTATACAACTGTCTATCGTTTACAGGGCATACCGCCTTGTTTTCTTTCCCGGGGACCCTACCCTCTGTTGGCCCCTATGGCTACCTAAATTGCTACCTAAGTTCGTCATTCTAGAGAACCTCAGGATGCGAGGTCAATTTCTTGGAGACAAGTTGATGTTAAAAAGGTCTATGCCTTCATAACAACCTTTTCCAGTTTGCATTTTTGGGTGCGAGGAATTTGCATTCGGGGTTTATAGGTGTTTATGAATCATCTCATTCCGTCTTTAACTCGCTGTAGTGGATCCTGCAATAGTGTGTATGACATAGATATGGAATACATGGCAAGGTGATGGAATACGTTTTAATGCCATATCAAGATTTAAGATTATTGACTTCACAGATTAAAGTCCCATAATCCCTAGCAAAAACGTACATTTTTGAAAAAGTCGAGTATCTTGGACTCAAAGTTAAAGCGAAGAAGAATCAAAATGAGAGGAGATAGACAAGAAAAATTTGATATATTAGAGAAAGCATGCTGTGTTCCTTTTTTGAGTTTTAGAGGAACAGTTCTGCTAACGTGGATACACCGTCCGCTGTTTTCTGCTCGCAGTATTTCACTAAACGCTTAGTCTAATAATGTACTCGCCCATTCAAAGCTTATTACCCCAGATTGAAACTCGTGTTCTCCGGAAGGCTAGAATTTGGCCAGTAATAAACGCATTTGGTTCATAGCATATTTTGACCTTAAACACACATTGTGTCGTAATTTAAGGAACAAACGTCTCGTCACGACACATTTAAACTCAGCGAAGACAGCGCAAAATGTTCATGTCAAAGTAGTAGAATTTTTAGCAGGATTTACAGAGAGTGTATAGCAACAACTATATACGTTATATCCGGGATAGCACGCAAGAGATTTTGCTATCTTCTCTTTAGAATTCAAGCTTAGAATAGAGTACATGTCATATATATCCGTGAAATAAAACTTGATTTGTATTGGGCATTTCCGTCATTGCATGCCGCTATTATATACAAACTAGTTAATATCACTGAAGCAGAACAGTCAAACGAAAGACAAAACTGAAGCACATGCGGAAAAGGTTGAGAGGTACATTTAACTACGTTTCTGCGTTTGTTTTTGTTTTGTTTGTTTTTTCTTTTTGTTGAATTTGTCTAAGCAAGGAATGAAAAAACGACAGTGACAAGTCATTGTGCAGGAAGGCCGCTTGAGGAATAAAATGAGATTACTTTCATTTTTGCTGACTTCTTGTGTCCGTATATAATTAAGAATAAAATGTCTTCGAAACTACAAGTTTTATTTGCGTCTTGTGCCGTTGTTTAGCTTCAAGAGCTTAATAAATGGAGTAGGAAACCATTTCATTTTCATTCCTCTTGTCTCTTGTGTATTTTGCGTTTTGGGTCTTGATTTTTCAGCCCTGGAACAATAAAGTGTGGATAGAACCAAATTTGATTTGCGTCTTTGTCGTTATCTTAGACTTATAGATGTGTCTTGTGTCTTGACTTTTAGAAGGATTTATGTGCAAGAATAAAATGTATGCCGAACTTCATTTTCGCCTTTTGTATTTGTTTGCACCTATAGTTTACGCCTGGGTGAATTTCTTAGTTTGTCGATAACTAAATACTATTGTGCACTAATTGGTTAGTAATTCTTTCTCGGAATATATGGCGTGCACTCTAACTTAACACCGATCAATCTTATGGCATTAAATTTGTCTCTAGATCATAAACCAATTTAGCGGAAGCTCATCCAGTTATCATCCCGGCCTCCATTTTAGATTAATAATAGCCATTCTGTCCAAGGGAAGCCTCTTGTGCCTGTTTCTTGTACTGACTCGCCACGACTTCAGCGCTCTCATGCAGGACGTAAGTGGGGACACTTTGGCCACTAGGTCGATCCGAGCAACTCGGATGTTATGTTGCTTCAGCTCTTCTTGCACTCTTTCCAAATTGACATACGGAGGGACCAAGCTCTGCGGGTTTCCTGCATCTTTCTACCAGGTGAAATGACGTCTTTACATGCTCATATTCTCAAGGTCATTTTCCAAATACCTCGTACGCGCATTCTCGCCGGGACAAAAGAAAGTGAGAAGACTCGAACGCGAAAGCTAGAAGGCATTTTTCACATTCTTATTTGCGGCCTTTGTTAGGTTCAGTGAATACTTTTCTCGGTCCTGCATTCCACCTAGGTGCATCCGGTCTTGGAGTTACCGTTGCTGACTTTTACATTTTTGTTTATGATTCATCCGTCGAACGGATTTTTAATTTCGCGTGATAAGTCAGTTGGACTATGGGTGGGGAAATTTTTGTTCCTGCTTTAGGGTAGATTGGGCCTGTTGGCCGGGAAATTGGCGTTTTTTATCAGTTTGAATCGCGTTTTTCTTCGTTTGTTGGTTCCCTTTTCCGGCCGCTACTCTACGTTTCAGCTACTATCAGCAATATAGAAAGTCCTATTACAGATCGGTTTTCTTTGGACCTGATGTTCTAGCATTCTGGTCAACTCGGATTCCTTAAACGTTTCACCTGTTTGCAAATAGTTTGGTTTTGCGGCAAGCATAATTAACCCACCAGTAGTGGACTGCACATGGCTCTTTACGAAAAGCAATGTCTTGCTAGCCAGTTTAGCTGGACAAGAGCGGTCCGTACACGCCCACTAGCTTGTTGTGAGTGGTGGTTTCTAAGAGTAATTTCTCTACTTTTGGCGTCAGTCTTACGAGTATCCTTGATAATTTGAGACACTATGAATCTTATTTCCAACTTCTAGTTCAATTGGTATTATTACTG
The DNA here is from genome assembly GCA_029948255.1 of Telmatactis stephensoni. NCBI lineage: Eukaryota > Metazoa > Cnidaria > Anthozoa > Actiniaria > Isophelliidae > Telmatactis > Telmatactis stephensoni. The sequence goes on from JALIZF010001609.1 coordinate 287,832, forward strand.
TTTGCATTTGGCAGACTGCTAACGATGCAGTGATAACTGGCAAATTAAAGAGGAGAGAGTGCTGGTTACGAGTGCGGATTTTCGGAGTTGGAATCTGAGTAATGGAGAGAGTAGTGGGAAGTTAGTAGGTAATATATGTTTGATCAATGAAGACTGGGACTAATCCACGCCCCCAACGGAGATTGAACCTACAATTTCAGATTACTGGTCCGATGCCCTAACTACTAAGCTGTGGAAGGCCCTAGTAGCAAGCAGGTCGGCTAATCGTTGATAACTCGAGCGGTTCAGATGATGGGAATCTTCTGTAGGAAAGTGGGAAGTTCTTAGGCGGTGGTTGTTTTAGTCCATTTGGGCCGTGGCCCTGATAAACGTATGTATGGTGTATTGGTGAGGGCAGGAGCGGACTCCTCCCATAACTTAATTATACGATGAGTTAATGAGTATGCAGTGAGGATATATTACAATTTGCTATGTACCCTACATAGAATTTCTATTGCTTTTTAACCCCAAAAGTTATCCCTAAGAGGGAATAAGTTATTGAATTCGACTAGACATTGTGCTCCTCGAAAATAACAGCAATTTCGTCATATTTCAACCAGAAACGTTTTCGTTCAGTTCTACCTTCTTTGCAGCATAAATTACAGTAGGGAAGCGTTTTCTTTACAATCTATGATCAACCCGCAGTCCAAGTCTCCAACGAGGGAGGTTGTTAGGCAATAGTGGTTGGTGCTGTAGATTAGGTTTCCGACTACAAGTTTTATCTAATTCGGAACTCATGGGCATCCTTTTTCGGCCGTTAAAAAAAAAAAAAATAAATTAAAAAAAAATAAAATAAAAATCTGTCCCACAGGAGAATACGGCAGTTCATTACACAAACCCGGAATTTCACCAAGCAAAACAAACTCAAAACTGACTTGTCAATATCCTTATTACATGCTTATTACCTCATCAGTCGCGGACTCCTCCCATAACTTAATTATACGATGAGTTAATGAGTATGCAGTGAGGATATATTACTATCTCTTGCTATCAAAGTACTATCTGGTAGCTGTTCTAGAGTTTGACTTGCTTCACTATCTTCACTATTTCCATCTCTATCAGAAATACGGCTGAACGATCCTAGAGAAATTACTGGTCCTAGAGGAGTACTGGCTTTCCTTTTACTACCAAGGAAGGAACGAACGAACTTAGGTACCGGTAATTGAACTGAACTTTTAAAAGAACTTAATCCACTTGTACTAGGCGATTCGCTACAGTCACAGTACTTTTCTAATTCCACGGCCTTAGCCGCGCGAGCCTTACTCCTAGTCCACAGCTTGAAAAAGTTAGCGAACTTAACAGAAAAATCAAAAACACCGAACGAACTTAAAGAAAAAGCCACAGAACGAAAACTAAAGGACTTATGTTTTCTAAATTTATCGAAATCAAAAAGTTACTACGCAATAGAAAAGGATCGAATTATACTTGAGCCGATTTGAAAAAAAATTAGTGCATAAAATTAGGCAAAACAGATAACATAAAACAATGCATTGCAACAATTAAACAACATAAACACAGTGTAAATTAAACAAGAAATTAGACAAGAATGAACAGTTCACAAAGAATTAAAGTGAATTGGGCAGCAGGGCAACCCAGGGAGGGCCCACACAAAGATGAACTTCCACAGCAATCATAAATGTTGGATCAAAGTCGAGTATCTCCACCAATTTGTTACGGAACTAGTCATGTCCGGGATCACTCTGACGGCAACATTAAATCATACCTTTGTTAATTCGTGGGTCTTTGTATTTAAGCTTCTTTAAATCTCGATATACAAATATGATCACCACTAACAACTGCTAGACATTAGCCACCAACTAACTTACAAAGATGATTACACAGGTATTTCTAGTAACAGGTAGAGAGCCATAACCCAAACAAGACTCACGTTACACTGTCAGGCCTATCCAATCAAGGTGCACACCAGAATCTCCAGATCCGGACCGGCCAATAAAACTTTCTTGCACAACCTTGATCATGGAGTCTCATTTGCACTATGGACTCTACTTTCTAAGTGTCAATCTTGCTCGAATTTCAATCACACCTTATAACTGCGTCATAATGTAAAAACTGGAATATACTCTAAGATTCTTTCACACATTAACGTACTAAACCTACAAAACCATTTGGTAAAGGCTTGGGACTATTCCGAACCTACAAATCTAGAACTGAGATGAAATATAAAATCTAGGATAAATGCCTAGGCTAGCACATTTTTGTGTAGCTGGTCCTGCCCCTGCGAGGTCCAACAACTAGCCATAACAAAATTGCAATAAGAAATCTACGTCACAAAAAGTCCCTTGCCAAACTTATTAATAGACTACAAAATCACTAGGAGTATGAAATGCATGGAAAAGTGTCGCGTAACACACGATGCGAGATTGCTCACCGCGTTTTTCATTAGGGAACTTAAGGACGATACGTCAAAAGAGGGTTTAAGTGAAATACTCGATGCTATTTTTTCACTTGTTCATTTTCAATTGCAACTTACCTCAGAGTTTTGAAATGAATTACATTTGACTTTTTGTCGTGAGTGCTTCGTGCCTTCGTGACAAATGGCCTGAAGACAAAATGTCGTTTTCACTTTTTTCACTTTGACTTTTTGTCAATTTGATATTTTTTCACTTTCACTTTTTGTCATTTGGATATTTTTCACTTTGACATTTTTTTCATTCTGACAAAAACCACGTTCGGACTTTTTGTCAATTTGACATTTTTCACTTTCACTTTTTTCATTTTGCCATTTTTCACTTTGGCTTTTTGTGATTTTTAATTTTTTTTTTTTTTCACGTTCGGACTTTTTTTTCATTTTGACATTTTTCACTTTGACGTTTTGTCATTTTGACATTTTTTACTTTGACTTTTTGTCATTTTGACATTTTTTACTTTGACTTTTTGTCATTTTTTTATTGCCGCTCTCGGCCAACGTAATGAACGACACCCGAACTGCAACCCTACGAGTGTTAGTTAAAGAAATGTATGGTTTGTGTAGATGGCAGTCCCTTCAACAATACATTTGTAAATGTTAAGAATTACAAAAGGTTGCAGCTCAGTTGGTGATTATACAAAATGTTTCGAAGGTACTGTTGTGATCCTTTTTATGAGGACGTTAATTTCCATTGAAGAATAGTCTTTAGTCCCCTTTTCGTTTCTGCAGTTTTGAAATGTTCCATGGACAGATCTTGCTTTATGTAAGGCGTCAAATGATGAATACAACTATAAATCAAAAACGTATAACATAAATTTTCAACAGCTGGCAACGTAACAACACCATTTACAAAGGAATAGCGAAGAAGTAGCAAGAAAAGACGGCAATTAACAAATAGAGAGTGAAACAAACAAAGCGAGTAATGCCGGGGATTACGAAATGTGCGACCTCATGTGAACCATCTGAGAGAATGCTTGCGTTACTTTGAAATCCAAATCCAAAGTAATCTCGCGAAATAAGAACCATCGCACATAATTAACTATTCTCAAGAGACCATAATACTAAGAGAGCGAAGCTCAGTATTGATGTCTGTGCCATGTTCGTGGCGGCTAAGGCTATTTTTAGTAACTTCGCCATCGCGCGCGCAAGTCCCTCCACCAATAGAATTTGATTTTTGACGTGCGCGCGGACGGGACCGTTTGAATTCTTATTGTTTAAGAGCCTTGCGCGCGCGATGGCGAAGTTACTAAAAATAGCCTTAGCCGCCACGAACATGGCACAGACATCAATACTGAGCTTCGCTCTCTTAGTATTATGGTCTCTTGCTATTCTTTTGAAATTCTCTTACACAGGTAGGACGTATTTCAATGGATCATTGATCACTAAAATAGTATCACGCACATTAAGCTTATACTTCAACTTCATTAGCAGACGATAAAACATCCACAATCTGACACACAAATAGGCCGAATAAAGTTTGAAAATCGTTAATAAACTGTTGAAAAATGATACAATCTCTGATTCCAAAAAATATGCAACAACATTTGTTCATAAGAGCGGAGATGGAGAGGGCTGAATTAAAACTGTAATACACAAAAGGAGCACAACTTACCAACGTCGTAGAGACCACGAGGAAAAAGGGAAGAACGCTTTGACAGGTCTTGCTTGAAAGGATCACGGTTACCAAAAAATGATGCATTGTGGGGAAAAATCGAGATGTTCACCCCTATTCCGATTAGGATCGCTGCCTTGCTCCGAGCGCTTCAGGCGCTCTCCGCTGCGGCAGCAATAATTACCCAGGCACCCCGTAGGGGGACTGGGTTTAAATTTCGGCTTCGTTATTATTTTTTCCTCGTTTCGACGCAAAACGCAGTCTGGCAGCTAAAGCGCATGCGTGAAGATACAAAGGCGCATGCGTCGAGAGCTATATACTTCATGATCGCTTTCCCTCATGTTTCTTCACTTGAGAAGTACAAAGCGACATCATCATCATCATCATTTATTAAGTTGGGAAAGCCTAGTGACATCACACTAACTATAAAATAAACTATATACAATAATAAAATACATATGAGCGGTGTTCGCACAAAAGGGGTCTTGTTTGTTACTGAGACCCCTTTGATGTACCATCTTCCAGATTTGCCGCTTTAACAGCAATCTTTAGCGTTTCTATGGTCATTTCCCGGCGAAGAAAGGAGAGAGAACAACCACAACAACAAAACTCTCAAAAGAAAAAGAAAAAGAAAAGAAACAAACAAAGAGAAAAGAAAGGAAAATGAACAGAAAGAGCGCGTTTTTGTGAGAGAGAAAGTAAGACAGCAAAGAAAGACAGTAGTTATTCGGATTTCTTTGCCAATTAAATGGGAGCCAAAAACAAACTAAAAAAAAAAAAACGAAAAAAGGAAAGAGAAAAGAAAGAAAAACAGAAAAAATGGGTTTGTGAAAGAGAAAAAGAGAGAAGAAAAAGAAAAAAAAAAAAAAACAGGAAAGAAAAACAATAGTTGTCAAGGTAACTGTCAATTTGGTGCTGTTCTAGAAGACTGAAGGCTCACTTATCCAGTGACGCCTGACGAATTCTAGAGTTTACGTTCGGTGAGCGTACTGATCGTGGCCTGAATTCAGCTTCTAAGTGCTTTTCCGAGTCATTTTGTAGCACAGAAGTCGCTTGACTTGCATCATTAAGCAAGAAAAGACGGCGGAGACAATCCCCAAGCCAACTAGACCCTGTTAGCAGGGTTAACTCGTGCCCTGCTGAGAAATGTTATGACAACCCTGTTGTATATGGTTGACTAAGCAGTCGGTTCAAGTTGATTTGCTCTCCGCGGTTGTAAGTTTTACGTGGAGAAGGCTATAGGAAATTTTGATCCGCATTCAAATTTTTTTGGATAGCCAATCAAACCACTCGGTCCAACGTTCCGACTAAGATGTCTTTAAAGACGAAATGAAATGAAGCAGTTTTTAGTATAGTTTGATAACGCTCTACGACAGCTGGAAACATCATCTGACTATTTGATGATTGAATGCCTTAGAAGCCGGGGGGGGGGGGGGGGGGGGTTCTTGGCCATAAATCTGATAGGGGTGTCCCGCCCAACCCTCAAAACCCTGACCCTATTTAAGAGAGCAAAATCTTGGAAAGCCATACCCTATTCAAGATAAATAGACAAATAGGGAAAAACATATACCCTGTCTAAGACAAGGAGCTCCAAAACAATACCCTGGAGGGCGGCACATACCTGGGGAGTACCCCCCCCCCCCCCAATACAGATATGTGCATCTAATAATATTATAGGCTGTTCAGCAGAAGTATAAAGTGAACTGTGGAATTTTGTTCCATGTTCAACAATATTGAGCTTAGTTTCTGAAGTTTCTGAATTCCAATACCGGGTAGATTTTATCAGAGAAAAACAAAGAGAATACAAAGATATAGCACAGCAGCATTCTAATAAAGGGCACAGTTTCCTTCAGGGTGAAGCATATTGCAAATAGCAATTGCATTTCTAGCATGTGAATCAAATAGTTTTTACCATCTGAGGTACAGTACATGGCCACAGTACCAATTGTTGTAACCAATTGTTATTATGAAATGAGATATAATTAAAGACTTGGCATTTCTAGTGTACATTTGTAGTGTATTTTATCTAAAGGTAGCATTGAATATGGAAATTATTTCAGGTTCTTCTGTTTATAACATTAAAAATGCCTTGTCGGGACAGTCTAGATAAACTACCATACAGTTCATTACCAATGTTCATTATTTGAACTAAGTTATTGATGATGAAATACCATTATTTCTGTGGGCAAATATTAGTGATGTCAGGGACATAGCTACACACCCAAACAACAACACATTGTCTTGACTACAAGGTGCATGGATACTCTATTAATATCACTTGACAGAATAAAATTGGAATGATTCACTCCTCTGTGCATGGTAATTCCATTTTTTTAAACAGACGACTTGTAGTTTTCCTGGATTTATTTATATATTTAACTCTCTTGACTGGTATTCTTTCTCGATCACGCACATGAAAATATCATTGTTAAAAACAAGACTTTGGTGAAACTGAAAACAAAAGGCTTTATTTCCATGTAAGACTTATATTTCTTAAATTCATTATTGACAATAAAAGTACTATGTCTAATGGAACTGTGTGTGATTCTCGATAGATTCTAGAATGCTTTGGTTAGGTTTTGAGAAGACCGATTTGAAGTTTGATTTCCTTCCCCCCGCCGGGTCTTATTTCAAGTACGATCGATGAAGATTTAAAATCTTCTATGAATCAGCAAAATATTCAACAAGAAATCTCCTCTAGATTTGTAATCGGTAATTCTATCTAACATATGGAAAGAACAACAATAATCACGAAGAAAAAGGCTAAAAACTTACTTCAAAATGTCACCTCAAATGGCGGAGCTTCTATATTGTTGAAGCACCCAGTAATGCATTGCGAGTGTACAGTATTGCGCAAGAATGGCCTTTTCGCGAGACGACAGGAAAAGAAAAAAAAAACAAAGGTAATTTAAGACTCGTTGCCCGGCCTACGGCCTGGGCACGAGTAACAAGGCCATTTCGGCGAGTTTTGAACTGTAATGAAGGCAATCGGTGCCGTCTGGGGCCTGTTAGCGAGGGGGGCTCAGCACTTATAAGAAATTTCTAAAACTAAGAGTAGGGGACGGGTGCTGTGCAAATTTTTCATGGATGCCCATAATCCTTTTCTTCCGCTGTATCTGATCCAGCGAAAGAAATGCATTATGGGATGCATGTTTGGACGCATACAGTGTTTGACCTGGACCAGCTATGATTGTAGCGCAGAGAATGCCAAAACGGGGTGGACTTGGCACACCGTGCGTTACAGCCTAACTTATGGTCAACCTTTAAGACCCCTTTTAAGTGATCACGCCTCATATGCTTAAATTCTAAGATCGTTAAAATAATTTTTCAGAACTCCTCAAAAATTGGACAAAATAATTAACATAATGGACGATAAATTGGAATTAAATAATAATTGGAAGTTGATAGCAATAATAAATATACGCCATTCAAAACCATGAAGTGTATACGTAAACTAGCCATTTCTAATAGAAAGTGAAGTGCTGCGAGCAGAAAACAGCTGGTGTATCCACGTTAGCAGAACTGTTCCCCTAAAACTCACGAAAGTACACCGCTTTCTCTGATATATGAAATGTTTCTTGTCTATCTCTTGTGCGTTGTGTGACGAACACTGCTAGTTGACCTTCAATGTTGAACTACAAAACATAATTCTCCAGGATCAGTGTCGGACACACACAGTTCAAAATATTTAGCACTTTGAGTAAAAGCAATTTTTCAAACAATCACAAACGGCTAGCGTTGGCAATGATTATAAAACTAACTGATTTTAAAAAGCTAGTTGCCGACGTTGCATCACGGTCAAAGATACCGCATTGTCTACTGTATTTGACGCTTTAGATTAAACGAATGATAAATACAATTCCATCACATACAAAGTATAAAATTTTCTTTCATAGGGTAACCAAATATATTGCAGAGATTCAGGTTCAGCGCGACCTCACTTCATACTTATTATCTTGGCTTGTAGACGAGCTTCGATTCGAACAGTAATACGCAAAATGACCCGTAACAGAACATTGCCCTCTCGAAAAAATATCACTTAGCATTTTGTAACCCTCATTTATACTTCGAGAAACATAAAACCTCTCGAATGGAATCGCACAGGAATCCCAATTCATCCCTGTGACGTCAAGGTTCGCCATGAACATACCACCGTACATAAAAATCGAGTTCGTGGATCAATATTAAGGTGACGTCATAAATCGCACAGGAATCCCACACCAAGAATAGTGTTGCTGCTCGCTTCGCTCCCAGCAATAAGCTTTAAAAGCACATGGACATCATGGCGGTCTGCAAGATGTCCCGCGATTCAAGGGTAATATGATTTCTAGTACGCTACATACAAACGCACACACTGTTCGTAATATACCCACACTAAAAGATGTCGAGCGCCCGGGTCGAGCGTTTTCGAAACGGGTTTGTCCACGAACTTTACGAGAGATCAATTTAAACTTATGAGCGAACTGATGACTAGAGTGAACCTTTCATCGAGGATCATACTACATCAAAGCCTATCGTTCTAAATAATCATGTGAGGTATGTGAGTTGCTATGAATCACAAGTCTTGGAAGGGGATTTATTACTCGTGCCCAGGCCTTAAGGCCGGGAACGAGTTATAAACTGCAAATGTTTTTTTTTTTCTTATTCTCTGTTCGTCCTGAGGAACTTCTGATTGGTTAAGAACGTACAAACAATGCCCTTCATTCATCACCCTTGAGCGACCGCGAACGCAAGCCAGGAACTTTAGGAATGCAAGATGGCCGACGACAAAGAAAATAGCTTTCAGAGACGGGCTTTTCCTGCAGTAGAACAATGTAATTTGGAGCTTTTAACTCGAGAAATACCTATATAGTTATAAGAGCTTCAGGATGGGCTGTTATTTTGAGCTTCGTCTCCAATACTTTGACCAAATATCGAACTCTAAATGGAGTACTTGAAAGGAAGCGGCTCGCGATAAAGACTATTTCCTATGGGCTGGGAATCTACGAATTTCTCATCCTACATGTTGCTAAACAAACATACATAGGAGCAAGTCAATTATATTCCTCATTCAAGCATTCAAGAGATCTTGAGAGGTTTTTGTAGTGAATTTTAATTTAATATCGGAATGGCATGAAACTAGATTCCATTGACCTTGTATTTCGCGTTTGGTCACGTAACGTCTATATAATATATAATATATATAACATCCGAAACATGAACGAAAAAATACACGATTTGTTATTGTGTCAAATATGCCGTTGTAGAAGTCTTTACAGCAAACAATTGAGATATATAGTGAAATAAGAAGTTGAATATAAAACTGGTATATTTTTGCATGTTGGAGATATCTAATACCTATGCATGATAATAGAAAGACAAAGGCACTAATAGCTGTTGACAGACAAACTGACTAATCAAGATATTTTTTAGTTTAAGTTAGCCGATTCAAAAAAGGTCATTTGTTACGGTTAGCTATTTCCCGGAATGGTGAAGAATGCGTGAAACGGCTAGGGGAAGAGTACGAACGGAGCCGGTCATTGGAGCCTCTCTTAAAAAGGGCTCCAGGGGCACGAGTGAACGCACGTGTGCGTCTAGTTAACCTTAGATCAAGATGCTATAGCTAAGCAGTTATTATTACAATACACATCAACTGAACACACAAGAAAAGAGCGTTATGTAACCTTCAATATTCCTCTGTTCATGTTTATCTACAAATTACGTTTGATAGTGAACTCCCAGGAGTGAATTAAAAATATTTCAACGTTATCCTTTGTGTGTTTCTTCATTGATATATTCAGTTACAACAACGCCAGAGTGAATTTTAAAAATCTTTGTCTAGAAGAAATAATTTGAAGCGATAATTTGAATAAATGGTCCATTATTCGACTTAAGCACCTTTGTTATCAAGAAACGATGTGATTATATTACACGCCAAGTAAGCATTTATAATTATACTAGCCGTTTCTAATAGAAAGTGAAATGCTGCGAGCAGAAAACAGCTGGTGTATCTACGTTAGCAGAACAGCAACTGTTCCCCTAAAACTCACGAAAGTACACCGCTTTGTCTGATATATCAAATCTCCTGTGCGTTGTGTGACGAACACTGCTAGTTGACCTTCAGTATTGAACTACAGAACATAATTCCGTCTTGGTTCAGTGTCGGACACACACAGTTCAAAATATTTAGCACTTTGAGTAAATTAATTAAAAAAAATTGGGGTAGCTCATCACCCTTCCTCGCAGCCAAGTGCTGAATTACGAAGGGCGCAGCTCAACGTGATCGAGTCGAAGGTACGTTTACAAGGGCGCTTTCATTACGAGACAATTGAACAATCAACATTTACATACAAATCTACATACACATACACGTAGCAGCCACCATACGACCCATGTCTGCGGATCACGGAGATCACGGTTTTTCAAACAATCACAAACGGCTAGCATGATGGCAATGATTATAAAACTAACTGACTACGACAACACAAGTTTTAGAAATGTGCAAGTACATTTTATTCACTGAAATAAAATTGCTTTTTCAAACAATCACAAACAGTGTTAGGAATGATTATAAAACTAATTGATTAAAGTTTGTTTAGTAAAGGATGTGTATCGCTCCCTGGCAGCTTGAGAGTGCTTGATAAATATCTGACACATAATTTGCCTTGTAATGTATAGAGAATGCATAAATATATGTGGATTTAACTGAACTACTGAGAGTAGTCTGCGTAAAGAAAGCAAAATTTCGATTCACCAAAAATTTTAGCGATATCGTGTGGCTTTCTAAAGAGATTTTACCTCTTTGAAGAGGAGAACATTGGAATGCAACTTTATATCGTCTTGCTTCGATCGAGCGTACAACGCGGCGATGAAAAACTCATAAAAGGACATTGTCTTTCCTGAGAAATATCACTAAACAGTTCATGACCTTGCTGAACACTTCCACGAATACAAAGCAGGATTCAGTGGATTCCCGGGTATGATAAATCTGAATAACAACGACAACTTAGCTAGAAAACAAAGACTCCAATCGCGTGGTCAGCGATCATTCCAAGCATATTTTGATGACGTCACAAATCATCGTTCACTACATCCACCTACGTACGTGCCTACCAAGAATCGAGTTCAGAGCTGGTACATAAACATGCCGCGCATGTGCAAGATTAGTGTCGCTGCTCACTTCGCTCGCAGCAATTATTGACCTTAGAGGTCAAAATTGAAGTTCACAGGGATCCCGACACATACAGCGATATTCGTATTAACTTAGCTTCTCAGCTGCTCAGCCTGAAAGTGCCTGGGTTCACGCAGTCATGCGTCTAATTCATGTTTTCTATGCAAATATTCACCAAAACAAACTTATTTATCACTTACAAAGTTAAAGTCGTACAATTTGAATCACATTTGCCTAGATTTCTGCGTCTTTACGATATACATGACAGTGTTGCGTGACAGAAATTGACTCGCAATTATTTAATCGAAAACCATTCATCGGAAGACCTCAATTTTTCATGAGAGGACTTTTCTGTAAATAAAATATCTAGGAAACAGTTTCGTGTGATGAATAGTTTAGATTTTAGCTTTTTGATGACGTCCCGTGCAACCCAAGAATAGAGTCCACGCCCGGGAGGCGCTACCAAACTACATGACAAGAACTACATATCCTACAGTTGCTACCAAATTACAGGAACTACAAAAACTACAGGGACCCACAGGCACTCCTAAACTGTAAACTACAGGAAGCACTACAGACTCTACAGGCGCTACCAAACTACAGGGCGTTTCAAATATATACAGTACATGTTCTAGGGCACAATTCAAGGACACTAAGAATATACAGTGTATGTTACGGTACAATCAAGTATCGCCTGATGTTTCTTCAAGGAAATCTTGAGTTGGCAAGTTTGCATTTTTATACTTGCAGAGCAAACAGAGGCTGCTAAATTAGCTCTTTTCCCTGTCTTTATGAGAGGAAATGTTTGAAAATGAAGGTAAGCTAAAATTTGAAAAGGTTTTGTATAATGACCCCGCGGTCATCGAAAAATGTCAAAATTGGACCCGACTGGGATTTGGGATTTTTGCAGCTCTAAAGGCAGAAGACATCTTTAAAACACTCAATTAGTGCACAGAAGCTGATTTCCAGGTAAGTTAGGCCAAATTTTTACACTTTTTCAAAAGTGCCCCAATTTGAGATTTTTCAATGTCCCCGCGGTCATCGAAAAATGTCAAAATTGGACCCGACTGGGATTTGGGATTTTTGCAGCTCTAAAGGCAGAAGACATCTCTAAAACACTAAATTAGTGCACAGAACCTGATTTGCAGGGAAGTTAGGCCAAATTTTTACACTTTTTCAAAAGTGCCCCAATTTGAGATTTTTCAATGACCCCGCAGTCATCAAAAAATGTCCAAATTGGACCCGACTGGGATTTGGGATTTTTGCAGCTCAAAAGTTGGAAGACATCTCTAAAACACTAAACTAGTGCACAGAAGCTGATTTCCAGGGAAGTTAGGCAAAATTTTTACACTTTTTCAAAATTGCCCAAATTGGTGATTTTTCGATGACCCCGCGGTCAGCGAAAAATGTCCAAATTGGACCCTACTGGGATTTAATTGGGATTTTTGCAGCTCAAAAGTCGGAAGATATCTCTAAAACACTAAATTAGTGCACAGAACCTGATTTGCAGGTAAGTTAGGCCAAATTTTGACACTTTTCCCAAAGTGCCCAAATTTGAGATTTTTCAATGACCCTAATTACCCTAATTACCCCTTTTCAACCATCAGTCCTTTACTGTAAGTTGAATGAACCATATTTTCAGGACAACTCTTTCACTGTCGTGTAACCCAGCACGATCGTTTGTCACAATTTTGCAAAAATGACCGAAAGAAATCTTCATAAAAATCAAATGGTTCATACTGCTTTCAATTTTGACTTGCTTTTTTTGATTTAGTCACTTTTTTAGCTGAAGAAAGCTTCCCAGATCTAGCCGCCATTTTCTTTTTTGTAGTTTGTCAAAACTGCTGGTTGTCATGGTGATTTTGAAATACCACTCTCTAGAGCTTGAAATACCACTATTAACGATAAATACCACTCCTCTAAGCCAATCAAATTGCAGGATTTTATTGAACTATATTATAAATGCCAAATATCACGTACAAAACATGCTGCCTATTATTTGTTAACAATGTAACCTAAGAAATTTCTGAAAATTTGATGAAAAACAACCGCGAGGTTGAATCGCTATACACTCAACTACTTCAAAAAGTGAAAACATAGCTTTCAAGCCTGTGCAGATAAAAGAAAAGCTAACAATATATTCAAGACAAGTAGTCATTCAAAGTCAAAACTACATTGAGAAGGTAATTATATAAAAACCAGTAATTTTGTTTTTTGAATTTAATTTGGTCTGAATGACTTCATTGAATCAATCAGTGAAAAACAGACACGCGAACAAATTGACATTTGTAACTAAAAACAGCATACTGTTTGAAAAAAAGATGTCAAAAAAAAATTTCTAGATAAGATAGACAATATTAAATGCATAAGTGCAGAAAAAACTTTTTTGATTACCTTTCATGAACTTTTCAGCCATGGATGTCAATCCTTCAGTTTGCGTGAAGCTATTTTGACAAACTTTCACTTCACGTGTTGCTTTGCCTGATCATTTATCATCTTTTCAACAGAAAAAAGGAAAAACGAACTCTTCATAACCATCAAAAACCGTTTCCCTTTCATTTTTAGAACTTTTTGACTTGTTTCCATAATTGAATCACTTCCTTTTAGTGGGAGAAAGCTTCCCCATCTGGCCGCCATTTTCTCTTAGCCTTTTTGGCAAAGAAAGAAAGCAGTTGCCATGGAAACTGTAATTTTCACATGTGAAATTACAAATGAGCGTAGTAGCACCAAACTTGCAATACACTTCAAATATACGATCAAACTTTTTATTCTAAACATGTTTCGGCATTTCACATGCCATCTTCAGTAGACTAAAGATATGATTACAAAATTTCATAGACCTAGTTATATATATAGTACGTAACCTAATATACTATGAATGACAACTAAATGATAACATAATAAAGGCACCAGACAAAACAATTAACCACTGAAGGCTGATTTGAAATGTTGTAGTTGTTTGTTTAATTCTGGTTTAAGTTTATTAATATAAAAATATTTGAAGTGTATTGAAATTACAAAATTAAGCTGAAATACCAGCTAGTGCTCTCAGCCAATCAAATTGCACAAATTTCTTAGGTTATATTATTAAGTGCAGTAAAATAATGACCCATCAAGGGTGAATGCTCAGGTTTACTAACCCTTTCAGGGCCAATAAATAAACCCTAATGTTATTAAGTTTCCTGCCATAAACAGGCTGTGCGTTTTCCAATTTCTTGAGTACAGTACAGGAATCAGTGAGTGAAAAATTCAAACATTCTTCCTTTCGATTTCAGAATTCCAAGGGTGCCGCATTTTCTTCTGCCACTTTCACAAGAGATCTCCAAACTCTGTTCAGAAAGTTAAGCGGAAGTGAGATTTCCATCAACTACTTACGATCATCTTTTATAACCCACGCTTATTCTCAGGCGTAAGTAATTGCTTGAATTTTTATTCTGAATGCCAATTCCCAACATGGGGTTTCCCTGGGTCAAATTTACTTCCAGGGGAAACTGTAATGCCCCAATATTGCATGTTTGACCCAAGCTGGGAGTTGACTTCTCCATGTGTTGAGCACAGTCATGAGAATTCTTGTGTATAAATGCATAAACCGGCCGGAGTACTATTTATTCAATATATAATATAGATGACAGTCCTTCGTTTTCCGTGCTTTCTCCAATCCACTTGGCTGCACACACACACACACCCACACTTGTTCACCCCTACACACTTATGGGGACCTTCATATTGAAACACACCAACAAAGTGGGGTCCGTTCAAATTATGGGGACACTTATGGGTCCCCACAGAGACAGTCCTATGAAATCAGCAGTTCTTTGAAAATATACCTTCATGACATGGACCCCTGGAAGGTCCTCATAAGTTGGTCCATAGAACACACATACTGAGTCCTCACAAGTAGGTAAAAAAAAAAAAAACATGAAAAAGAATTTTTTTGTAATGTAGCATGTTAAGGAGTTCCCAATGAAACCTTTAAGACACTTAGATTGACAAATAAATTATGCTTTAGCTGTTTACACACTATAATTCTGTATATATATATACACACACACACCTTTTGGGTACATAGTTGCCAAGTATAATTTCTTATTTTATTTTATTTATTTTTTGTGAGGACTTTTAAGGCACTTAGATCCAAGAACAATGACATATACCCAATGGCAATTATAATAGACCCAATGGCAATAATAATAGACCCAGTAGCAACAACATATCCAATGGTACTAATAATACACCAAATGGTTTTTGCACTAGTTATTGGACTTAAATCAAAGTTTTGATTTTTGTCTATTTCGCTTGTATTTGTCAGTGCCATAGCAACGGTAAACAAAGATGGCTGAAATCAATTTTTCTAAAATATCTCTCGAACTCTAGCAGCTTTAGACAAAAGACAACATGGGCAATAAACTAAACACTAAGGCAAAGAAATTAAGGTACAATTCAGAAACATCAAGCCATTTTTGAATAAATTACAAACAATTCATTAGCAAAAAATGAAATTTATTGATTAGCTTATTAAGTGATAAGCTTACCCTAGTTCAATCACAACGATTTTCCTCTCAGTAGATAAACTGACTTCAAGGTTTTGTTTTTTTTGTCAGTTTCAGTGTTATTGGTGTTACCATGGCAATGGAATAAAAATAAGGCTGAAATCAGTTTTTCTGAAATATCTCAGTCTTGATTTCAAATAATTCCAGGGATCCAAATACTATGTAACAAAGAACATACCAAGGTGAAGTAGATAACATAGAATTAAAACTCTTTGATTGAAGTGATTTGTATTAAAGGACCAGAAATTGGCAAATTTGCATTATTTATGTTTTCACGAACTATTCAAAAACGGTTTGATGAAATTTTTTGAATTGTACGTTAATTTCTTTGCCTTAGTGTGTAGTTTGTTGCCCATATAGTCCCTTGTCTAGAGCCGCTAGAGTTCAAAAGATATTTTAGAAAAATTGATTTCAGCCATCTTTGTTTACTGTCGCTATGGCAACACAAATCAAAGTTGAATAGACAAAAATATAAACTTTGATTTAATTTCCAATAACTAGTGTGAAAACCGCTTTAGTTGGTCAAGAGTAAGTTGCTCAATTCGTGGAATGAAAAACGGAAGCGTGGTCAATAAAATAACTATATTGAGCCACCTTAAGTGCAAATGTTGTCAGTAGGAATTAGGACTTCAAAATGGCCATTATTTGATTTATATTATCATAACACTTACAAATTATACGAGTGCAAAGTTCATGTCACTGTGAAAATCTAAACACTTGCATACACAACCATTGTTTTATGAAAATAAACGAAAATATAACAAAAGACAAGTCAGTGGAATATGTAAATATGCTGCTCAAGTTTTACTAAACTGTGATCACAGTAAATCATAAAAATATCACATATACCTTGAGCATCAACAATTGACAAAATATTGCATTGTAATGAGAAATTTATAGGTGGCAATATATCACCCAAAAATCCTAAAAAAAGGATAAAAGGGATTGCCAATGTATGCACAAGGAAATAATACTATTAACTGATATTATACACTATTTGGTCATCTAAAATATTAGCCTCGATGGAAGTGTTAGAGAGGCATGCTCGGATAAAACGTTAAAAGTATATATTTGAAGTGTAAGATATGAGAGAAAATAAAGTCGGCACTGGGAATTTTACCCCTCCATTCCCCTCCCCTTGGCCCTGCATTCACTAAATAAACAAGCTACTATTAAAGTAACTAGGCCGACTTCATCAACCAATTGAAGTTATATTATTGGCCTAATATTTAGAATTAAAAATGAACCATTTGCCCCCAATATGTGAGATGTTAAAAATCTTTGACTGCTTTGATTTTTATGACCCCTCCTTCAAGTGGTCAGTAAAAATAGGTAACCCCTTCTCCAAACCCTCCATTTAAAATGTTGTAACCCCTCCTCAAAATCACCCAACCCATTCCCCACCATAAATAATGAACCCTCCCTAAACACAATTTTCTGATCAAAGTTTAAGTCTATGCTTATACACAAACACTGGGGAGTTACCACCGTGTGCATAATTATGCATCCCGCCAGACTAAAGTCTCGATTGGGATTTAGTCAATACACTGTAGGCTGCCAGTAAGCCAACAAAGTATTCAGATATTAGTATAGAAAACTCCACCTCTGTCTGGATTTTTGGTACCCTATTGACCAAGTTCCCAATTGAGATTAATATAGTCTGGGGGGTCACGTAATTTTGCACATGGTGGTAACACAGTATTATTTTGCTAAAAGAAAACTGACAAGTTTTTGAATAACTTATCTGTTACAAATGATAACTTAAAGATCTCCTTTTTTGTGTACTTCTTTTGACGGTCTAGAATGAAAAGAAAAATCTACATGTAGAGTTCAGTTATGAAATAATACTACTGTGAGTATACTGGTATCATTTCTATAAACTTTATATATACGATTTGATTCTGTCAACAGAAATTTTAGCTCAATTTGTTTTGAAATATACAAGCACCTTTATCCAAGTACAATTGATCTATGAAACTAGGGAAGAGAAATAATGGTCTTTTGGCAGGTCTTGCATGACATTTTAAATTTTAATCCAACAAAAACAAAAATATATTATTGGAAAAGAACACACCAAAATTAGTAAAGGTTGAGATTTTGAAGCAGTTTCGATAAATGGCACCAAAGTTATCGGTGGCCGAAGTTGGTTCATTTTCAACAGAAACGTTTGGTAATGGGCAACAGCTTGCCTACCACCGAACGTTTCTATATAAATATAGCAAACTTTGGCCGCCCATAACTTTGGCGCTATACATCAAAACTACTTCAAAATCTCAACTTTTACTAATTTTGGTGCGTTCTAAATTCAAATATTATATTTTGTTTTTGCTGGATTAAAATTTAAAATGTCACGCAAGACCATTATAGCTGCCAAAAGGACATTAAAACTTATAGACCTCAAATCATACAAAAATAGGCCCTTAAGGTGGCTCGATCGAGTTTTTCAGTAAAGCTACCAGTCGTCTTTGAGTGAAAACTGTTTGTTCATGAGCAATCTGATAGTAAATTAAATATTACAACCTTATCAGACAAAGATCAAAGTTTATGATGACGTATGTACATGGAGATCGGCACTATTATGGCGACACCTTAAGCCCAGAACTCATTAAAATCGATAATGTTTAGTTCCAGAAAATATCCATACCCCACCGTGGAGGGAATTGGAAATTCCGGAGGGGAGGGAGGGGGTCAGAAAAACAAAATTACAGAGTTTGTACAAGGAAGAAAAATGGAAGTTCCAGAGGGTAGGGACGTCCATTTACAAATTCCCTCCTTGGTGGGGGTATGGATATTTTTTGGAACTACACAATATATAAAAAGGGGAATTATTTTAAGGCGTCGCCATAATAGTGCCAATCTCTATAGAGTGCACGCACTTTATCCTTGAAATAGTTACTAACTTTTTAGTGCGTAATAGTATTTAGTCATCATCTGTTTTAGTCATCAACCAACTAAATTCACTCAGGCATAAAACTAGACTACACAAAGAAACACAAAGACCTGACTTGATGCGTTACTATTGTATTTTTGCACAGCTGTTCTGCTTAAGTTAAGTATCCACTATTTTGTACAAAATAGTTGCAATTAGACAGTACCAAATAAGTTCTATTTCACAGATTAAGTGCGTGCACTCATACGACATCATAAACTTTGATCTTAGTAGTAGTTTGTTCTTTAATTATTACTAATTACCATTCATTTTACTAGTAAATTTTCATTATTTACAATTGGTAAATGCCCTCCCAGAATAACTATGTTCATGAGTTAAACTAGCTGGGAGGCACATTATTCACAATTGCAAAAAAAGGCCAGAAATACAAAAATGACATGAATAATATAATATATAGATAAATAAAAACACCCAGAAAAATGAGGGTATCTTAATTATCTTATTTGAGATATAGGTGGATGGCAGTATATGAGTAAATATAATGATCAAGAAAAGAGGGAAAGAGGTCTGTCAAATTATTCAAATGATATAACTATTAGTTAGAGGAGAAAATGCTCTCTTTGATGTTTTGCTTGAAAAGCTTGATACTCTTAAATTGTTTGAATTCTTCGGGTATATTATTCCATATAACTGCCCCTCTATACCTTAAATTGAATTTACCATAGTTTGTTTTAATAGAAGTAATATAGAATGACAGAAGCTTTTGATGCAAGCCTTAGTATTGTAGCAATGCTTCGTTGATATCAATTCAAAGAAACTGTCAAATGCAGAAGGAAGCAAATTATATATAATTATGGTAAAATTCATACATGAAATTACAGTTTAAAAAATATATTAGATCAATGATCTTAATAATTTTTAAATATTTGAAAAATGCCTTCGTCTGATAAGGTTGTAATATTTAATTTACTATCAGACTGCTCATGAACAAACAGTTTTCACTCAAAGATGACTGGTAGCTCTACTGGAAAACTCAATCGAGCCACCTTAATTTGCAGCACGTGGGAATTCTGGAGAGCAAAAACAATCATTTGTGCACAGCTAACTGGACATGCATTGAAATTCTTTTGTCTTGCCCTCCAAATTGGGCTGCATGGTGGGCAGTATTCCAATTTTTATCCATACTCCCCCTATGGAGGAGGTCTGTTTAAACTGCCCTGGTCCCAAGTAGTTTTTGGCGAAAAAATCGACTGCCGGACACGGAGTATTTTGAATTTCTTGTCCGGCAGTCAAGTTGCACTCGAAAATTTCTCGTGTCGACGTCTTGGTATAGAGAGCCGAGCGCAGATAAATAATTCCAACAGAACATCATATATCAGTATTTTTAAAGCTTTTGGAAATCTCAGCAAAGATAGCAAGGTTTTAAGAATTGATTAGAATCAGAGATTGGTCATAATTTTTAAAAATATTTCGACTGCCGGAAATGGGTCGTTCAATTACTTCAAAATATACCTTTTTAAAAAATTGAGTCTTCATCTTCATCCTATGTAGATCGCTTATACGGTTGATTTACACTCCATTATTTAAATAGCGAGAAATTTGCTCTAAAACAATGATCTCATGCGACAGAAATATTTGTAAAGTCTCTGCAACAACACACACCCAACATTCAAATGTGTCACATGATAAAGTATGGTGCTCTGATTGGTCAGAGTGTGAAGTGCCAGTTTTTCTCGGATTTTGATTAAAGACAAGCAGAGATGCTTCCAAATTATTCTGAAGTGTATTTGATTTGTCAAGGGAGCACGTCAAACTTTTGTTTGTACATATTTTTTGTTCAAATAAATAAAATTCGCGAAGCGCGCTATATTCCAGGCGTTCCTTACAGATATCGAAATATGCCAGGCGTTCCTCATTGCCTTTATAGCCGATGACTCCACGAAGTGCCGAAGTTGTAATTCGCTTCAACCCGGCCTGCCTCTCCTACCTCCTCCTACCTATATCATGGATCAGATCATGGATGAATTTGTGAGAAAAGAATTAGAGGTTGTACAATCAATGTACTTCTTACTAAGCTACTTAGGCCCCGATCTAGAGGGGTTGTGGGGGTTGCAACCCCCCTATGAGAGTGATAGATTTGATTAACTCTGGTAAAACACGCCGTATCGGATAGCACCCGCGATAGCAGCATTTATCTCATCACCCCGTTAATTATCATAGTAGCCTGATGTCCCCCAAAATAGGCATCAAACAGTTTTATTAGCATAACTTCTAATCTTTATATGACTTACCAAAAAATTGACTTTTATTAATAACTACGATTATTGAAATTATCATTATCATAAGATCTAAACTCACTTCCGGTTGGGAGCCGTGTGGCACTTTCCCGCCAAACAAATGCAAAGTACCTTGTTCCCGCCAAACGAAGACCTGTGCCAGCGCGCATTGCAGTGATAAAAGAACAAGTTACGTGAGATCAGTCCTTAGGGGCCGTTCACACTTAGGCCCCGTTCACACTACAGCATTAGATCGACCTGAGATCGATCCAGTCTATTACATCGCTTTAAGCTGGATCGAACTCAGATCGATCTAAAACTGTAGTGTGAACGGGGCCTTAGATCGCTTCAGCTGGATCGATCTGAGACCGATCTACAGATCGATCCGAGATCGATCTCAGTCCGCTTTGGGATCGCGTTCACATTAGAAAGCTAAAAATATCCAACTTATGGTAGATTCGGGAAGAC
Organism: Telmatactis stephensoni; assembly: GCA_029948255.1. NCBI lineage: Eukaryota > Metazoa > Cnidaria > Anthozoa > Actiniaria > Isophelliidae > Telmatactis > Telmatactis stephensoni. The sequence goes on from JALIZF010001609.1 coordinate 309,245, forward strand.
ATGGCATTAGAACCCAAAGGTCTCGGGATCAATTCCAACTGAAATTTTTGCACGAGTGAATTTAATCTTATCTCTCTTTTTTTCTGTCCCCCTTGTCTCATTTTCAACTTTGCCGATAATAATTGTGATTTCTAATCGTTAATTATAGTTCTGTTTCATTATACAAAACACCAAAATGTCCGTGAAGACTGGATTCTAATGAGTTCAAGTTGTTGGCAATTAACCAATGCAAGAATGAAATTATTATTGGAAATCTGAAGTTTTAATTTTGCAGCTAAAAAGTACGTTTAAGAATATAACTGCGTTATCAAAAATCCCGCATTCTAAAGTATATAATACGCTCTAGGCCCTTACAAACCCTTTTGTATCAAGTAGGGAGACAAAGGAACTAGAAAACTGGAAAACCTTTAAATATCACAGTTCTGTTGCACGGTCTGTTTACATCCTCATCGACCTCATCCTGCATGGTTGCAAGTGGAGCGTGAAATCGTGACTTTTCACGTTAGAATTTTGTTTCATTTCAATTAGCTCTCATTTGCATATCATTAAACATGGACTCGTTCACGTTGAAGAGCACTGCAGTTTGCATTGCTCTAACGAGTGCAAGCCACTGGTGGTCGAGAAGACGAACGAGAAATGTGACTAGTCGAATGATCGAATTCTATTATACTTCCACGAAACGAAGCTTACGGCAGTTCATTTTATTGCTCCTGAAGAAGATCACTTCCCCTATTGAACGACGCTACTGGGTTCTTCCAAGCAGAACATTTAATAGATTCTGGGAAGATACTGCTAGTTTGTGGAGCAATGAGCTTTGGGTTGAGAATTTCCGTGTACCGAAGAACATTTTTATATTCTTATGCGAAGAGTTGAGGGCGCATTTACAAAAGGAGGACACTCGGTTTCGAAAATCCATCTCGGTTGAAAAGCGAGTAGCCATATGTCTGTGGCACTTGGCAACTGGCGAGGATCTACGTTCCTTGAGCTGGCGATTCGATATTGCCAAAAGTACAGCATGTGACATAGTTCAAGAAGTTTGTAAAGCAATCGTAGATGCCCTTGTATCACGTGTTATCAAATGGCCATCGGGAAATGAACTGAAATCAGTTATCCACGGTTTCACGACTCGATGGGGATTTCCACAATGTGCTGGGACCATTGATGGAACACATATCAAAATCATTGCCCCACCAGAATGCTCTAGCGACTACTACAATCGCAAAGGGGACTACTCGATTGTTTTACAAGCAGTTGTTGATCATGAATATAGGTGAGTTCTCCGTAACATTTTCTCTTCTCTCCTCTCCTCTCCTCTCCTCTCCTCTCCTCTCCTCTCCTCTCCTCTCCTCTCCTCTCCTCTCCTCTCCTCTCCTCTCCTCTCCTCTCCTCTCCTCTCCTCTCCTCTCCTCTCCTCTCCTCTCCTCTCCTCTCCTCTCCTCTCCTCTCCTCTCCTCTCCTCTCCTCTCCTCTCCTCTCCTCTCCTCTCCTCTCCTCTCCTCTCCTCTCCTCTCCTCTCCTCTCCTCTCCTCTCCTCTCCTCTCCTCTCCTCTCCTCTCCTCTCCTCTCCTCTCCTCTCCAGAATGCTGAGAAGCTATCAGAACAAGGGTAACTTGACACCTGAACAAGTTTCATTCAACTACCACTTAAGTAAAGCAAGAATGGTAATAGAGGGAGCCTTTGGACGTCTAAAAGGAAGATTCCGTTGCCTTCTGAACAGATCTCTGACAAGCTTAAATTATCTGCCGACAAAAGTTGCATCGTGTTGTATTTTACACAATTTGTGTGAAACGGAGGAACAGAGTTTTGAAGCGCAATCTACTGAAGCCAGTGACCACTCTGACGCCGAATCCCAATCAATCATCGACGCAAAACAAATTAGAGATGCTTTGGCTACTTATTTTATTACAAATATTAATTGAATTTGACAAAGTCTTTGCTTGCACGCCCGGTAAAAAGGCCAACAAAACCGTTCAACATTTCGCGCAACATTGTTACGTTGCAAGTTGCAGAGCAAATGTTGTTCCCCCTCCCCCTCCCCCTCCCCTCCCCCCCCCCCCGCTACAAACAACTAACTTTCATTGTTGCAAAAAGTAGAGTACAAACACTAAAAGTATGCAATACTTTGCACTATTTAGTACTAAATAGCACTAATTAAACAATAGAAAACAAAAGAAATTGCATAATTTAGCAGTATTTAGTACTATTTATGTTGCACACTTTTAGTGTTTGTACTAGAGAGTGCTCCTACCTCGTGCAAGAAGGACATTTTGTTGTTGATTTGTTTGTGGTTATACAAACAGCATTTGCTCTGCAACTTGCAACACAACAATTAATGTTTTGCGAGATGTTGCGCAATTTTGTTGCCCGTATTACCGCACCTTATTTAACATGAAAGAAAAGTGGTATATTTCAATTCCTTTACAGTTTTGCAATTTGATGAAATTACATTCCTGACATCCTCATACACGGGTCAAGTAGGCACAGATCAAAAGCCATGCACAAAATTACATCAAATCACTAATTAAATAAATATCAGATAAGTTATTCTACTCAAAACGATCAGTTCAAAACATAACGATGAATCACCAATTGTAGTTGCAACACGTCTTGATCCTCAGGGTTACAGGGAGAAATAGCTTCTGTTCCTGTCTTTGTCATGGTTAATGTTGTATGAACTTGTGGCTTGTCTTGAGGTGCCTTGAATAGCATTTGCAAGCATAGCCATACCATCCGAAAAAGCCTGAGATTCTTGGCTACGCAACTGTCTCTCCATTTCGCGTTCTTCTTTTAAAAACCTGAGGAAGTTTTCGTCGCCTTCTTTTTGATTGGTCATAAAATTAGTGATCACTTCATCAATTGCCGACGTCTTGCATTTCTTCTTCCTGGCATTTCTTTCTCCTGAACTTTCCGTCTTTTTTCTCTTTTTCGGCTCTTGTTCAGCACCTACATTTTCTAGATTTTAAATCAGAGATGATTTCAATTGCAGTTTACTCAATTCATTGTTATTTGATTAAATATTTAAGGATATGAGTACTGCACTGGTTTGAATACTTCAAACTTTGGTTCTTAAAACTTGTACAAAACTAAAGTAAAAATATATACACTCTCATATATTTATAGATACCTGGTGTGTTAGACTCTTCTTTATAAAAACACTTCGGGCATTCAAAAGGATCCACTTCGCTGTAGATCCTTACACTTCCAGATTCTCCAAAGTGAACACCTTCAGTCATCATATCCACAGGACGATTGCACTTTGGACAATTTCTGACGTAGCTTTCTCCTGCCCCATATTTAGCTACGAGATCTGTGAAAGGCATGTGAAGGTTTCAAATCAGATACCCCATTTATAGCACGTCAGGCTATGTGCACATGTGCCAAACTTAACGCACATAGTCCAATCTTTTGTTCATGCCACTCATCATCTAATTTACAGTGAATTCGGCACATGTGAGATGTGACGTTTCAACTGACACTCACAATAACCTCGAATAATGTCAAAAATGAGTGTGAATCACACGGCACACAAAGGATTACAGCACTCGTAACCATAAAGTTAGGGGTTGATTATATTGAGATAAGTTGTGCCTGGTATTCGGGAGAACTATTGTTGTCTTGTCCCGGGGGGGGGGGGGGGGGGGAGTTTGTCGCGATCGTGATCGAACAACGATAAATAAAGCTTCTAGACAGATCGTTGTCGTTGTGGCTAGCTAACGACTAAGGTTGATGAGAAAGCTGCTACCCTGAAAATGACAAAATGCTCAAAAAATTGCAAAAAGGATACCCTGTTTATGACAGGGAACTCGAAAAACCATACCCTGTTCAGCGGATCATCCCCGTATAGTAAATATATGGGAGTACCCCCCCCCCCCCCGGGTGTCTTGTCCATTGGGGAGACAAACAAAAAGTTATTCTACCTACAAGGGACAACTCGCCTTCATAGAAACAGCCCCTTAAAGATATATCTCATCACCTAAATCGACGTATGACGCCGTGTTAATTTATTATCATATAATTGAGTAGTGTTTTTCATAAGGCTTTCTATAAAGAATTCTAGATCTTAATTTGGCCACAAACTCCGCTTCGTCGAGCCTCATCCTTACACACATAAACCCAATAACTTAATTACCATTATTTTCATTATCTTCTCCATCTTCCGCTGTCAAAGGTAATACACCATCATCATCGTTCTCCTCAATTACTGATACAGGCGCAGCACTAGTGTCTATCGCATCTCCAAGGCCAGTAGCCTGTGGACGGTCTCCCAGAAACCTGTCCATCTCGTTGAAAAACATTGGTGGCTGTTTTCGGCTATTTCCTGACTTCTTCATGGCATCACGATACGTCTTGTAGTCACGTTTAAGGTGTTTAATCTTTGTACGACATTGCTGCCAAGTTCTTGAGAAGCCATCTTTCTCGAGTGTTCGTGATATCATTAAGAAAGTGCTTGCGTTACGGTGCGATGAATTCAATTTTGATTGAATTGCGCCATCTCCCCAAGCATTAATTAATGCCATGGTCTCCAGGTCCGACCACGTTTCGCCTTTCATTTTGCCTATAGTCTTAAACTGTCTTAGCGCAGTATTGGTTGTAATTTATAATGCTCTGCTTTATTTATAGTGCACGCACGTCGGGTTCAGTGTCAGTTGATTGCTGTAATTAAGCGCGTGCGAAAAAGAATGTCACAGGTTGCAAGTTTCCTTGTTTGTTTCTCATTTTTTCAGTCAGCACAATTCATTCACAATATCTTTTGATATTTATGAAGCCGGTTATCTATGCTATCAGAAAATAGATGTTATACCTTGATATACTTATATATATTATTTATTTATTTATTCTTCGTGTATATATTGTCTCGCTTTTCGTTATTTCAGTCTAATTTAGATCAAGCACGTCTCCTATCGCAAATAAAAAACAATGGAAGTTATATTTTATGGTAGCTTTGGGTTAAATTGAGCCCAGAGAAAAAACACATTTCATACTTTAACTGCTTTTAAGCAGCCTTGCTTGCGTTCAACCTGGATCGCATTTGTCTTGGATCGCTTTCGAATCGATCTCAGACCACCATCTGAAGCGAGCCAACTTAGATCGGTCTCAGATCGATCTAGAAAAATGATGCGCGTTCACACTTAGTTCGCTTCAACCTGGATCGATCTCAGATCGAACTCAGATCGATCTACAACTGTAGTGTGAACGGCCCCTTAAACTTTTCATCTGTATTCCGGCGAAGGAAAAATGAAGGGTATTGACAGTATTTTTTTCGGAAATGTAGGTAAGATTGGAGATTTAATTTGAAGTGTAATAAATTAAATGTCGTTTTGAATTAAAGTTACAGATGTTTTAAACCATACACTAGTGAAGTGGCATGCAAATGAATAAGTTTTGATCAAATTTGATCAAATTTTACCAAATGACTCATTGACTGACTCGTCTTATTTAACGCATGTACATGTAATGAATTGAAGTCAGTGTCTACAACTGACTATACCATATATTTTTTTCCTCTCTCTCTTTCTCTCTCTCTCTCTCTCTCTCTCTCTCTCTCTCTCTCTCTCTCTCTCTCTCTCTCTCTCTCTCTTCTGTCTAAACGTGTAGGATAATATACTTTCCCAAAGCTTTACTTTCTCAATGTTTGTTGTTGTTAGTTTTATCGAAATTGTTAATCAAATTGACGCGCCTTAGTTCAAATTTCGCGCTCGCTACGCTCGCGAAAAAGGATAATCATTATATATTAGGTTGTTTTAGTCTCTTAGAATGATATGGCTTGCTACAACCCTGCGATGTTACTTTAAAAGGGCGTCTGAGGAAGTTATTTTGCACCCCCGCCGTGCTTTGTGAAAATGGTATCTCCCCTTTTAAAAGGTCCGCCACTGCAGCTCCCCCCCCCCCTCCCCCCACTTTTGAAGGTACTCCGCGATCGCTGATATACACCTATTATAAGATGCTAGGGTCATCGTTGCATTAAAGGTGATCAGGGCAAGTAAAAATTCAACAATATATTTTCATGCTAACACTGTATTTTCCACAACACTTGCCCTGATTACCCATGATGCAACGTTGAGCATGAACAGGTATGTTGCATTTTAACATTAAAGGTTGTAGAATTCGTTTATCTTATGGAATTGATCAAATCTTAATCGTAAGTTTCCCTCTCTTTTATATATAGAGGTAAGTTATAAGGAATTACAAAATGTACCGGAAAAAAATTCATGCAGACGAATAAGTCACAAAAAAAATTCTTGCAGCATAGATTGAAAATAAAAAATTCCTGCAACAATGAAAAGTCCCAGTCCCCCATCGCTTTTCTAATGGTCCGTCCCTTATCTCTCTCCACCAGTCCAACTTAGTGCCGCAACCCCCCTCTGAAAAAATCCTGGATCCGCCCCTGCTAACAAGAACTTTTATTGAAAACTAAAAAGAGGCTGGCACAAAAATGTTTGCAAAATGATATGAAAGTTACACCTTGAATAGCATTATCAGTTAAAGAAAAAAAATCGAGAATATTTCGGAAAATTGAGAGGTTTGAGTTTACGAGCACTTATCAGTTACGTTCACTTTGTGAAACAATGGTCTGTCCTTTATAATGTGGTATATTAATAGCTGGTTAATTTAAAAAATGGATTTCAAAACTTTCTGTGAAAGCCGATGTGTACCTTTAGGATCACCTCGCTTGGAATGCTAGTTGACCATCAACAGCTAGATCGAAATATCATTTGACATATATCGATCTGTGAGTGGTCGGCTGATCATATGTCTGCCGAGTGTAGGCTGTTGATACATGGAAACGAAGAGTTGTCCAAGGTGGCTCTAAAGTACACATGATTCATTGAACTTGCGTCTTGGAGTCTCTGACTTCTCATCAAGGGAAAAGAAAAATAACCTACCGTATTTACTGGCGAATAGGGGCCTCTAGACAAGGCGCAAAACTACATGAAAAAGTCGATCGCAAAAAGTGCAGAAGGCATTTTGGGGTAGAGGCTGGTAACATAACTGTTCTAAACTAATTTTTCATGCTGAATGCGAATATGACTGATTCTGCAATCTTATACGTATAAATGGCGTATTTTGTGGATTACTACAGTCATTTCATACTAACGGCTTTTTCATGTAATTCCAAAAGTTCCCAAACTTAAAACAAAACAATGGCCATAGCTGGAAAGAGCACATCAAAATCAGTAAATTTGTGAAGTTTGAAGGATATCAGTTGAAAAATCAAGGAGATACGAATTTTCAAAAATCGAAACTTGTTTGTATCTCTTGATAACTGTAAGTGTTTTCATACAAAATTTCGTTTTTTTAAAAATTCGTTACTTACAAGGTCAGTAAAACAGTTAATTTTTACTTTTTGGATCCTATATATTTGTTTGATTTCCTTGATTAAGCCACCTATCCTATATTTGCGTCGCGATCGACCCTGCCGAATGCAGAGCAGGATGGAATTCAGCGGGAATTCAGTCACCACAATCTCCACGCTGTCCTCCAACAGCTTTGGTCTGTGTTAAAAATAGTTTGTTCGATTCGCTAGAATTTCAATGAGTAATGATTTTAATATCGAAAGCTTGTTGAAGCGCGCGACCAAGTGTTGAATCACTTCCTTTGCGACGTTGGTATTTGTATACAGTAAAACTCGGGGTAAAGTGTGCCGGGTACACTTTTTCCTTTAGTAGTCGTCAAAACTTGTTTCTATTTTAATGTTTTAATCTAGATGAATAACTTTTTTGGTTTCATCGAATTTCAGTCGCGGTGGCATTGTTGCGGCTACGACCTCACTAGCGCCCGTACGCGTGTCACTGGGGGAGATTCGGGTGCCATCGGTACCAGGGGCCGTCTTCTGGCTTCTTGAATTGAGGTAGGTTTTTACATTTAATTGCAATATTCCGATTTGGTTGTTCTCAGGGGTCATTTATAAGTAGAAACGATAAACTGAAACTGAACGAAACAAAACTGTATATTTTTTTTCACCAAAAATATTTACACTTAAGGTCTACCAATACTATTCTACTAAAATACGTTTTATACCCTGCAAACTTTTTTTTTTTGGTTTCATATTTCATATGCAAGGAAACGAGAGGAAAAATATCACCAAAAAGAATTACAAAGTGAAACCCACAGAAAGCAAGACAAGGAATGTAACTTGTGGTTACAGCAAAATCTTGATCCCAGAAAAACATCTGCGATCATGAGTTTACTGGAGAAAATGGTTGAGACGAAAGTGTGGAAAGTTGAGAGAGGACTACCTTGCAGTAATAACCTTTAGTAGAGTATGTGGTGAGCACCGAGAGACAGTGGATCATTTGTTAGCGGGATGTAAAGTTTTGGCAGGAAATGAATACCTCCACCGTCATAATAGAGCGTTGATGGCATTGGCAGTAGAATGGGCAAAACTCAAAAAGTTGGTTAATATCAAAGCAATTTGGTACAAGGAGCGGTGGGATAGAGGGTTAGTTCTAGAGAATGGAGATGCAAAACTAGTATGGGATTTTGAATATCAGCTAAGGAAAACAACAACGTGCAGAAGACCAGGTTTAACCTTGGAAGACAAGAAGAAAAAGACAATTATGCTCTGTGACATGGCTTGCCCACAAGAAAACAATATAGACAAAAGATAGCAGAGAAGAAAACTAAATACCAACAGTTAGCATTTGAGATGAGAGAAAGACGGAAAGAATATAATGTTAAAGTTATACCAGTCGTAATTGGATGTTTAGGTGGAGGAGTTGAAAAAACACTCAAAGAAGTATCAAAGATATTTGAATGCGAACATACAATAAGAAAGGTAGTAGGGATAATGCAGAAGACCATCTTAATGGACAGTGAAACAATCATCAGGAAGGTTTTATCAGGGTTGGTAGAACCCATTGACAATGAAGAATGAGGAAAGCATTCATTTGTTTTGCAGCCGAGTTTGCTATGTGGGGAGTCGGCAAAATTTGGTGACCCCGAATTTTGGCTATAACCACTGTGGTGGTATAGCTATGTTTGTGTTTTATAATAATAATAATAATAATAATAATAATAATAATAATAATAATAATAATAATAATAATTCATTTCGTCGACTCTGAACATTGCGCGCACGTTCAAGACTTATACATAAGTGGCGCAATTTTACCTCAACAATTCAAGGGAACAAACATTGAACACATATAAAATCGAAACTTATAGTAGATAATTATTGATTCCAGATTATTACTTCTATTTTAAGACATACATTTCTTAAGCAGCGTAAGCTTGAATGAATACATATATGAATATTACTATAAGTTTATAAGTATATAGAATATTATTATAAGTTGTTCATGAGTGCTCTTTCATGAGCCAATAAGTTTAGATAGGAGACTAAGTTTGAGTTTTCAAGTCGGAAAAACTTTCACATGCGCGCGTTCGTTTTTTTAGTATTATTTTATATAGACATATATATATATATATATATATATTTGCTTTTTTCAGGAATTTACCATTTATAATAGTTCTTAAGATTTTTTAAGCTTCTTTTCAATAATTTTTAGGGATATTTTCTTTCGAAGAGGCAAATTTCATTTGATATATTGATATAGCATTAAGGAAATTAGGTTAATTTTACATGGCCTCTAGGTAACGCTTAGCGCCCTATTGTGCCATTAGGATTTAGCATAAAGATGTGTAACACTGCTGGATATAATAATAATAATAATAATAATAATAATAATAATAATAATAATAATAATAATAATAATAATAATAATAATAATAATAATAATTTCGTCGACTCTGAACATTGCGCGCACGTTCAAGACTTATACATAAGTGGCGCAATTTTACCTCAACAATTCAAGGGAACAAACTTTGAACACATATAAAATCGAAACTTATAGTAGGTTTTTTCAGTATTATTTTATATAGACATATATATATATATTTTTGCTTTTTTCAGGAATTTACCATTTATAATAGTTCTTAAGATTTTTTTAAGCTTCTTTTCAATAATTTTTAGGGATATTTTCTTTCGAAGAGGCAAATTTTATTTAATATATTGGTATAGCATTAAGGAAATTAGGTTAATTTTACATGGCCTCTAGGTAACGCTTAGCGCCCTATTGTGCCATTAGGATTTAGCATAAAGATGTGTAACACTGCTGGATATAATAATAATAATAATAATAATAATAATAAGGCCGGGGCGGGGCCGTCCTGGATTGATGTTAATCTGACCCTTAGCGATATGTATGTATGGCCCATAGCCAATGTAATAATTGTATTATCCCATAGGTTACGCTTCGCGCCCTATGCGGAATTGTATATGCATATAGTTGTTTTTTTAATAAACTGCATAATAATAATAATAATAATAATAATAATAATAATAATAATAATAATAATAATAATAATAATAATAATACTAATAATAATAATAAACCTGACATCGCAATCCTGGATAAAGACAACAACACTTGGATACTCATCGAAGGAACAGTATGTAGCGTGGGGACCATAGGAGACCGTACAAGAACGAAAGAAGAGAAATACTCTGATCTACGGGCGGGATTAAGATCTATGTATAAAGAATTTACCGTCACTCAAACAAACATTGTCTTTGACTTCCTTGGAGGGTACTATCCTCAGCTAGAACAAGGGATAGACACCCTAACAGACAATCGAAAAGAAACAACTTACATCATAAGGAAGTGTCAAAAATGGCTCTTATCACAAAATGCTGAAATTGTCAAGAAATTCTATGAGTTTATCTAAAGATATGTGAGTGACTAGGAACACTTGAACTGCAACAATTGCTTAGGTAGAACCCGTAATGTTGTATGTAACGAAAAAAGATCAGAATTCAATAAAGATGCCATAATAATAATAATAATAATAATAATAATAATAATAATAATAATAATAATAATAATAATAATAATAATAATAATAATAATAATAATAATAATAATAATAATAATAATAATGGAAACTTTATTCTATATTTATACAACAATTACAAATCTCTCTACTTACAGGCAATTTGCAATTGACTACTCGAGTGATACATGCATTTATGAATGTAAACGACAAAATGATTTAGAAAATATATATATATATATATCAAAATTTCAATAAGTCTGGGTTATTCCATTCTTTGTTTCGACAGCAGAAAAGGTAATAAGTTGATCTGATTGTAATGTTGATAATTTTTTTCACAATATAGTTTTGTTGTTGCTTGTCCTCTAGGCCAAGTTCTTTTAACATTTCGATGAAATCAGACGATTGATGGGAGAATACACCCAAAGTACTGATTGAAAGATTTACAAATTTAACCTGCTGAAATTGATTCTTGTGGTCGATGACAGTCTCGTGATATTTACGTTGTTTCCGGTCTAAGTTGTTTTGTAGATTTGTTTCAAAACCAACAGTTAATTCTAGAATATACAAGCACTTATTTGATATGGACAACACTATGTCAGGACGCAAGCTGTCACCAGTTATGATAGAGGGGCTCGGAAAACCAGGAAGATCGACGTATAGGGAAGAGTTTTTGATGGATGGAAGACTATTAGCAATGAAATTCAGGACAGAATCATGACGCCAGGAAAAGCGGCCTTGTTGTAGGTAGTGATTACAACCCGCGACAACATGAAGAAGAGATTCAGGCATTAGGCATAGGGAGCAGTCAGAGTTGGAGGAAATACCCCATTTGACAAGGTTTTTCCGTGTAGGGAGAGTGTTGTTGATGTACCGGATGGTAAAGTTAAATATGTTTTTCGGCAAGTTAGACTGTGTGGTGGACCAGATTTTATTAAGTTGTTGCATGGAGTATTGAAGTGAAATGTGTCCTGTGCGGCAACGGGCAATTCAGATAAACGTGTTTTGAGATTGCTGTCAAAAAACAACCCAGCCAACAAAACGAACAGAGAAGGAAAAAATAACAGCGTTTACATCTATAACAAGCATATTAAAATCTATTTTATAAAAAACGTAGCGATAATAATGGTTGATAATATTTACAATAGTAACGATAACAATAGTAAAGAGGACGGTAAAATGCAACGGAATTAAAGTAATGATAAATTAAAATTTAAATGATACAACAGAATATAGCTAAGGCTGAGACTAGCAAAATCAAATATTATTAAAATTTAAAGTGCAGTCGTCTATAAAGTCATTATCTCGTTTGAAAAGTGTTCTCGATCCTCTTATGCTTACATGTACTGACTTCAATATTTCAAAAGAAAGCAAGGTTCTTAACCAGTTAATGGTTGTGGCATAAGGTTCGTCGTTTTTAGCAGCAATTTTTGATGCAAGTTCCTTAAGAAAACGTCCACATTCATTCCCTAGACCACCGTTGGTTCCAAATACAAGGGGTGTAAAAGAACTCATTTCAACATCCAAAATCCTTTGTTGGTATTTTCGCTTCTTCTCATCCTCTTGCTCTTTAAAAATTGTAGATGTTGGTTTGCCCTGATAACATTTTGAATTCACATGCGTGACTCTAACATCAAAGAATGCTGTGACTCCACGGGCCCAAAAGCTCCCTGCTTTAATGTCTAACCTGGCATCTGAGCTTGTAGTTGTGGTCTTTAAATCAAACAATTCATTATCTAGAGGTTGGAGATATGGCTCGATCTCCACATTCTTGCATACTTTGTTAATGAGTGTTGCCAGCAGATTGCGAATACCATCGTGCCTTTGTGCAACATAGCCTCCTCTTTTACACGAGAGAGCATGACAGGTAGAAAACATGTCTCCACAAACACAGTGACTAGGTAGGTTTGGCAGTGCTAGGTTATATCTTAATCGAAGGGAATCTCTGAACTCCTGCTTGTTTAGAGCTAGGCCTTGTTCAGCTAGGGGAGTTGCATTAAGCCAGGAACTTGCCCCTTTGTCCCTCAGCTGGTCGACTGATCTTAGGAGATCAGGGGAGAGAGAAGCATTGATTCGTTCTATTTTAGACATTGTTTTCTCTTTTCGTAATATCTGGCTTTGTCTTTTAAGGTTCTCTGTAAGAGTCTCGTCAGCTTCTAAGAAATTGCTCTGGGTCTTAATGGACTCTATATGTTTCTTTGTGATGCTGCGTGAAGCTGCAAACTGAAGTGGTGCTTCAAATTTTAAATCGGGCATCCCTAGACCACCTTGCGCTGGGGTTAATTTGGCTATCTGGCAGATCTCATATGGCAATGCTTCTTCTTGGCCGAATAGGGTAGGTAGTAGCATATCATCTATTACTTGATCTATCGGATCTACATAGTCTTCAAATGACTCTATTGTTCGCATGAAATACGTAAATTTCGATTTATAGCCCTTTGTTAGTGCTATAAATGCAGCGTGTGGTTGGCTTTTGGCTATTTCGGCTAAACTCTCGATTTCCTTTTTCCAACTGAGGATCTTTTCACGACAATATTGATCTTTGTACTCTTGGGAGCCGATAACTGCTCCGAGGTGGCGTTGTCCCTCAGTAGTGATGTTGACTTTTTTTCCAAATACTCTCTTAGCCTCTTCCGCAATGGTATCAGATTTCGCTATTAACCAACTTTTTGATCCGTTTACTATATATCCATACTTTAGGCCTTCTTCACACAGGTGCTGATACCAAACATGTAACGCTTCTATCTTCCCTCCACCTGCAGAGTCGTCTGCTAGCCAGACTTGCTTTATGTCTGGTATTTTCCATCTTAATATTTGGATCATAATAGTTGTACTTAAAGAGTACCAAGGCATGGCCAATGGGTCGCCCTGTGTCGTTCCCTCTTGAGATAAGAGCTCGCCTCCACCGCAAACAAAAAGTCTTGATGGGCATCTGTATGTATTGATTAGATACAGAGATATTTCTTTGCAGGTTATTTGAATATTGTGCAATGCGACGGATCTATTCATCTGGTTAAAAGCGTTGCTAGCATCTATTAATAGGATACCGTCCGTTTCTTCTTCTCCAAAGACATCATTCATGGCGTGTATTGCTGCTTCTGATCCCCCACTATGACCCGCGCAAACCTGGAGTGGACCCGCTGCTTCCTTGATCTCTTCCTTAAGAAACCCAGTGATTGTTTTTCCTACTATCCTCCTCAATACTTCTCCAATGCCAATAGGACGTATGCCAGGATTCTTATCCAAAGGGATGAGTCTACATGAAGTATAGGCTTCCAGGAGAGAGGGATGATAAGATTTGGTCAGAAGATTTCTACAAAATATGGCTAACTCTTCTCGTAAAGCTCTCCCTTCTTTTTTGAAATTTTTAGAACAAAGAATTCTTCTAAATATTTCTGCATCCATTCCAGATGGTCCGGCCGATCCCCTCGTTCTAATGGCAGCATCAAATATCATCTTTTCGTCAATCATATTGAAAACACCAGGTGGTATAACATCAACGGCGGACCATTCAACAGACTCTCGGGCTGAATATCCGCAGCTTCGGGATGCTTGTCTTTTAAAGCCTCTATTACATCTGGTGTGATGTTCAACAAACCTGATGAGCTTTCAGCATCAAGGAGCTTTATGGCCGCCGATAGTTTCCCTTGCATGACCAGCTTCGCAAAGGATTTGGAAACGTCTCCAATTGACTTGGTCTTTTTGGAACTTTTAAACTTTCCTTGAATAAATTTTACTTCTTTCAATAGTTGTTGTATGTCTCCTTGTCTCCATTGGTTTAGTCTACGTTCAATGGCTGCACTGTGCTCCTTGCTTTTTGAAGTCGGAGATGGCTTTTGTAGTATTAAGGTAGGAAGCACCATAAAGGCCTTTAAAGCAATCGAATTGACATCGGAATCCATGTTGAACTGCTTCATCCAAAATGTAAGTTCCTCTATGAAAGACTTGCCAGCTTTTCCGGATGGCACATTAAATATATTTCTCCTGAAGTTTGGGATTTCATTGTAGATAAGGTCGATTATAGAGCACAACTGCTCTTGACTGATATTACCCCATGATTTAGCTGTAATTTGAGACGGATACACTTCATAGGCGGGTAAATTTGGTTTTGTTTTGTTTTTGGATATTTGGTCTTTGTCTTGGGAGTCTTTGGGGAATTGCTGTTCGTTTGTAGTATGTAGATTTGATGTCCGTCTTGGTTGACTGGTTGCATATTGGCCCTCATTATCTTCGAAGTTACCAATATTCCTCTCCATTTCTTGTGTAGAATTTAAACTGCAGTTATGTTGAGTCTTTTCCAGTCGTGATGCATGATCCCTTAGGTTTTGTCCGGTGAAACCCAAGTGTTCATAGCCCATATCATCCCAGAGTTCCTTCATCACCTGCATATAACCTTTCTTCCTTCCATTTTGGTTAGTAGGGCAATCGTTGAAAACCTTCTCTTGAGCTCTTTTTTTGCAGTCTAATACCGCTCTATTCATGTCCTCTGTCCAAATATTACGTTTTCCTTTACGATTCATATTTAAGTCAGATGATATCGTATGTATAAACTAAAAAATTTCAAAAAAAAAAAAAAAATATTTAAGAGCGCCGGGCGGCACGTCTTTATACCTCGACGCCATCATCAGGATCTCATGTTTGCCATTTTTATTGTATTAAAGTTGGCTGGGTTGTCTCGGTACGCCGCAGACTATGACAGAATGTCCGAGGCAGATCAGTTCATGTTCAAGGTAAGTGCAACAACGCTTGCGTCTCTTTTCTACCTAGCCTTGCTATGCAATACCACGTGACCGACGAGTTACCTGAGTAACGCCCAGCTGAGTAAATGATTAGAAGGTTAAAGCTCACTCCGATATTAGGATATAGTAGTACATCACTAACATTTTTCTAACCTTTTTTGGTGATTTAAGATGGCACAGATTGAAAGGTACGAGGCAAAACTTGGAGTCATGGCTTTTATGGGCGTGTTTGAGGAGCTCATGAGAACAGTGGTCCCTGTAAGTAACCGATAGAACATTGTTAACTCCTTAAAGAATATTTAGGAAAATCAATAAACTAAACATAAGTAGTGGGTCTAAAAATAAAGCTCAGTTCTTCCTGTTAGTTTTATGTACGTCGAGTCCAAAAAAACCCACACAGATATGCCCGAAACTCTCCATGAAACCCATTCAAGTGCTCTCAGAGACATGCGCGCATCCCGTCGGCAATCCTTGGTCTGTCACTCGTATGTAGCGTCATTAATTAAAGCAAATTTCTTATGACTGTAAAAAGCTTGCGGCAAGAACAGGGTCGCGACACGGTCAAGGCGCGGCAAGGCATATCAAAGTTCTAGTAAACATCACGGTCGCGGCAAGGCAAGCTTACGGCGCTGACCGTGCCGCGACCTTGATGGTCAAACAAAATTTGCTCTAATCATCGATTTATTGGAATAATACGAGTCTTAAAATATTTTATGAATCAGGAAATAGACGCAGTGCTTCGGGCAGCCACATCAATCATCAACAGTGTCAAACTGAAGAAACTATTCAAGGTGATGGTAGCTGCTAATAAATTTTAAATTCTAAATGATTCTTGATAGTTGGCAGCAAACAATATGAAAGACTTGGTGTCTAAAGGGATATCATCATTTTCTTTTGGTAGATAATTCTTATTTTTGGAAACTACATCAAAAAACTTGATGAACAAGAAGGCTACAAATATCTGGGCATTCTAGAAGCAGATAATTTTAAGTGCAAAGATATGAAAACCAATCTCACAAAAGAGTACTTCAGGAGAGTAAGAAAATTACTTAAAACTAAGCTAAATGGAGGAAATGTGATTAGAGCAATAAATACGTGGGCAGTATCTCTGCTGAGATATTCTGCAGCCTTCGTGGACTGGACAAAAGACGAGCTCAGAGAAATTGATAGGAGGACACGAAAGTACCTAAATATGTACAAAGCACTACACCCAAGAGATAGTGTAGCCAGACTATACTTACCCAGAAACGTTGGTGGAAGGGGACTTAATTCTCTCAGTTGAAGACTGTGCTGACAGGGCCAGATTAGGATTAATGGCTTATATTCGAGAAAGTCAAGAAAGTCTTATAAAAGCTGCTAGAGCAGAAATTAAAAAGCAAATTAACGAGATGGAGGATGTGGAAGAATTCAAGAAGAGGAAACTAGATGAAAGAATGCACGAAATTCTGGAGAAAGGCCTGCATGGTCAATTCATGAGAGACGTAAAAGATATTTCAAGTGATAAGAGCTGGTTATGGTTAAAGAATGGAACCTTTAAAAAAGAAACGGAAAGCTTGCTAACATCTGCTCAAACACAGTCCATCAGAACTAATTTAATAAAGACGAAAATCGATAAATCGCAAGCTGATCTCAAGTGCCGTGTATGTGGAGAAACTGAGATGAAAGTGTTAATCACATCTTATGTGAGTGCTCTGCACTAGCACAGAAGGAGTACAAGAGGAGGCATGATGGAGTAGCGAGAACTCTCCATTGGGATCTATGCAAAAAGTATGGTCTGGAGCACCAGGATAAATGGTATGAGCATAACCCAAAACCTGTCTCTGAAAATCAAGAAATCAAGTTACTATGGGACTTTACTATACAGACAGACAAGAATGTATCACACAATCGCCCAGATATTACTCTGATCGACAAGAAAAATAGCAAATGCTATATCATAGACATTGCATGCCCTGGAGACAAGAGAATTCAAGAGAAAGAAAAAGAAAAAATTGAACGCTATACAGATTTGGGAATCGAAATTAAGAGAATTTGGAAGCTAAAAAACGTCAAGACAGTGCCTATTGTTATTGGGGCCCTGGGTATGTTCACCAATAGATTAGAGAAGTACCTAAAAGAACTTGAGTCAAGTATTTCGCCCGCAATGATTCAGAAAACTGTCCTATTAGGGTCGGCAAGAATCCTCCGTAGAGTCCTAAGTATCTGAGGGGACTTGTTGTCACCTGATACTAGGACAAATATAAACCAGTATTCTACATCTATTTACTGTGAAAGTATAGGGATAATAATAATAATAATAATAATAATAATAATAATAATAATAATAATAATAATAATAATAATAATAATAATAATAATAATAATAATAATAATAATAATAATAATAATAATAATAATGAACATGAACCATCAACTGTAGAAGACAACGATGAAGCTACTATAATCTGGGATATGCCAATACAAACTGACAAGGAAATAAAGGCCAACAGACCTGATATAGTAGTGAAGAATAAGAAAGAGAAAACTTGCTTGCTTATTGATATGTCTATTCCAACTGAGAGAAACACCTCCCTTAAGACAACAGAAAAACTATCAAAATATAAAGATCTCGAAATAGAAATTCAAAAAATGTGGGGCATGAAGACCACAACAATACCTGTGGTAATAGGTGCTCTCGGTCTGATAAAGAAAGGGATGGAAAAATATGTCAAGCAGATACCAGGTAACATCAAGGTACATGAAATTCAGAAGATTGCTCTCCTTGGTACCGCTCATATACTAAGGAGGACGCTATCAATTAAATAAACCAATCACCCCCTCATAGGTGCCCTAAGTCCAGGGCCTGGACTCGGCATCATGAGCGAATAGAGCAGGAAATTTAGAGACAATACCAAATAATAATAATAATAATAATAATAATAATAATAATAATAATAATAATAATAATAATAATAATAATAATAATAATAATAATAATAATAATAATAATAATAATAATAATAATAATAATAATATGGGTAAGAATAATAATAAAATGGGTAAGAAAGTGTTTTCTGAAGGGGTAAGAAAGTGTTTTCTGAAGGAATAAAACTCCCTGATGAAACTGTAATAAAATCATTGGTAGAAGGTGATGGTTATAAGTATTTAGGGGTTCTTGAGGATGACCAAATAATGAGCTGTAAAATGAAAGAGATCTTGAGAAAGGAGTACGGTAGGAGGGTTCGCAAGATTATGCAGTCCAAACTAAGTGGAGGCAATTCGATCAAGGCTGTGAACTCTTGGGCAGTCTCGTTATTGAGGTATTCTGCTCCCTTTGTAAACTGGACGAGATTAGAATTGCAAGAAATGGATAGAAAGACAAGAAAGATCATGAACATGAACAGAGCACTGGCACCAAGAGACTCTGTAGCAAGATTGTATTTACCAAGAAAAGAGGGTGGTAGAGGGCTAATAGCAGTAGAAGACTGTGTTGATATCGCAGTCTTAGGTCTAGAAAAGTACATACAGACAAATGAAGAACCTCTCATTTCAGCAGCAAGAGTCAGTGCTGAAATAGAAAGTGTTAAGAGTTACAAGCAAAGAAAAAAGGAAGAGAGATATGCTGAATGGAAAACAAAAGCCTTACACGGTCAATATATTAATGATATTGAAGAAATCAGCAGTAAAGAATCATGGACATGGTTAGTTAAGGGACAGCTGAAGAAGGAAACAGAGGGCCTAATCATGGCAGCTCAAACCCAGTCCTTAAGAACAAATGTCATCAAAGCGAAGATTGACAAAAGTCAAGATAATGCCAAATGCCGATTATGCAAATCAAAAGAGGAAACAGTCAACCATATAGTTAGTGGGTGCCAAAACCTTGCACAAAAAGAATATAAGCGTAGACATGACACTGTGGCTAAAGCTCTACACTGGGATATCCTCCGTCAAAAGGGATTCCCTCATGAACCACAATGGTGCAAACATGACCCTGAAGCTGTCGTAGAAAATGACAAGTTTAAGATATTATGGGACTTTACCATCCAAACAGATCATATAATTACTGCAAGAAGACCTGACATTGTTGTAATAGGCAAACAAAGGAAAAAGTGCCAAATAATAGATATTGCAATCCCTGTTGACGGAAGAATTGACAAAAAAGAGGAAGAGAAGATCGAAAAATACCAGGAGTTAGCAAGGGAAATTAAGAAGCTCTGGAACTTGAAAGTAAAGGTCATTCCGATTGTAGTAGGTGCTCTAGGTAGTGTCACTGAAAGACTGACTGAATATCTCAGTGAAATGGGTGTAACAACACGAGTAGAACTGATCCAAAAATCGGCTCTATTGGGATCCGCAAGGATTCTTCGAAAGGTCCTTGAAGTCTAAGGAACTTGTTGAACCCGGCTTCAAGAAAAATTCCGGTTATTTTCAATCAAACCGTGCGTATCCAAAATAATAATAATAATAATAATAAAAAGACCGAGGAAACAAAAGAAGCAAAGAATTACAGACCGATAACGTGTCTGTCTACCATGTACAAGCTTATGTCATCCATTATAACAACTAGAATTCACAACCACCTGGATGTCAACCAGCTTCTACCCAAAGAACACAAGGGTTGCAAACCAGGATCGTACGGATGTAAAGATCAACTCCTAATCAATAAGATGATTCTTGAAGACTGCAAGGAAAAGGAAAAGAACCTCAGCACAGCCTGGATTGATTACAGAAAAGCATTCGATAGCGTCCCCCATCCATGGCTACTGAAGACACTGCAGATCTACAAGGTATCACCAGTAATATCAACCTTCTTGCAGCACAGCATGAGGAACTGGAAAACATCGATGGTCCTCAATCACGCATCGGGGACAATAACAACAAGGATGATCACCATCAAAAGTGGAATCTATCAAGGAGACTCACTGTCACCATTGCTGTTCTGTTTGGCACTGACACCGCTTAGCAACATGTTGAATGACACTGGATGTGGGTACAGTATCGAAAAAGTGAAAGTTGGTCATCTGTTTTACATAGATGATCTAAAACTGTATGCAAAAGACGACCACCATCTTGAAACACTACTTCATACTGTACATCACTTCAGCAACGACATAAATATGACTTTTGGTCTGGAAAAGTGCGCTAAAGCTACTTTTATGAGAGGAAGATTAACAAAAACAACAAACATTGAACTTGATATCAACACAGTCATAAAAGAACTTGACCAGGAGAAGACCTACAAATACTTGGGTATCGAAGCATGTATACAATTTGTCTGTGCATGTCTGTGTTTTGGGCTTGAAGAAATTTTGCAAGAAATTTTATGTTGACACGGAATGTTTGGCTGGCTATCTCGTTCTTCAAAATTATGTTCAACTACCGAAATACTGAGACAACTAAAACATGAGCAGTCTACCTACCGCTAGTGCGCTGTGGATAACTATCCAGATCGAAGGCACCCCAGATGGGAAAATATCACGCGTCAAAGTCAGTAGAAAGTTGTGAGAAGGACCAGAACTCCGCACTTTCGAGTTATAATGTTGGCGTTGAATTCGTGTATAAGGTAAATTTAGTAATGGATGTCATTACCAACATGGTACTGTGTGAATTGGATCCAATACGAGTTCTCTGGACTTCATTGATTGTTGAATAATTAGCCATGTTTACTGGAATCTCGTACTTTTTCGCGCAAAATTCTTGCAATTCATTCTGAAAATTTTACATCTTTGACAGCGCCCCCCAGCAAAATTATTTAATAATACGCTTTTTCCATGTTTCGTTCTTGTAAAACAGAGCTTTCTTGCTGGAAACTCCTGGTCCCTCCATGTGATTTCAAGCAATGTTTACAGCCGGGTTCAAGCCTTGTTAAAATTGACTAAATTCGGTAGCCTATATTTTATAATCTGCAACATTTATCTAGAAGTTAATGACCTCTTTTTATACATGGTGAGGCATACAGTTTGTGCCGTATGAAGCAGCGTTTTATACTTTATAAAAGAGCAATAAATTCATCGCTGAAATTTGCATGCAAACAACGTGCTTGGAAACACGTTCACAAAAATGCTTTAGATCACATGTAGGGACCACGAGTTTGGACTAAAAAAGCTCAGTTTTGCAAGAAAGAAACGTGGAAAAAGCGAATTACAAAATAAATTTGCTGGGGGGCGCAGTCTAAGATGTAAAATTTTGAAAGTGAATTGCAAGAATTTTGAGCGAAAAAGTACGACATTCCAGTAAACATGGCTAATTATTAAACGATCGATGGAGTCTAAAATACCCTTATCGGGTCTAATGTACACAGTAACTTGTTGTTAATGGCTTCCACTGCTTAACGTACCTTACATATAAATTTAGCGCCCACAATATTACTCGAAAGTGCGGAGTTCTGGTTCTTCTCACAACTTTCTACTGACTTTGACGCGCGATATTTTCCCATCTGGGGTGCCTTCAGTTTGGATAATTATCCACAGCGCACTAGCGGTAGGTAGACTGCTCATGCTTCAGTTGTCTTAGTATTTCGGTAGTTGAACATAATTTTGAAGAACGAGATAGCCAGCCAAATGTTCCGTGTCAACATAAAATTTCTTGCATTCGATATGCAAATGAATTTCAAGTCCAAAACACAGACATGCGCAGACAAATTGTATACATGCTGGGTATCGATGAAAGCGATGGAATACAGCATTCCAAGATGAAAGGAAAGGTGAGAAAAGAGTACTACAGAAGAGTCAGATTGGTACTTCAGAGTGAGCTGAATGGAGCCAACAAGATCCAGGCTATTAACACACTGGCAGTGCCTATGGTATCCTACAGTTTCAACATCATAAACTGGAAGTTAAGCGAGATCAAAAGACTAGACGTCAAGACAAGGAAATATCTTACGATGAACCGCATGCACCACCCTAAAGCGGACATTGATAGATTGTACGTAAAGAGGAGAGAAGGAGGCAGAGGACTCATTCAGATCGAAAACTCATACAAATTGTCAACTATTGGTCTAGATGCGTATCTTAAAGACCACCAAGACTGCCTTCTGCGTCTAGTATATAAACACGAAAACAACAAAAAGATGTACTCAATACACAAAGAAAGTCAAAAGTTTAAGTCTGAAAGCAAAGAAATTGTTGTGCCAGAAACTGCACGCGCATCGAAAGAAAAAGAAAATCCCAACACTGAAAGAGCAAGGATGATAAAGACCGCGTTCAAAGACCATCTACAAAAGAAGCAAGTCGACAGGTGGGAATCTAAGCCCCTTCATGGCCAATACCCAAAGCAAGTCAACCAAGCAGATGTCGACAAACAAAGAACGCACAACTGGCTAAAAGGTACGGGACTAAAGTCAGAGACAGAGGGACTCATCGTAGCTGCACAAGATCAAGCGCTATATATCCACAAGGTACTACGAGAGGAAGATCCTAGGACAAGATATAGACATCAAATGTAGAATGTGTGGTCAGTATGACGAAACCATCGACCACATTGTAGCAGGCTGCCCTGTTCTCGCAAAGAAAGAATTCGTCGAAAGGCATAACAGAGTTGGTACGTATGTTCATTGGAAGCTTTGCAAACACTACGGCGCTAATTCTGGCAAGAGATGGTACGAACATGAAACGGAGAAAGTAGTGGACAACGAAAGAGCAACAATTTTATGGGACATGCAAGTTCACACTGATAAGACCGGCCAACAGGCCAGACATTATAGTTAAAGACAAAGTGAAAAATCAGTGCTTGTTAATAGATGTATCAATGCCATCAGAACGAAACGTGTCTTTAAAACAGTTAGAAAAGATTTCAAAGTACAAAGATCTTGAAATAGAAATTAGAAAGATGTGGGGTATGGAAACTAAAACCATACCTATAGTTATTGGTGCTCTAGGCTTAGTTAACAAACGACTAGAGTATTATGTCAAGCAGTTGCAGGGGAGCATTGAAATCAGTGAGCTACAGGAGACTGTCCTGCTAGGAACTGCTCATATCATTAGGAAAACTTTAATGATCAGCTGATTGTATTTGTAATTCGTACTTTCCTTAGGTCCATGGATTGGACTCGGTAAGCTTAGAATGATTGTAAGAAAAACGCACTAGAATTGTGAATAAAGATAATAATAATAATAATAATAATAATAATAATAATAATAATAATAATAATAATAATAATAATAATAATAATATAATAATAATAATAATAATAATAATTTATTAACAAGGTGTTATTTCTTGAGACTAGCAAGTGTTTTGATAGTTTCACCCTCTCCAAGTGAGGGAGAAATGGCCTCTAGAAAGGCTTATTTAACTACATAATAATAATAATAATAATAATAATAATAATAATAATAATAATAATAATAATAATAATAATAATAATAATAATAATAATAATAATAAACTAAAGAAACTATTACTTCGACAGTGGGCCAAAGAGATCAAGAATCTGAGGAATCCGAGAGAGAGCAAGAATCAGAGGAAGCCGAAAATATTCCAGAATTGGAGGATACTATGAATATTCATATTTCAACTCCAAGTGAAATTTATCAAAACATCGACCCGAATTTGAATATTAACTCCAGTAGAGAAGCTCCCGAGGGACAGGAAGATGAAAACATCAGCGCTGAAGTAAAAGAGCTATTGTTTAAAGCGTCAATGATCTACAATGCAGTAGTGGAAACCCCTGGAGATTTTGCGAACCGCCAACTGGACTCTAGAATCAAACAAAGACCAACCAAAACAGACATAGCAAACATCAATATAGTAATCGCAAAACTTGTCAATCAACACCTGGGACAAAGTAATCTAACACTGGATCCTTTTTGGACACTCTGGATAATAAACTGTATCCTGTATTCGGTCGTTTCAGCGTTATTGCTCATTAAAGGATGGAAAAAACAAAGGAATGGAACTCAACAGGTTAAGCGAAAAGTATCCAACAAGGCAGAAGAAGAGTTCGTCCGTCAAGCTGGAGAATTACGAAAGAAAATCTCAATTGCACAAGCGGAGTTGGAAAGATTGCAGTTAAACAGAAAGATCACAAAGAAAGGAAGAAAGAACCGAAATTTACTTCAGCAAGAATGTGGAAGTCTCTCTGCTTCTTCGCTGGTCAGCTATATGGAAAGAAAGAAGTGTGAGCTGAGGAAGTTGAAAAGATCAATTGAAAGAAGGAAAAAAGTCGAGGAGTCAAGAGCGCTCAATAAGAGATTTGAAAGTGATCCAAGTGGAGTCTATTCGTTGCTAGACGAAATGGTTAAGAAGGATGGTGAGAATGAAAAACCCAAGTATCAGAAGTGTGTTTTGACCGAGGAAAAGAACACTGGCGATATATTTGATAATATCACAGAAGCAAGCACGTTTTGGAAATCTTTGTGGGAGAAGAGTGGTACCGGAAATAGTAACCGCCAATGGTTAAAAGAAATAGAGAGAGCCATGGATATGAGTGTCCCAAATCCTGATATCAACCAGAAATGGGAATTGACAACAGAACTAGGAGTTAAAGTCATGCGTAAGAAAAGGAACTGGAGTGCCCCTGGTCCTGATAGAATCGCCAACTACTGGTGGAAGTATACGCACATTCTTCACGAGAAGGTAATAGGGTGCTTCAAAGCAATCTCTGCCAAGGAGGTATATCCGCTGTGGTTTTCAGAGGGCAAAACTACACTCATGCCCAAACCAGGAGAGTTCAACAGCGAGAATCAAAGACCAATCACGTGCTTAAACACTATTTATAAGTGGTATACGGCGTGTTTAATGGCTCCAATGAACGACCATCTAACAAAGTACAACCTTATGGAAAGCCAGCAAAGGGGGGCAAAATCAGGTTGCAGTGGAACCATGGAGAACCTTTTAATAGATAGAATGGTTTTACAGGACTGTGTGCGAGGTAGACGAAACATCAGCATGGCCTGGATCGACGTGAAGAAAGCCTACGATTCAGTAGATCATGGATGGCTATGCAATGCTATGAGATTGCATAAGTTCCCCTACTGGATCAGAGACACTATCAAGACCCTATGCTCGTCCTGGAACACCAAGATTATCGCTAGAACGAAGAATGGAATGGAGACATCTGAACCAATCCACTTTAAGAGGGGTCTCCCCCAGGGGGATTCCTTATGTCCCAGACTATTCACCTTATGTCTGAACCCTGTGGCGTGGATGCTACGAGCAACAGAGGGATACAAGTTAAGTAAGCCAATTACTGCTATAAAAGTAACAGACCTGTTGTACATCGACGACCTTAAAGTGTTTGCACAGTCTGAGACCAAGCTAAACAAGGTACTGATGTCAACTCAAGAATCGCTGAAAGACATTGGCCTTGATTTAAACCCAAAGAAGTGTTCAGTGGTGAATGTCAAAGGTGGAAAGCAAGTCTGCGATGGAGCTAAAGTAAACCTGGAGGGCTCAACGGCAATTGCAAGTCTAAAGGAAGGAGAGCAGTACAAGTTCTTGGGTGTATTAGAGAGCCTAAAACAGGAAGACACGATGGCATTGAATATTGCTGCCAAGAAATACATCCAACGAGTATCTGTAATCTGGTCTAGTCCCCTCTCGGATTGGAACAAAGTCAAGTCCACAAATGAATTTGCTCTGTCTACATTAACGTATTTGATGTGGACCCAAACATGGCCTCTGGCAGAGCTCAGACAAATCGACCGAGATGTAAGGAAAATCATCGTCGAGAATGGAGGGCGACACCCAACAAGTTCAAATGCAACCCTTTACTTGCCAAGGAGCATCGGAGGAAGAGGTATGAGGTCGGTGGAACAAGAGTACAAATTGATCAAGATCAAGGCAGCACTGAAGATATACGAGAACCCCGATCCAACAATAGGAATCGTCCGCACATTTGACGAGAAGGCAGCTGAGCGAGGTCATCAGTCTTTTATTAAGGATGCTGTGGCGTTTGCTCGAGAACTTGACCTGGAATTGAAGCTATCTTACCCCCAGTCGTCTTGTTCTAAAGTGGGAGGTGATGAAATCCCAAGGAAGCAGGTTAAAGAAGCTTTGAAGAAATCACTAGTTAAGAAGTTGATGAGAGACGTAGAAGACCAAAAATGGCAGGGAAAGTTACTAGCAAGCAGGTGGGAGGATGAAGACTTAGACAAAAAGTGTTTTGATTGGCTGAGCAACTGGAGAACTGCGCCGACCCACATGGTAACTGGTGTTCAAGACCTATATCAACAGCTACTACCCACGAAGTTGTACACTGGGAAGAAGATCAAAACAACTAATCACCAAGATTACACTTGTCGCATGTGTGGTAAGGGCCAAGAGAGTGTCGCGCACGTGTTAGCGGGGTGTAGTGTTATGGCTCAAACCAAATACCTAGAGAGACACAACAGCGTCCTTAGAATCCTTTTCTTCGAGATTCTAAGTAACTACAATCTACTACCAAGAGAGGAGTACGCGTGGTATAAACCAATCAAGCCAAAACCAGTCTACGAAAACGAAGAAGTTAAAGCTTTGTGGGATGTACCTTTGTTTGCAGAGCAAGTAGAAGTTCGAGCGAATCGAATTGACGTGCAAGTCATTGATAAAGTGAAGAAGGAAGTCATCCTAATCGAAATGAGCTGCCCATGGATGGAAAATCGCCAGATGAAGACGGAGGAGAAAACGCGCAAGTATGGACCACTTAGATGGGAGCTAAAGCTACAATATCCAGGATATAAAGTTACTCAGCATAACATCATCATGGATGTACTGGGTGGATACTCAAAAGACGTGGTGAAGTCAATCAAGTGTTTGGTAGGAGACAGGAGTGACCTGGTGCTGAAACAGATGCAGAAGGCAATGCTTTCAAGCACTCTGAACATTGCAAGGAGTTTCAAAATCCTTGATGAACACTGAACAATTTTATAAGAATTAAAGGCAAAGATAAACTTTAAGATGAACATAAAAGTTATACATATGATTATTTAAGATTTTGAATTTCTTAGCTAGGGTTTTTTTATATATAGATATTATATATTGAGGTTTTTTAAACAATTTTATGAGCAAGATAAAGAGATATAATTAGATATTAAGATATATATATTGATATATAGGATTTTAGATCACTTATCTAGGGCTTTTTCTTTTACATTAGGCATAGGAAATCTGAAGGCATCAGATATACATTTAGAAATTTAGAACAATTTATAAGGAAAACAAAGATACATTTAGACATTAAGATATACATATCGATACATATAATTATTAGGATTTTTAAACTTATCTAGTTTATTTTCTCTCATGAATTACCTAGATGTCATATATAGTTAGGAATTCAGAAAATTATAAGGAATACAAAGAAATATATATATATATATATTTTTTTTTTTTTAGACATTAGGATTTACATATTGATATATATTTAGGATCAAGTTAAAAATTCTTATCTAATTTTTTTTTTTTTTAGGGATTAGCAGATATTGGTCACGCTTCCGGGCGCCCAATCTTTGTATTAGGTTTAAGGCAAACAGATGTTTCAATAAACTGCTTATAATAATAATAATAATAATAATAATAATAATAATAATAATAATAATAATAATAATAATAATAATAATAATAATAATAATAATAATAATAATAATAATAATAATAATATATTCTTATATAGCGCTTATACAGGTCTGTTCTAGGCGCTGTAGTATATATGTTACCGTATGAAAGAGACAATAAATCGTGTTGCTAAATTCACTTAAATAAACAACAACATTAGCTACTACGCCGTCCGACGCTTTATTTGAAACTAGTATTGAGCTAGAAAATTTGTAAAGCTAAAATGATTGGCAAGTTCCTGTACAGAAATGAAATGTTCAGTGTTCCTGTCGGTACTCTCTGTTTATCAATTCCACGAATGTTTTTGTAGTATATTAGACTACGAAATCAGAACAACACGACAAGTGACTGTTCAAACAGGGCGCCGTTTATTTGACAAAGTCAATCCCAGAAAACCTTGCGGTTATAACACAGGGAACCCGACACTACATCCGTCCCCCCCCCCCCAAGTTATAAACAAGCCTGTAAATCAGGCAACAGAAACAAAGTCAATATAACATCATAATAACCATATATGGCTACTGTTCAATGTCTTCACAAATGTGTTCATAAAGTTAAGTGGTATAGTCCTTTAAATAGCTTGGTTTGTTGTGAGTCCTTGTTGACCTCCTCAGGACGCTGGAGTCGTCTTCTTGTTCTTTCCGTTCAGGTTCTTTAGGCTGTATTGGAGCTTGGTCGGTATCCGTAGGACATTCAATCGTGGGAGCCTCCGATGGTTGGGTTGCTGGGGCTGAGATCAGTGGAATGCTGGAGAACGTAATGTCGGTTGGATGGGGACTGGTAGACCTTAGGCGAATGTGGTCTAAATGACGTCTGCAGACTCCACCATCACTGAGTTGTATCAGGTAAGACACTGGTCCTGACTTGTTCAAAATGGTTCCACTCACCCACTTGGGACTATATGAGAAATTCTTAACAAATACTGTATCACTGACCTGAAATTCTCTTTGATGGGCGTGGTTATCGTGGTGGTCTTTTTGCACCTTTTGCTTCTCTTCCACTCGAGCACGGGTGATGTCCTGACTTAAAGGGTTGAAAAGGTCCAGTCTTGTCTTCAATTTCTTGTTCATCAGCAGTTCACTTGGTGACTTACCAGTTGTAGCTTGAGGTGTTGTATGTTGAGCCAACAAGAATCTGCTTAGTTTGGTATCCAGAGGTTCTTCACTCTTTTCCATCTTTTTCATTGCCTCTTTGAAACTACGGACATACCTTTCAGCTAATCCATTTGAAGCTGGATGTTTGGGTGCTGAAGTAATATGCTTGATTCCATTTTCAGACATGAACAAGGCAAACTCTTCACTTGTAAAAGCTGTACCATTGTCTGAAACTACTACATCAGGCAATCCTTGTCGTGCAAAACATTCACGTAACTTCTGTATAGTGACAGCGGTGGTAGATGAATTACACTTGAAGGCTTCTAACCATTTGCTGTACGCATCTACTATTATCAAAAACATATGGCCAAGGAAAGGCCCTGCATGGTCAATGTGAATGCGTGACCACGGCCTTGACGGCCACTCCCATGGGTGAAGGGGTGCAGCAGCAGGAAGTGTTGCTTGTAATTGACACCCTCCACAGTTCCTTACTTTACTTTCAATGTCTGCATCCAGACCCGGCCACCAAAAATAACTACGAGCTAACAATTTCATGCGTACCATACCTGGATGTCCTGTGTGTAGCTCTGCTAACAGCTTTGCTTGTCCTTGTACAGGTATAATCACTCTTGAACCCCACAAGATACAACCATCTTGTGTGCTGAGCTCTAACTTCCGAGCATAATAGGGGTGCAGTTCCTCTTTCAGTTCCTGATTTGGCCATCCGAGGTTTACCTGATTAAGTACCTTGCTCAGAATTGGGTCCAAGGAAGTCCATCTGGCAATATCTTTCACTTTCACTGGGGTGTTATCTAAATGTTCCATTACTAGCATAATGTCCCCCGGTATAGGAACATGTTTCACTTCCTCTTGAACAGGAAGGCGGCTTAGACAATCAGCATTGCCATTTTTGGAGCCTTCTCGGTATAGCAGGTCATAAGAATACCCAGACAAAAACAAGGCCCATCGTTGAATTCTGGGTGAAGCCATGTGTGGAATAGCTTTTTCACTCTTGAATAGACCTAGAAGGGGCTTGTGATCTGTATAGGCTTTAAAATGTCTTCCATATAAGTAAGTATGGAACTTCCTGACCCCAAACATCAGTGCTGCAGACTCTTTATCCAGTTGTGAATAGTTCTTTTCTGCTGGAGTTAATGTGCGGGATGCATAGGAAATAGGGCGTTCACTGCCATCTTCCATAATATGTGAAAGAACACAACCAAGACCATATGGTGAAGCATCACAGGCTAGGGTCAACTCTTTTTCTAGACTATAGTGCACCAGAAGCTGTGATGAATTCAGAGCTGACTTTGCTTGGTCCCAAGCTTGCTCCTGTTCCTGATTCCATTCCCATGGAGCATCTTTTGCTAACAACTTGTGCAGTTGGACTAGGATGTTTGTTACATTGGGAATGTAACAAGAATAATAGTTAAGCATACCTAAAAAGGCTTGCAGTTCCTTCAGGTTTGTTGGACGGGGTGAATCTTGAATGGCTTTAATTTTCTCCTTTATGGGTTGAATCCCTTGCTGATTGATGCGATGACCCAAATAGGTGACTTCAGAAGCTTGAAAGATACACTTTTGTTTTTTCAGTCGGATACCAGCTTTCTCTAGACGTGATAAGACTTCTCGCAGACTTTGAAAATGTTCCTCAGTTGTTTTTCCAGCAATCAGAATATCATCAATACGGACCACCACATTAGCAATACCTTGTAGAAGGTTTTCCATAGTGCGCTGGAAGATGCCTGGGGCAGAGGCAATGCCATAACAGAGTCGGTTATACTCAAACAATCCCTTGTGGGTGTTGATAGTGGTGTACTTTTTTGAATCTTCATCTAACTCGAGTTGCTGGTAGGCTTGGCTCAGGTCCAGTTTTGTGAAGTGAACTCCACCTCCAAGCTGAGCTAGCAGATCTTCTGTTTTTGGAATGGGATAGTTATCAAGTTTGCTGACTTGATTCAGAGTGACTTTAAAGTCGCCACAAATGCGTATTGTGCCATCAGTTTTGACGATTGGAACAATGGGCGTGGCCCATTCAGAGAACTCCACAGGACGGATGGTACCCTCTTTCAGCAAACGGTCTAACTCTGCGTCCACTTTAGCACGAAGGGCATAGGCCACTGGACGGGGTTTGAAGTATTTTGGCTTTGCTTCAGGAACTAAATAGATTTTAGCTTTGACACCTTGAACTGTGCCCAGGCCTTCTTCAAACACTGAGGCATGTTGGTTTAACAGAGATGTTAATTCTTGATCAGCTGCATTCAGATGGAAAATTTCAGACCAGGCTAACTTGATGTGTTTTAGCCAGTCTCTGCCCAGAAGACAGGGGGCTTCTCCTTTCACTACCATCACAGGTAAGTTTCCAGTGAATTCTTTATAGTGAACATTTACAGACAGTTTACCAAGGATAGGAATGATATCTCCAGTGTAGGACTGTAATGTGACTTTAGACTTTTCCAGGGTTAGGGGCTCATTCTGAATGTTGTTTATCTGTTGCAGAACATCTTCTCCAATAACTGTGTATGACGCCCCAGTATCCAACTCCATTTTAACTTGTAAACCATTTATCTTCACATCCACCATATAAGGATTTTTGCTGTTACTGTCAAGAATCGCAAACATGGGATATAAATCATCTGAATTTTCCTCTTCATCCTCCTCTTTTTCATCCAGAACATGCACTCGAGGTTTGGATCTGTTGACATTTTGACTAGCGCTAGTCGCTGGTTTCTCTGATGGCTTATTTTGTGCTTTTTGGGGGCATCTCGCTATGATGTGCCCTCTTTGTTTACAATAATGACAATTTTTCTCTTTAAAATAACATTTATCCGGACTGTGTTGTTTTCCACAACGAAAACATTCTTGAGAAGATGTGTTGCTCGGTTTAGACTCACGATTTTCTCTCGACTGTGTGTAAACTGGACGGACTTTATTCACAGAGGCTGGATTCGTAGCTTGTAAATCGACCATGTGTTGTGCGGCTGTTTCCATGGACACAGCGGTCTCGTACGCTTTTTTGAATGTTAGATCCACTTCCGACAGAAGTCTCCGTTGAATTTTCTCGTTATTTATACCAGAAACCAGACGGTCTCTCAGCATTGTTTCCAAACTGGATCCAAAATTACAGTGCTCGGCGAGGTTGCGTAAAGCAGCCACGAAATCTGATGTGCCTTCGCCGGTTTGGCGAAATCTGTTGTGGAACTTGTGTCGTTGAACGCTCTCGCTCGGTTTCGGCTCGAAATGATCTTTGACCAAGGTGCACAATTCGGTGTACGATTTAGTACCCGGTTTTGCAGGTGCCAGAAGGTCACAGATGAGTTTGTACGTCTTCTTCCCAACGGAACTCAACAGAATAGCTCGGCGTCGTTTCAAATCATCCTCGGTCGTTTTGATGTTGTTCGCTTCAAAATAGAAGTCTAGCCTCTCTATATATAATTCCCATGAATCACTCTCCCGGTCAAATGGTCCAATCTCGCCGTAGGTTGCAATTTCTCGATCCTCGTCGCCAAAAAATGTAGTATATTAGACTACGAAATCAGAACAACACGACAAGTGACTGTTCAAACAGGGCGCCGTTTATTTGACAAAGTCAATCCCAGAAAACCTTGCGGTTATAACACAGGGAACCCGACACTACAGTTTTGAATTCTGGATCAAGGTTACTGAAACTTTTACTTTGTGGGCTCTTGCAGGTATTCCGCTGTCTCCCTTATTCCATGCCAGTTGCTTCTTCGATCACTTCACTGTAGATCAATTGATGTAAATATATAAATCGAATTTAAGAATGTGATTCAAAATCGATTCAGTAGTCTGACTGACTGACTGGCTGGCTGGCTGTGTAACGCCCCTCGTAGCTGACAGATTTTTGTTAACCTTTTATGAATGCCACACACCTAATTTCAAAAGTTTCAAAACCACATTCATAATTGGGTAAACACCGATGAAACACCGAACACCTTTGAACAAACGCTATCAAACTAGCCATGAAACACGCAACCCTTCATCTGTACGTCCGGTAAAACAGCCTTTACTGCCGACCACATCGCCTTTTCAAAGTCGAGAACAACCTTTTGGACTGCAGGTGTGCATGGCAACATTTCTGCGATCTTCTGCAGTACCTGAGGAAAAGAGGCAAGAATATTAGACTTTGAATATGAAAGAAATATATCAATTTTTTATCATACTTATGTTCACTGTCTGTAATTTAGGAAACCAAAAAAGATAAATTAGTATCATTAGTATCATTACCTTTTTGTAATCTCTCTTCTTGCGTCCGGACATTACCACAAATACAAGAGGAACTTGTTTGGCGCAGTCCCCCGATCTGACGAATGCGTTGATTGACAGCAACTGCTTGAACGGTTCCCTGACGAGCTTAAAGGTACCATCCATATACCACGTACGTGCTCTGCTCAGCGTCACAAGCTGTTCTGAAGTGGCGAAGATGAAATGTCGTTGGCATTTAACTGTGAGGTCAGCTTGTAGAAAGTCCTTGGGTAGACAATCTGTACGCAGTTCGAAGTCGAGGTCTCGTGGGTCTTCGGGCCTTCATTTTTCTCGAACAATTAACCACATTGGTCTCCCGCTAGGCGGAACTTAATTGCCACAGCAGCTCACTCATCAAACTTACCATTAAAAAGCTATAATATTTGTTTTGCCTTACCTTTGCATTTTGAAGGTGTGTTTTAAATTGAAAATAAAAAGCTTTTGAATTGATATATTACGGGCATAAACAAATAAATAGAAACATAACAGATATTTCCACTATGAGTGCAAAACACTTTCGGGCGGAACGACTTGACAACGCCAACAAGTTGAGTGTAAACAAATCTAAATTGTAATTTCACCACTTGTTTTGATCATCATTTTAACCCAAATGATAAATAAGAACATTATTTTAAAGTATCTTTCAAAGAGGAAAATTGATCCCAATCCTTAACAGATATTTTGAGTGTTATTAGAAGCAAAACACTTTCGGGCGGAACGACTTGACAACGCCAACGAGTTGAGTATAAACAAATCTAAGTTGTAATTTAACCACTTGTTTTGATCATGATTTTCATTCAAATGATAAATAAGAACATTACTTTAAAGTATCTTTCAAATAGGAACATTGATCCCAATCCTTAATAGATATTTTGAGTGTAATTAGAAGCGAAAAACGTTCGGGCGGAACGACTTGGTGACCGTGATTGACTGTAAACAAACCTTTCGTATTGTAACCACATGTTTTGGTGATGATTTTGATTAGCTAGTCAAATAAAAACAGTATTTTGAAATGTCTTACAGATTGAAACATTGATCCCTTCTATGAACTATACATTGACCCTTATCCTTAACAGATATAAACGTTGACCATTATCATTCGACAGGTGCTGATTGACAAGAATAAACTCAATATAAGACTCGATCGTTTCTGGTCATTTCTTTTTATTTGAATTATATAAAGATCATATACAACAATGTCACTTTCAACTACTCCATAGTAACACAGTAACACAGTATTTACAAATAAACTATCATCGGGCGTATCGACTTAGATATCGGGCGGAGTGACCTAAACTTCGGGCGGAGTGACTTCGGGCGGAACGACTATCGGGCGGAACGACCGGTTACCCTCTTTGTTTATCAATTCCACGAATGTTTTGAATTCTGGATCAGTTTGAATATAATTGGAAAAGGTTACTGAAACTTTGTGGGCTCTTGCAGGTATTCAGCTGTCTCCCTTATTCCATGCCAGTTGCTTCTTCGATCACTTCACTGTAGATCAATTGATGTAAATATATAAATCGAATTTAAGAATGTGATTCAAAATCGATTCAGTAGTCTGACTGACTGACTGGCTGACTGGCTGGCTGGCTGGCTGTGTAACGCCCCTCGTAGCTGACAGATTTTTGTTAATTTACATTTTAGCTTGATCAGGAAAACCTTTTATATCAATGCCACACACCTAATTTCAAAAGTTTCAAAACCACGTTCATAATTGGGTATAAAACACCGATGAAACACCGAACACCTTTGAACAAACGCTATTAAACTAGCCAAAGTGACTTCAAATCTAGATATGAACACGTCCAATAACTGTTTTTATTATATGAAATATTTAGAGGTTAACGCACGCAGCGAGTGAATAGTATTTAATAAAATTTCTCGTTCATTGTTAGCAAACTCGTGAAGATAAATCCCGATAATTCACAAGCAAAGAGTGCGTTAACCTTTTTATTATTCAATTTGAATACACTGCAGAAGCAGGCTAAAACTGTCAGTCGACTTCACTAGAAATAACTCAAGTCACTCAAAATAGTAAGACTTAATTCAAAATTTGTTTAATAGCATTTGGTAATTTTAACAATACAAAGTAAACCTTTCAGAAGAAAACTAGGAGAAAAGTATCGTGATACAAGAACTTTAGATTAAAGATATGTACGAGGGTTTTTCTCCGGGTCCTCCGGTTTTCCTCCCTCCATCAAAAACGAACTGGTGAGTCGAGTGATTATTTGCAAAATATTCAAGGTAGAGGTAGTGAGTATGAGAGTATAGTGTCCCCCAATTAATGCGCGAGCGCTAGAAGACTAGGACACCTAAATAAAACAGTTATTATTATTATTAAGATAATAAACGAGTTCTCAGAATCCATGTTTACAACTTGCTCGGTAAAATTGAAATCGTCCAGGCATATAAACAAAGAACTCAGACTTTTTTTGGATCGTTAAAAGTGATTCAACACTGATTCCTAGAACTCTGTAAGTGAAAGGTCTAGAAAATTATCGCTGGAGTTATGGATGTAGGTTTAAACTGGCGACTTACGGTTGAAACGCTGCTAAACTTTGGTGCCGCCGACAAGAAGCCGGGAAGAAGTGGTTTTCGACGAGCCGAAGGCTGAAGTACTCGTTTGGCGTTTTCTTCGATTCTTGATAAAATTTCTTTACCCCATCTGAGAAAACTTGTGGCGATAGACTTTCTAAACTTTCTATGAGATAGGTTTTGGATAACCAGTCTAAAAAAACAGTATATATTAAGATGAATTTGGAAAGCCGGCGAACTCTGTTCAGTTTAAGCCGTTAAGCCGTTGAAATGTTGATCTCCGTAAGCTCCAAAAACTTCAATGAAATTGAGTTTACCTTCAAAACAGGCACGCTAAGCAGTTTTAAGTATGCTCGTTGATCTCTTTTTCGAAAAATCCTCAAATTTATCACCAGGAACATTTTGTCTTTCCAACTATGATGTATTGCCGTGATTTGTCTATGATTATTTCACGGAAGTTATTGCATAATGACGTTTGTCACGTCATAACAACGCGTCACGTGGTACAAACTGACCAATCAGAAAATCAGAATTTGTACAGTGTATGAAAATTGAATAATAAAGTGGTATAACGAATGATAGCAAAATGATAAAATAACATCCCTACTTCCCCAGTGGCAATATCATTTTTATCAACATGTATGATATCATTTTGGACCAATCAGCTGTCAGTATTTTCGCGCGGTCTTACATACGTGTCGTCGTGTCACAGGGCCCCCTAATTATTCATAAACTTTAAAATAAATGTAGTAGTAAAAGGAAAAGAATTTAAATCGTTTTGGTGTTTTTTATTTGCGCGCGCGCATACACGGAATTCTTTTTGGGCTTCCTGTGATGCTACACCGTGCGCAGGCTTCGTGAGTATCCTGTGTAAACTTCCTGTGACAGTCACAGGAAAATATTGTAAGGCGCCTAACAAGCTAGCAATGAACCGTTAATGTCTTTTTGTGCGCCATTTGCCTTGACAACACTAATATAAAAACTTCAAGCACGCGCTCTTTCCACAGGAAGCCCAAGTAGAATATCACACATGCGCGCGCAAATAACAAGACTAAACAAAGACGATTTAGGTATACTTTTTATTGCTTTTATTTAAAAAAAAATCTGTTTAATTAGGGGGCCCTGTGGTCGTGTCGTCGTCGTGTGTACGTTTGTTGTTGACTCAAACAAGTGTCAAAAAGTACGAAAAACAAGATGGAAAAGGAGTCTGAAAACTTCACAAGGTTTGTCGATGTTAATGATGAACAGTTGACAGAGTTTATAGAAGACCAGGAGAATGTAAACACAAAGAGAAAAACTGTATACGATGTTGACTTATTAAAGACCTTCATTCAAACAGCCAATCCAGGTTTGCTTGATTCAAAGTCCATTTATGAACTTCCAGCTACAGTCCTCAACGACCTTCTTTCAAAGTTCATTTATGGCGTTCGAAAGAAAGATGGCTCAGAGTATGAACCGACAAGTCTCAGAGGTTTTCTGTCTAGCATTCAGCGATATCTGAATAGCCACAACTACGGCTTCACCATTTTTAGAGACGTTCAGTTCAACGCTACAATGGCTACCCTCAAAGCAAAACAAAAAGAACTAAAAGCCAAGGGATCGGGAAATGAGCCAAGGAAATCGGATGTAATGACAGATGACGAAATTGAACAATTGTACGCAGCCAAATGCCTAGGGATTCACTGCCCTCAAGCTATAATAAATACTTTGTGGCTGAAGACAACCATACATTTTGGCCTTCGAGGCGGAAAAGAACAGAGAGAGCTTCGTTGGGGTACCCTGCGAGCAGAGTCCCCCTTTACCTTCTAATGTACTCAACTCCTGAACTAGAGGCTGACAGAGATCCAGTGCGTGTTTACAAAATTTATGCAAGCAAACGTCCAGAAAGCATGAAAACAGATGATTCCCCATTTTACCTGGCAGTAAATAATCTTCCGTCTAGCCTATCAGTAAGGCCTTGGTTCAAATCGCAGCCCATAGGAGTTAATAAACTCAACAGTTTACTGGCAAAAGAAGCTCATCTTGGATTAGAAAGTAAGCGACTGACCAACCACAGTGCTCGTAAACACCTCGTTCAAAAATTGAACGACAACGAAATTCCTCCTACACAGATAATGCAGATAACGGGACATCGAAATGTTAATTCTGTAAACAATTACTCATCATTATCGGACAACCAGCAAGAAAAAATATCCGGTATTTTGTCATGCCGAGGTCGAAATGACTCTACATCACGAAGCTCCACAAGTACAACAACAGAGCTGTCAGAAGAATATCAGTGTCTTGGCCGCCCTGAAGGACTTCAAATGCCCTCAGCAGGCCTTGGTTCACTTTATATTACAGGAACAATAGCTGGAGGAACACTTAACATAAATGTTAATTTGCAGCAGAACAATTCTCCTGGTAAACGAGAAAGCACAATTCACAGTAAAAAGTGGAAGCGTATAAAGGATTGAAAGCGATGAAAGTCAGGAGTAATACTTAGAGCATGAATTTTCCTCGTGATTCCTTTTAAGAGGTATGCCGTTAGATTTTTTCCCTAACTCTCTATTTAAATACAAAGCTTGTTTTATCTTTTCTGCAGTTAGTAATTACAGCAATTTTAATTCTGGCTGTTTTAACAATACGGCCTTACGTAGTACTATCTTAAGTTTACATTCTTTAGATTGTAATTGTAAAATTGGAGTATCTTGTATCTTATGTAATGGCTTTTTTCCAAAGAATAGTTTAATAAAAGAACAAAACGAAGTCTTTTTGCTGTCTTATTCAACATTTTATCAAGCTCAGTAGTGATATTATAAAAAATCCAAAGTTAAAATATTGATTGATTGAATTGATTTGGCTCATAAGAGACTGCCAAAAAACAAATGCATACAATCTCCTTTCGTTTAGCATATGATAAACGATCGCAATGACAAACCCAGAAATCTTTCAATTTGCAATGAGGATTTCATATAATAAAAAGAAAATTACATGTGCGCTTGGAGATACGAATTTTATCTTCGAGTGTTGATGAGATCTCTCACGAGTGAGCGCAATCTCCGCGCGCCCATGTAATATCCTCTATGAATTGCTCTATCAGAGGGTATATCAGGATGTTAAAAGAGTCTTGGCTGGAACTCAACATATCATGGCCGGTGTAATATGCGTGAATGTATTTTTATCTTTACGCAGTTAAGTATTAGACAGACAATGAGGTTTTTGAGAACTTTGTGAAATTCTGTTTTGCGCAAGAAATCTGTCAACAACAGCGATGATTGAGTAGGTGAGACGGCAAATTTTGCAAAGCCTACCATCAAAAGCGCCCTCGTCTTGGTTTGGAGGCCTCCAATTGTGTTGATACATTCTTAGCCATTTGATCACTGTTATAATTATATAGTTCCCAGGCATAACATTTGATTTGGTACTGACTAGGGCAAACATGCAGATTGACTTTGGCAACGTTTGCACAATAACGAAAATCTAGGTGCAGTGTCATAACAATTTGGGAAGTTTTCCAGTTGGTAATCTTGTTGGCACCTTCTCCAACAAAAATATCAAAAAGATACATACTTGCTTCAATTTTTTTTGAGAGCGAGATATTTCGGTTTCTTTGGTTTTTACTTTTTAGATGCAGACTCTTGCAAGGCACGTTTTTGTCATCTTAAGTTATATGAATTCGATTATTTGGATGTTGAAGTTACAATTTACAAGACTGTTTAGTCAAAAAAGGGTTCTGAAGTGCAGTTTAAGGACCTGTTTGCGAAAAGTCAGTTTGATTTGCTAAAAAAATTGACATCGATCAACAGCTAACGTTTAGCGAAGTACGTGACACGGGAAATTTCGGTAAAGCTTACCAAACTGTAAGGGGCCGTCGAGAAGCAATCCTTTGTTCATAAAACAACATTTCTAAAGATTTGAATGATAGTGGACATTTCTCTTGGCATACTACTTTATCCTATTTAGTAAAATTAGGTCAATCTAATTTAATGGAAATTCATGACAAATCATTTACCAGACAATTTAGTACTTTTCTTAATTAAAACATTTATGTTGTGAATTATGGGATGAACGTAATGTAATCCTTTATTAACTAATTAGAACTATCACGTAAAGACGGGAGAGTGCACGGCCCAGCATGTGTAACATCAACCAATAAAAGTCTCGAAACCTCAGGTCGTTTGCTCTCCCACTATTTGCTACAACAGCATGGAGTTTTGAGACAGTGGTGCCAAAACCCGGGACAATGGCTTAGGCAAAAACCCGATTAAGAACAAACAAAGGCGTTTGAACTGCTATCAGAGGCCACTGCACCAGGGATATCAACAAAGCGAACGCAGTCGTGGAGGCCGAACATCCAGATCTCGGCGAGTTGGGATCAATCTCCGATAAACTCGGCCGCCGCAAAGAAAACTAGAGCGCTTAGACTTCCTCATTCTTCTGGACTGCGCCGATCAAGAAGCGATAGAACTGAGGGAGACATGATCACCTGGAAAGACAAGATAGCTGAGCTGCGATCAAAAATCACGAAGCTCAATGGAAACACAACCTGATTCAAGCATCAAACACGGGTGAGCTCGTTCCATTCTAGTTTTGTTAAAGAGCAATTTCAAAATCACAGAGTAGCCATTAAGCTGCCGAAACTTACGTTGAAGCCGTTTAGTGGTGATTTACTGGACTGGCTCTCTTTCTGGGATGGGTTTACTTCCGTCATAGACAATAATCTCAACCTAAGCAATGTCGACAATCTCGGGACTACCATCGTCAAACGACAATTACACGAGAGCTGTAGAAATTCTCCAGCAGCGCTATGGCCAGAAGCAGACCCTGATCAACTATTATATGGATGCATTGTCAAAAATTCCCCCCACAACGGGTGAGGTGAAGAAACTAAGAGCCTTCTTTGACACTTGTGAAAATTACATACGAGGCCTAGAAGCGCGGAACCAAACGGGTTCCTATGGGAGCCTACCAATCCCAATGCTGTTGAAAAATCTGCCAGAAGAGATCCGCCACGTAATATTCAGGACTAACCCAAAAGTGGATAGCTGTCTCAATGACTTGAGAGACGCGCTAAGGCAAGAGCTAGAAACGCGCGAAAAAGGTCGCATGAACTCCATACGCGAAAAACCTTCAACCTCAAACGACAAACCTGTACCAACAGTGGTGCTTTACTCTCCGGTATTGACCCTAGAAAGCAAAGAAAAAACAGTAAGCCAGAGGGAAAGCACTGCATATACTGTGACAGTCAACACCAGCCTGAACAGTGTGACAAAATTAATACCGTGGGCGACAGAGTCGCCTTCTTACGCAAGCATCGACGCTGTTTCAACTGCCTTGCCGCTAACCATACCACCAGGCAATGTTACTTTAGCGGAAGATGTTTGAGCTGCAAGAAGAAACACTATACCTTCGCTGCGTGACCTGGCGAACACATCGCAGTCTCATACAAAAATGAACCTTCAAAGGGAAATCGAAGCAACGAAAAAAGTACCAGAGCAACAAACGACCATAGCCACCAAGCACCACATCCAGACGCAACCATACTTATGCAGTCTGCACTTGTTACGGTCATCGGGTCGAAAGGGGACGAGCGCCAGGCTAGAGTTTTGTTTGACTCAGGATCGCAAAGGACCTTTATCACCAAGCATCTTAAAAATAGGTTAAAACTCCAGTCCCTGGGAAAGGAACTACTGGATGTGACAACATTTGGTTCGTGTAGTAGCTGCAGAATGGAATGCCAAGTTGTAAAATTCCAAATACAAACACACTCAAGAAAATATCGAACTAAGGGCGTTAGTCACACCCATCTTATGTCCTCCACTATCATACTAAATGAAACGCAGTTGTCTCAATAATAAGGAGCTAGAGGGAACTCCTACTAGCCGATCCTCCGCAGAACAAAGACCTGCGTGACGTAGACATCATGATCGGAAACGACCTCTACGGCAACTTGATAACAGGAGAAGTTGTCAAATGCGCGGACGGAGGAGTTATCGCAATGAACAGCAAATTTGGCTGGTTACTTTCTGGTCCTGTCAAGCAAGATAACAGCGATCCACAACCGAACACAGTCTGCAACAGAATAGACATCAAGCCAGTTGAAGAACCATTGGACGACATCCTGCCCAAATTCTGGGAAATCAACGATCTGGACGCAGTGGAAAACGATGTGGAGGCTAAAGTCTTAAAAACCTTCAACGAAAACATAGAATTCAACCAAGCATCCAGAAGATACGTCGTCAGATTGCCCTGGAAAGACAACAACCATGAGTTACCAACAAACTTCGCAATGAGCAAACGCAGGCTGAACAGCCTCAGACAAAGTCTACTGAGAAAAGACCCTACGCTCATCCATAAGTACGTCACATATATCAAAGATCAAGCTCAACAAGGATTCATCGAATTAGTTTCCAATCCAAGCAAATTCGAAGGTATCGTGCACTATATCCCTCACTTCCCAGTCTTTAAGGCTGAAAGCGCTACAACAAAAATGAGAGTTGTGTATGATGCGTCCGCTAGAAACTCGAACACACTGAGTTTAAACGATTGCCTAAACAAAGGTCCCAACCTCATGCGAGAGCTGATGGGCATTCTTCTTAGATTCCGACTACACAAAATAGCCTTTACATCTGATATCGAGAAAGCGTTTTTACAAATCGAACTAAACGAAATAGACAGAGACGCTACCCGCTTCCTGTGGCTTAAAGACACAAGCAAACCAGCAAACAACATGGATAACCTACAAGTGTACAGATTTCGTCGTGTTTTGTTCGGAGCTGCTCCCTCACCGTTTCTGCTAGGTGCAACCATTAGATACCATCTCGACCGAAAAAGCAATGATAAAATAGCCATGGACCTGAAAGACTCGATGTACATGGATAATGTGGTGACAGGAACTAGCAATGAGACGAAATGCCATCGAGTACTACCTTCGTTCACGAGAGTATCTATCCGAAGCTGGCATGAACCTTCGCCAATGGACATCAAACTCCTCACAACTAACCCACAAGACTCGAGAAGACGGCACAAACGCAGCACGAACCGTAAAAGTGCTTGGACTTCAGTGGAACTCTGCCACCGATACACTCTCGCTATCGCTCGAAAACGTACTGAATACTACTAAAGAGATCAAGACGATCACAAAGAGATCAGTGCTGAGCATTGCATCAAAGCTGTTCGATCCTCTGGGTACAGTTGAACCATTTTCCATAAGAGCTAGGATTATGATGCAAGAATTGTGGAAGCTTAACATCGGCTGGGACTGTGAACTGCCACACAACCACAGACAACGATGGCTGACATGGTTCGAAGAGATGAAAGATCTAACTTCCCTCGAAATCTCAAGAAGATACATTCCATCACCCAACGACTACAAGCAACTACAGCTACATATATTCTGCGACAGCAGTCAACAAGCCTATGGAGCAGTCGCCTATATGAGAATTGGCCCACAAACAGCGTTTGTAATTGCTAAAAGCAAAGTGGCCCCTATTAGGACACAAACATTGCCAAGACTAGAATTGCAAAGCAGCGCTTTTGGCGGCAAAGTTATGCAAATACATCGAGAAAACTCTTGCGGTAGCCATATCCCAAGTTGTGCTGTGGAGCGACTCCCAAATAGTATTATCGTGACTGTCGTCAGATAAACGTCTACAACAATACATTGAGACTCGAGTCAGGAAGATAAAGGAAATGACACAGGCGGAACGACACATATGGAAATATTGTCCAACATCATCCAATCCCGCAGACCTTCTTACACGCGGAATCTCCGTAAAAACGCTAAACCAGAAACAAAACCTTTGGCTCGATGGTCCTTCGTGGCTGTCAGCATCAGAAGATAACTGGCCAGCCCAAACCAAAGAGGAAACGTGCACAAACAGGTACTTACAACTAATGGCCAAAACAAGCGAAATCT
Organism: Telmatactis stephensoni; assembly: GCA_029948255.1. Classification (NCBI taxonomy): domain Eukaryota; kingdom Metazoa; phylum Cnidaria; class Anthozoa; order Actiniaria; family Isophelliidae; genus Telmatactis; species Telmatactis stephensoni. The sequence continues at coordinate 353,128 of JALIZF010001609.1, forward strand.
CTCTAAATCTCTCGGCTATCGACCTCACAAGGTACAGTAGCCTGAATCGGACTGTGAGGATCATGGCACTTGTCCTTCGCTTCATTGCGAGATGTCGTAAAACCAACATAGGCAGAGCCCTAACATCCAAAGATCTAGTTCAAGCCGAGAAAACAATTATAAAAGCGGTCCAACAACATTCAAATCGCTCTGAAATGCCATACCTTCTGGGTAATCCGCCTAAAACCAAGCGCCCAGCAATCATTGATCAACTGGGCTTGTATCTAGATGAGGACGGCCTCATCCGATGTCATGGTAGACTCGAGAACGCCACCCTGGCCAAAGGAACCAAATTTCCTATCCTTATACCCAAAAATGGCTATTTAACAGAGCTTGTTATTCGCGAAGCGCAAGCCGTGAGACACACACTGACTCAGACAAGACAGAAATATTGGATACCTCAAGGAAGACAACGCCAACAAGCAGGTGCTGTCAAAATGCGTAACTGCAGAAAACACGAATGTCGTCCCTATCGATCAACTATCATTCCACCACTACCAGAAATCCGTCTTGCGGAGGGTCGTCCATTTCAAGTAACAGGTGTCGACTACGCAGGACGACTATTCGTCCGAGACGTCGGCAAGAAGACAGATCCAACTAAAGTTTATTTAAGCCTATTTACCTGCGCTTCCGTAAGAACTTTACAACTCAAAATGTAGTAGAAGATCTTTCGGCAGAAGCCTTTATACGAGCCTTTAAATGGTTCATCAGTAGACGAGGGATCCCTGAAGTTATCATTTTCGACAACGCTAAGAACTTCTAGTCAATCTCCGAGATGATAACCTATCAACTGTGGGAATCGGATGCGGCACATGAGTTTCTCGCCAAGAAAAAAACACATGGCAATTTATTGCTGAAAGAGCTCCGTGGTGGGGAGGGTTCTATGAAAAGACTTATTGGACTTATGAAAAGGTGCCTGAAGAAAAGCATTGGCAAATCATCGTTGAAGATATTTGAGCTCAACACAGTCGTCGCTGAATTGGAAGCCGTCCTTAACAGTCGACCCCTAACCTACGAGTACTCAGACATCAAAGATGGGACTCCCCTCACACCATCTCACTTCCTTTGCGGCCAGCGTCTGCTAAACTTGCCAGAGGAAGAATCAAGAGAAGATCCGCATGACACCGAGTATGTACCACCAGGCTTCGAAACCGCCAAGTCCCTGAGGAGACGCGCGAAATATCACGAAACACTAATGAAATCTTTCTGGGCACGCTGGCGCAAAGAGTATCTGACGGGCCTAAGAGAGTTCCACAAGTCCAAAGGGGACAAAAGTCCAACAGAAATGAAAGCTGGAGACGTGGTGCTAGTGCATGACAATCTTCCAAGAAACAAATGGAAACTCGCAGTGGTGAAAAGTCTTCTTCCCGGAAAAGACGGCCGAGTTAGAGCCACCACTTTACGCATGAGCAAGGGGAACGAGTTTGTACGACCGATCGAAAAGCTATACCCGCTGGAATTATCTGAAGTTCTTGAAAAACAGCCTATGAGCAACAAGACCGAACAAGTTGAAACCTATGCAAGACCCAAGAGAGCTGCCGCGCAAAAGGCTTCAGAAAGAATAAAGCAGCAAGTTGAAGATGAAGTTAATGAACATACTGACTAAGCATAACCTTTCAACTGTAAGAACTGTAAAATGTCTGTATCTTGCGCTCGGGCAGTTTTGGCCGCCCGGGAGAGTGTTGTGAATTATGGGTTCCCTGTGTTATTCATAAATCATAATTAACTCATTAGAACTGTGACGTAAGAATGTAAGCGCGCGGTGTCAGTGTAACATCAACTAATAAACGGTCTCGAAACACCAGCTAGTCTGCTCTCCCATCATTTACATCATAACAGCATGGAGTTTCGATGTTGTGGTAGATTAGAGTATGCCGCCCTGGCAAAGCGAACAAAATTTCCCATTCTTGTACCTAAAGACACTTACTTGACAGAGCTCATTGTTCGTGAGGCACACGCAACTGTTTTGCATGGTGGTGTGAGAGACACGTTGACTCAGATCAGACAAAAGTATTGGATACCTCAAGGAAGACAACGTATCAGACATATACTATCAAAGTGTGTAACGTGCAGAAAACACGAAGGTCTTACAAGGAATTACAACTCAAACAGATGGAAAAATCAATTCACGATCGAAAAAAAATAATTCAAAAATTAGACGAGGAGATTCTAGATTCAATTGAAGCCGATCATCTCATTCAGAAGGAAATCGAGGAAGCTGGAGAATTCAAAGAAAACATCGATGAAATTCTCATTCAGATCGCCGCCATGTTGGCGCCGCCGAAACGTGACAACGTCTCAAATGGAAATTCTTCAATTCATTCAAATGGAAATTCAACAAATTCAGGATCATCGAATCAAGGAAATTCTTCAACTAAACTACCGAAGCTTGTTATCAAGAAATTCACTGGAGATCCAATCGAGTTTCAAACGTTTTGGGACAGTTTTCGAAGTGCAATTCATGAAAATTCAAGTTTAAGTGAAATCGACAAGTTCAATTATTTACGAAGTCTCTTGGAAGGAAATGCTCTCAGCACTATCGCTGGGTTGCCGTTAACAGCTGATAATTATTCATCTGCAGTACAAATGCTACAGGAGAGATATGGAGACAAACAAGTGATTATAAATAGTCATATGGATTCACTACTGAAACTGCCTGTTGCATCTGGTTTGGATACGAAAAGGCTTAGAGTTATTTACGATACAGCAGAAAAGCACATCAGAGGACTCGATGCGTTAGGAATCAGCTCAGATCAGTATGGAAACCTGCTTGTACCGATTTTAATGAGTAAAATTCCACCTGACCTTCAACTCGTAATAACAAGAAAACTCGGAAAGGACAAATGGGACTTAACAGCACTTCTAGAATCGTTCAAGGTGGAATTGGAAGCAAGAGAAATGTGTTCTTTAATGAGTACAAGTCACATCGATGAAAGGAAAAGATCAACACAACCTAGAACTGTACCGACATCAGCTCAAGCATTGTTTTCAGAACAACAAGGATCAAGAGATCAAATTCAAGGACCACGAAATCAAGGATTTAGAAATCAAGGAACTAGAGATCAAGGATTTAGAGATCAAAAACCAAGAGAACAATGGGTCTCGTGTACTTATTGCAAGGGAGAACATCAAAGTCGAAAATGTCATATTGTACATAACAGATATCAAGTCAAGAAGGGACTTTCTAAGGAAGAAAGGCAAATGTTTCAACTGTCTTAAAGTAGGACATCTTAGTCGTGATTGTCCAACGTAGCAAGAAAATGTTTTAATCGTAATCAGTGGCATCATATCAGTCTGTGTGATAAGCAAGGAGGTACCCAAGACAGTAGCAACACTCAATCAGTCCAGATTTCAAGCTCATCAGGAGACTCAGGCAAGGAGACTGGAACAACTACACATGTAGGAGACTCAGGCAAAGGGACTGGAACAACTACATGTGTTAGCACATCAAGAGAAGGAGTACTGCTTCAAACTGCCACTGCATTTGTTTGTAACCCTGACAATCCAAGAATTAACACTAAAGCAAGAATTCTATTTGATAGTGGATCACAGAAGTCATATGTAACAAAGAAGTTAAAGGACGGCATGTGTTTGTCTTCATGTAAAACTGATACTCTGTATCTATCAAAACCTTTGCATCAAAGTCAGAACTTGTTCAAAACTGTGAAATTGTTAACTTGTGTGTCAAAGGAATTGACAGTGTTGATGTCTGTATTGCTGCTCGTGTAGTCCCAGTGATATGCTCACCCATTCAAAATCAACGAATTCAATTTGCTCAGAATAAATTTGCACATCTGAACCATCTACAGCTGGCAGATGAAACTGATGGAAACTCTCAACTGGAAATTGACATTCTAGTAGGATCAGACTTTTATTGGAACTTTATCAAGGGGGGAGTCATTAAGGGGACAACAGGACCCACTGCAGTAGACACGCATCTTGGATGGATCTTGTCTGGGCCTAAGTCTGACTTTGATCTCTGTGGTAAGTCAACAAATGTTATGCATACGCATGTACTGAAGATTACAGAGGAACTGGGTACTGAAGAATTAGAAGATGTACGCCCTCAACTGAAACAGTTCTGGTCATTAGAGTCTATTGGAATCTTACCTGATGAAGAAAATCAAGTTCACAAGAAATTCTTACATGACATTCAGTTTGATGGAGAAAGATATTCTGTAAATCTGCCTTTTAAGGAACAACATCCAATAATTCCAAACAACTATCAAACTTGTGTAAAGCGTCTAGGAACACTTCTGCGAAGATTACGAGAAAATCCAGTTGTCTTGGAAGAATATGACACTGTTCTAAAGGATCAACAGTCAAGAGGGATCATTGAAGATGTGACTGAATCTGAAACAACTGAAGCTGGTAAGGTACATTATATTCCTCATCATTGTGTCATACGTCAAGATAGTAGTACAACTAAGTTGCGCATTGTTTATGATGCGTCATGCAAAACACAGGATGTGTCGCTGAACAGTGTTTTGAACTCTGGTCCATGTTTGTTTCCAAATCTATTTGATGTCTCGCTGAGATTGCGTTGTCACAAAACTGCTGTAGTAGCTGACATTGAAAAGGCATTCTTGCAAGTAGAAGTCAGTCCAGAACACAGAGACTTTTTAAGATTTCTATGGGTAAAAGACATAAATGAGAATGCTCCAGAAATTGTTGTAAAGAGAATGACAAGAGTTATGTTTGGAGTAACGTCATCGCCATTTTTGCTTGCTGCAACTCTTCAGCATCACATTTCAAGATACAAAAATTGTACAGCTACTGCTGAGGAACTTCTGAGATCATTTTACGTAGACGACTTAGTGTCTGGAGCCAATTCAAATGAACAGGCATATAAACTTTATGGAGAAGCAAAGAATATCCTAAAGGAAGGAGGATTCACACTACGTAAATGGTCATCAAATTCAAAGGAACTACTTGAACAAATTCATAAGGAAACTCAAGAATCAGTGGTTGTCAATGGGAATAACACTTCTATTGTTCAAGAAGATTCAAGCTATGCTAACCTCATGCTTGGCAACTCAAAGGAACAAATTGAAAAAGAGCAAGAACAGAAAGTATTGGGACTAGTTTGGAACACTGAAAATGATCAAATTGTTTTTAGATTTCAAGGACTGATAAATGCTGCAAAGCAACTTGAACTGACAAAGAGAAGTGTTTTGAAAGTCATTGCAAGTATTTATGACCCAATAGGGTTTCTCTCACCAATCATCATACCTATGAAAATATTGTTCCAAGAACTGTGTCTTGACAAGCTTGACTGGGGCACTGCTCTGTCTACAGATTCTGCACGAAAATGGAAGGAGTGGATTGAACAACTGGAGAGCCTTCATGAAGTAAGAATTAACCGTTATTGTTTAGTTGAACCTCATGTGTCTATTGAACTGCATTCATTCTGTGATGCAAGTGCAAGTGCAAAGGCTTATGCTGTTGTTGTGTATTTGCGGATTGAATGTGAAGGTCATATGATTACCACATCACTGATTACTGCGAAGACAAGGGTGGCCCCTTTAAGTTCTCAAAGCATCCCAAGATTAAAACTCCTTGGAGCTCTTTGTCAAGCGAGACTCGTATCTACTGTTAAGAAAGCTCTTGCACCAATTGTCTCATTGTCAAAGACTTATTGTTGGACTGATTCTATTACTACACTTTACTGGATTGTTGGAACCGATAAGGAATTTAAGCAGTTCGTCGAAAATCGAATTCAAGAAATTAGAAGGCTTACAAGTCCAGAAGACTGGCATCATGTACCTGGAAAAGACAACCCTGCTGATTTACCTTCTCGTGGTTTACGTGCAACAGAAATTCTAAACAACAAACTTTGGTGGCATGGCCCTGAATGGCTACAAAAACCAAAGGAATGCTGGCCCCAAACAGATGTTAGAGCAGAGGAAACACCTGAAGCAACTGAAGAGATGAAGAAGGGACAAGGTAAGGTAAGCACAACCTTACATTCAACAACTGAGCAACCCAAGATTGTGAATTTGGAAAACGTGATGAACCCCACAGATTACAGTAGTACTCTAAGATTATTCAGGATCACTGCCCTTGTACTCAGATTCATTGATAACTGTAAAAAGAAAATACAGAAAGGTCCTATTGAAAGAGGACCCTTAACAACAGTGGAAATTGGAATTGCAGAAACTATGTGGCTGCTTACTATGCAGCATTCAATACCTAAGGATCAAAGGTTCAGACAGACTCAGTCAACTTTGGGACTGTTCTACGACGTGAACAATGTTCTACGATGCAGAGGAAGAATCGCTAATGCTAACATTCCTGATCTTGTAAAGTTTCCAATATTATTGCCAAGAGAACATTATCTAACTTCACTTATCATCCGTGAGAATCATGAAAGAGTAATGCATAATGGAGTGAAAGAAACCTTGAGTTCAGTTCGAGAAAGATTCTGGATTGTAAAGGGACGTCAGTCAGTGAAGAAAGAGATAACTCGATGTACTGTTTGCAGAAGATTTGAAGGAAGCCTTACATTGCTAAGACTTATGCAGACTTACCTGAATTTCGTCTGTCTATGGATTTTCCCTTCACATACATTGGAGTTGACTTTGCTGGACCGATCTATTTTAAAACTGTATTGAAAGGGAACACTGAAATGTCTAAGAGTTACATAGCACTTTATACGTGTGCTAGTACACGAGCAGTTCACTTAGAACTTGTACCTGATTTAGCTGTAGGAGCATTCATACGCTCATTAAGAAGATTCGTTAGTCGTCGAGGGATTCCAAGTCTTATTGTCCCAGACAATGCGAAGACATTCAAATCAGCTGAGAAGAAACTAGTCAGACTGTTTGAGACTGCCAAGGTGCAAGAATTCTTGTCTTCTAAAAGAGTGCGTTGGCAGTACAATCTGGAAAAGGCACCATGGTGGGGCGGTTTCTGGGAAAGGATGGTCAAGTGTTCTAAGAGGTGTCTCAAGAAAGTATACGTACTTGGAAATTCTAGATTAAACTACGATGAACTGAACACTGTTCTTGTTGAAGTTGAAGCTGTTTTAAATTCACGACCACTTACTTATGTATCATCAGAAGATTTAGAAGAAGTTTTGACCCCTGCACATTTACTACTTGGTAAACGTTTACATACTCTACCGGACCCAAGCGTCGAACAACTTGAACCAGACTCTACTAAAGCTGGACTTACAAAGAGAATGAAATACATGATAAAACTGTTAACACACTTCTGGGGACGTTGGCAGAGAGAATATTTATTGGAACTTCGAGAACACCACAGAGTGGTACCCCCTCAAGGCGAACCTATACCACACCCATTCAAGTAAACGACATCGTGTGTATACATGACGAAAATACTCCACGAAGCTTGTGGCGACTTGCCAGAGTCAAAGAAATTATCAAAGGCAACGATGGTCAACCACGTGGAGCTGTTGTCCAAGTTGGCGAGAGGAGCAAAAAGGCAAAGATACTACGTCGTCCAATTCAGAAGTTGTTTCCACTAGAAGCATCGTCCAGGAAGGATTCAACAACAAAGGAAGAAGTATCAACCAAGGAAGAAGCGTCAACTAAAAAAGAAGTATTAACAAAGAAGCAAGACGAAAAGCAAGAAGTCAGACAACGACCAAGAAAACAAGCAGCCATTGTGGGCGAAATTAAAAGACGTTTAATTGACAATTAAATTGTCAAGGGGGGAGTGTACGGAAATTGTACGAAGTGAGCCCGAACATTATACGAACTTAGTCACGGGAGAGTGTGGCGAGAGCGTTGTGAGAGATGTTGAGCACATGGCATTGTGATGGAAAATTTTGAAGTTTTGTTTTAAAGTAAAAATCGATTCAAATCTAGCAGAATAGATTCAATTATTCTACACTTCTCTTGCTCGATCGAACTGAAAACGGCTCTTACCAAGAATCACCATTGTTATGAAGTTTAGTATCATGTACGCGTTTATAAATTAGTTTAACGACGTTACATTGAATCAATGAAAATGATGCTTTGAGATAATGTTGTTTGCAGGCATCACCTGCAAGTGATATTTATGTGTATTTTAAAAAATCGTTCGAGCGGTTTTAAAGAAATTTGAATGAAGGCTTAAATGTGAATATTAGGCGCTGAATCTAATTGAATCAATGATCTCACAAGATAAATTCGTTCTCGATATCATGAACAAGACAATCTTCGAAACATTCGAGGTATCAAAATATAAGCTGAAGGAAGATTTTGACGAGCTTTAAAAGTCATTTTATTTGGCCTTCTTAAACAATACTAGTACTGAGCGACTCCTTGTGATATGCAAATTAGAGAAAAATAAATAAAAATATTTTTTGCGACTAAAGGCGCTGTTGCACACTGAAACTTTTATCTGAAACTTGTCTCGATCGCCGATGCGAGACGAAGTTCATAAGGAAGGGATAAATACCGAGAAGCGAGGCTTTTATCCATATACATCCAACTAGAACAAAGTTCTCAAGAAATTCCGGAAGAAAGTAAGCAAATGTCAAACAGGGGAAGCTGACAGTTCGGCAAATCGAGATCTACAAGACGAAGAAAACATTTTTTTGGAGATAACAGCTAGAAAAAAAGTGTTTAAGTTACTGCATAAGCAAGCATTCCTGTAAACTATTTTACCTAAGAAAAGTGACATTTCCTCTGGAGAAAATGCAATCGAAGAAAAGTGTCCAAATTGTCAATAAATCAACATATTCAATAATGCTCAAGCAATATTGACGACACCTCACTTGTGGAGAGAAACCGCTAGAAAATGGTTTAGGATTTTTCTGAGTGTTACATGTCTAAATTCCAAATTATTTCCTTTATCACATCAAAACTTTAATAAAAACTCTAAAACGAGTAGCCAGTAAGCAAAACTTAGTTACAGTGTGTTGTAGTCTTCGATAACTCTGTCTTCTGTGTCAAACCACCTGGGAAGTTGAGTATTTTCTCAAGGCTTGCTTCAAGACTGAGAACTGAAAAATATCAGGAGAATTGACAGTAAAAAAATAGCCCTCAAAGCTAGTAAAACTTCCGCGTAAGGTTAGTTTGAGGGTGTCCACTGGGACATAAAATAGAAATTCTGACACGTGGTCACGCGCAGTCACAATACGAGCATGACGCCATCACGTCACAGTAGCGCGCGCTTTTCAACTGAAATTTCATTCATAAACAACAAATCCTCATTTTTTTCTAATTTTTTTCGATCACACTCGTTCTTTTGTGACCAATATATGTAAAGTTTTGATGGCTGGTAGTGCGATCAACAGAAGAAAAGAGAATATTTTAATTTTCATGCTGTTTTTGAAAATTCTTTGAAAACACTTTGCGCAAATTTGCAAAATGATGCACCCCAAAAAGGTCAATGTTGCTAAGATCAACCCCAAAACAGCCCGTCTTCCCATAAAACAACGTACCTCCAAAAATCGATCCTCGTAGTTTTCCTCGTAATGAAGATAATAAGATTATCAATACTGACAGCAAGACAACTACCCCTAAAGAGATCTTGGTGAAATTTGCGTTCTCCCCAAAAACTACACCCTAAAAAATGTCAGATTTCGAAAATTTCAAACCCCAAAATGGCTGCCTTCCCTGAGGCGAATGTACGAATTTTGATGATTTGATGAGGCAAACAACTGATGATGAATAAGACAGGACCAAGCAAACAATGACTGAAATGGCATGATGATCCAATGAGGAAAAGAATAATAAATAAGACGGGACCAGAATGACTGAAATAAGACAGGGCCGGCCAGAGACATCACAAGACATTTTCGCGCCTTAACGTCGCATTTTGTAACTTGACCTAAATGGGAATGGTAACAACTTTCCAAAACACAGTGATCTTACAGTTTAGGACAGCTATCAATGAATTAGTATTGTTATTATTATCCGTATACTACTCATGGCTTACCTTATACAATGCACAGCAAAGGTTTTACAATCTTCCATCGAAGATGAGCTCGCTAAACTGTATCTAATACAGCTGAAGTCCTATATATATTGAGACGTATTCAAAAACAACTTCCTCTTCTCAGCAGGTGTCATCGTTACTGTTTGCTTTAACATTGGTAAAAAACCTGCGGAGGGGATTATCTTCGTAATCAGACAATCATTATTTGTTTAAGATGACTTCCCTAGAATTGTGACCATAAACAAAAATAATTTCCATAGTGCCTACCGCCTTATAATTGGCAGATGTTTGGCGTTTAGCCTTCTGGCACGCTGCTGGCTCGTAATGAATCTATTTCAATTCTTCTTTTTCTCCATTTTTTTTACGAAAAGAATATGAAGCCTATTTAATTGAAAACCGGGTTATTATTTACCACGAAAAATTGCTCCGCTTGTTACATAAACCAAGATTTTTAACATGCTTGACCCACTGATCTTCAATTATAAAAAATCCCGAGTATTTTTTTCACAATATTCTTCAGGCTTCTGTAATGATGGCCGCAATTTTTTTGCAGGATAGAAATATATTTTACTCATGATATGTCGCGCTAAACTGCTTCATAGCTTCAAAATATAGTTTTCATTCCAAATTTGAAGGAAAAAATATATTCTGAACTCGAATGAAAAAAAAAAAAAAAAAGAAAGAAAGAAAAAAAGGAAAAAGAAAGTCAGCGAAGGAAAACGAAAAAGAAAGAAAGACTACTGCTACTGCCATTGAGAAAAATTCTCGATTTTTTCTCATTGTTGCCTCATTTTAACACGTCCAAGAAATTCTAACCAAAATGAAAAAAAAAACTTTAATTAATTTGGCAAAACATACTCCCTGACTGTTTGTCTGAGTTGTGTTCACAAAAGAAGCTTTTCTGATCAGAGAAAAATTAGTTAATATTAGCCGCTATCATTTTCAGAACGTCCAGTTATTAACTCAAATATTGTGAAATTCCCTGCGAACAGAGTCTCTTGTAGGTCATTTCTGCAACGAATACCTATTTGCATGTCTGAAATTGCCTATTTTTATGTCAGACTGGCTCTGCTCACAGGGAATTGCAGTGACAGTGGTTGAAGTCAGATAATGATCTAACAGTGACAACTTTACTAGCAATGTTGAGGTCTTTATAAAAAGGCTTTAGGCCATGTCATTTTCGAAATATATTCCTCAATTATGGTATATAGTTCATTGGACAGATTTTAATCACTTATGAACTTGGAAATTCAAATGATTATAGTCCTGAGAGACATGAAGCCCTATAGGAGGATCTTTGCTGACGTCATGTGTTTACATTCTGCTTCATTAGCATACGCTTAAAAATCGATAAGATTACAAACTGAGTCCAAAACTTTTAAGAGCTGTTTGATACAAGTAATATACGAAATTTTCAGCTCTTTGCATGCAATATTGTGCGAGATATTCAGCTTCCAATTTGCTTTCACATTTCTGGGTGGCAAAAGCACTAATGAGCCCATACATTCTCTGTAAAATTTAGAGTTTTTAAAACTGCATCACGCAAAAACTATTGCTTGTGGCACGCTCAAATTTCCAAAGAAAGCTAGTTTTGCCATGCTCTTTCAATATTCAGAGGTGATTTGGTGTTTATTTGGTTGAAAAGAGAAATGCCTATGCTAATGAGCAAAAATTGTAAACAAAGATCCGCCTATAGAGGTGGGCGTTTATATACCTATTTCAAAAAAGGTTGTCGTATGAGAGGTCTCAAGCCTACGCGACTAGACCGAAAAGGAGTATGGGTAGTTGCAAAATTTCACTCTCTTTTTCGCATTGGTCTTCTATTTGCATCAGCAAATGAAGCTATTTGATGTATTAGGTCATGGCAAGTTGAAGTTCAATTATGGTGTGGATATTTGCGTGGTTTTACAGCTTTAGTAATTTTTACTCATGCTTCCTTTCAGGTGAGTCGCGCAGGCTTTTACCGACAACGTTTATTGAAATAGGTGTATGTCATAGTATATAGGTAAATGGCAAATACTTTGTCGATTTCATAGTTTGCACTAAATTAAAAGATTTGACTGAAGGTAATAATTAAAAAAAATAAGTAGCAGTTCTCACTGACAGGAAGTCAAATTTTTTTTGTGGATAACGATGTTCCTGCATGTTCTCGTTTCCTCTATTCTTGGGTTGCATGTGATGTCATCAAAAAGCTAAAATCTAAACTATTCATCACACGAAACTGCTTCCTAGATATTTTATCAATACCATTAAGAAAAGTGCTCACACACAAAAATAAGTTCTTTCGATGTATGGTTATCGATTTAATTTATTGAGAGTCAATTTCTGTCATGCACTGAACACTGTCACGTTTTTCGTAAAGACGCAGAAATATAGGCAAATGTGATTCAAATCGTACGACTTTAACTTTGCAAGTGATAAGTAAGTTTGTTTTGGTGAATAATTGCACAGAAAACACCAATTACTGATAGCGATATTAACGTGATTTTGGTCCTTCGTGTTACTGTCCGCCATGTTGGTGTACAAAGGTTTGTTGTTTGTTGATCGCTCGTATCTCGTTATCAAAATATTCTTATGACTAAACATTTCGTATAGATACAAACCTTCAAATGCATTTTTTGATGCAAGACTGATTTTATTTAAAAATATTCTATATTAAGCCCGAAAAAAATTATGGTGACGTCAGTGCAACCCAAGAAAACGATTTCAACAGAATTTCTCATTGCCGAGAAAAAGTGAAGAAACCTATATCAAGTGTTTCCAAAATTACATTGAAAATAGCCTTCGATTCCTCTCGAATATATGAGATAACGGAAAAATGGCGCATTTTTCGAACTTTTGCTATCGTCGCCCGGTTGACTCAGTTGGATCAGTGAGCACCGGTCTTCACTGTGGAAGGTCGGGGTTTGATTCCCCAGCCGAACCAACACTCAGGGTCTTTAAATAATCGAGGGGAAGGTGCTGCCTTTGTAATTACAACTGCAAATGGTTAGACCTTCACGTCAGTCTCAGATAAGGATGTTAAACCGTAGGCCCCGTCTCTCCGAGCTTCACAACTTGCACTGGAGAGACGTTAAAGAACCCACACCACAATTCTATGCATTGTAGGTAAAGATCATACATGAAACTTCATTACGTGCTTTGAAGTCATACGAAAAACCAATCTAAAACAAATTTCCTGTGAAAAGAAGTTTTCGTTTAGAGAACGATTATTCCACGTACCCCATCAAGAGAGCACTATTATTGATGCTATTTTGGAATCAATATGAGCTTATTATAACTCGTTGTCATGCTCGGTGACTCTTGATCTGATGCTAGATGAACTATCACGTGATTAAAGAACAAGCCGAAATTTCCTTGAAATAATGTTACTAAAAATCAAGCGGTACTTTTGAAGCAAAACACAAAAATATAAAAACGAATATTTAAGAATATTTAGAAAGAAAGTTATTATATTTATTCAGTATATTACAGTTTTCTTTCTTTCTTTCTTTTTCTTTCTTTCTTCCTTCCTTCCTTCCTTCCTTCCTTCCTTCCTTCCTACCTTCTTTCCTTCTAGATTCTTTTTACTAACTGGACTTCTCCGCTAAACCATATTTTCATCTGGTTTCATTGACCATACATTTAATCTTAAGCTTACCAAAGAGAAATTTCTAATTAAATTACCACTTTTCTTAAGCCGACAAATAACTGTTAATGAGAAACTGCACACCGACAGACAAAAAAAAAAAAAAAAAAAAAAAAAAAAAAAATTATACCGAGAAAAAAAAACCACCAAAAGTCAAACCTGTCTTATAATATTTGATGGCAATGATAATGATCAGAAGCCTTATATACATACTACAATAAGGGTCTGAACTTAGACATAAAAATACCCTTTAAATTTAAAATGAAAACATCTGGTTTGTATGTAATGCGGGATTGTTTGTAAAGCCTTCTGGAACGAAATGTTACTGAACACAGACGCAACCAAATGAAAAATAATAATAATGTCAAACAAAAATTTAAACTTAATCAGTTTGTTTATTTGAGTTTTCATGGCAAATGTTTCCTTTCTTTGCCAAAAGGCTAAAAGAAAATAGCAGCCAGATTTCTACCGGTAAAACTAAGAAGTGAGTTTATCACAGATGCAAGTCAAAAAGCTAAAAAATGACAGAAGTACGGATTATTTTATGTTTGTGAAGATTTCCTTTCTTTTCTTGTTATGTTTTTATTTATTTATTTTTTTGCAAAAGAAGAAAAACGAACGAACATAAGCGACTCGTGAAAGCTTGCCAAAATGAGCTTCCACCTGAAGGACTGACATGGCTGAAAAGTTAATATTGAAAGGTAATAAAAAGTTATTTCACATTTACGCATTCACAGCTGTTATTTTTATCTTATTTAGAAAGTTTTTGTCACATCTTTTTTAAAACAATATCGTTTTTGAGTCAGTTTTATTTGCAAAAGAAGAAAAACAAACGAACATAAGCGACTCGTGAAAGCTTGCCAAAATGAGCTTCCACCTGAAGGACTGACATGGCTGAAAAGTTAATATTGAAAGGTAATAAAAAGTTATTTCACATTTACGCATTCACAGCTGTTATTTTTATCTTCTTTAGAAAGTTTTTGTGACACCTTTTTTAAAACAATGTCGTTTTTGTGTCAGTTTTATTTGCAAAAGAAGAAAAACGAACAAACATAAGCGACTCGTGAAAAGGCTGAAAAGTTAACATTATTGTACTGATATTTGGCATAAATACCACTCGTAATAAAATTTGTCCGAAAGTGAATTCACTCACCGGAAATTATGTTTAACAATTTTGAAATAATCCTTGTGGTCTTTATGTTCTTTGAGCCTAAAATGGATTTCTATACAAATTTAAACTGATACAAAATATTAACTTCCGATAGACGGGTTAAAAAAAGTTTGCCCACGTTTTGCTCTCAGCATTTTAGAATCTACTTCCTCAATCCGAGAATCTACTTCCTGTGAATCTACTTCCTGCCTCGCAATAAGCGAGATAAGAACTCCCAGATATTGAGGACGTTTAATAAAACGGTTATCTTAAGGACATTGTAAAGTAAATTGAAGCCTAGCGATAGCTATGACGTCTAATATACCGGTTATCTTGAGGACATCCTAAGTAAATTAAAACCTAGTAATAGCACTGAAGACCTGGAATAGGATCTGCAATATTGGATTTCAATGTTAATAACTGAAAAAACTTCATCCGCCCTTTAAGGTGTTTCGTTTGTAAATTCAATAACGTATCGAAAAAAAAAAGTTTTAGCAATTATTAAGAGAAGATGTTTTTTTAATATCGAGTAATAATGCCTGAATTCGAAAGTGCCAAAAACTAGACCTTGCAAGTTTTAATTTAAACTTTCGCTTTGAATTAACACTCAAATTTTATTTTTGATAAAAATTTATTTAATAATAATAATAACAACAACAACAACAACAACAACAACAATAATAATAATAATAAGAATAAGAATAAGAATAATAAGAATAAGAATAAGAATAATAATGATAATTATTATTATCAGCTATATGGAAAGAAAGAAGTGTGAGCTGAGGAAGTTGAAAAGATCAACTGAAAGAAGGAAAAAAGTCGAGGAGTCAAGAGCGCTCAATAAGAGATTTGAAAGTGATCCAAGTGGAGTCTATTCGTTGCTAGACGAAATGGTTAAGAAGGACGGTGAGAATGAAAAACCCAAGTATCAGAAGTGTGTTTTGACCGAGTAAAAGAACACTGGCGATATATTTGATAATATCACAGAAGCAAGCACGTTTTGGAAATCTTTGTGGGAGAAGAGTGGTACCGGAAATAGTAACCGCCAATGGTTAAAAGAAATAGAGAGGGCCATGGATATGAGTGTTCCAAATCCTGATATCAACCAGAAATGGGAATTGACAACAGAACTAGGAGTTAAAGTCATGCGTAAGAAAAGGAACTGGAGTGCCCCTGGTCCTGATAGAATCGCCAACTACTGGTGGAAGTACGCGCACATTCTTCACGAAAAGGTAATAGGGTGCTTCAAAGCAATCTCTGCCAAGGAGGTATATCCGCTGTGGTTTTCAGAGGGCAAAACTACACTCATCCCCAAACCAGGAGAGTTCAACAGCGAGAATCAAAGACCAATCACGTGCTTAAACACTATTTATAAGTGGTATACGGCGTGTTTAATGGCTCCAATGAACGACCATCTAACAAAGTACAACCTTATGGAAAGCCAGCAAAGGGCGGGGGGGGGGGGGGGGGGGGGGGGGCAAAATCAGGTTGCAGTGGAACCATGGAAAACTTTTTAATAGATAGAATGGTTTTACAGGACTGTGTGCGAGGTAGACGAAACATCAGCATGGCCTGGATCGACGTGAAGAAAGCCTACGATTCAGTAGATCATGGATGGCTATGCAATGCTATGAGATTGCACAAGTTCCCCTACTGGATCAGAGACACTATCAAGACCCTATGCTCGTCCTGGAACACCAAGATTATCGCTAGAACGAAGAATGGAATGGAGACATCTGAACCTATCCACTTTAAGAGGGGTCTCCCCTAGGAGGATTCCTTATGTCCCAGATTATTCACCTTATGTCTGAACCCTGTGGCGTGGATGCTACGAGCAACAGAGGGATACAAGTTAAGTAAGCCAATTACTGCTAAAGTGACAGACCTGTTGTACATCGACGACCTTAAAGTGTTTGCACAGTCTGAGACCAAGCTAAACAAGGTACTGATGTCAACTCAAGAATCGCTGAAAGACATTGGCCTTGATTTAAACCCAAAGAAGTGTTCAGTGGTGAATGTCAAAGGTGGAAAGCAAGTCTGCGATGGAGCTAAAGTAAACCTGGAGGGCTCAACGGCAATTGCAAGTCTAAAGGAAGGAGAGCAGTACAAGTTCCTGGGTGTATTAGAGAGCCTAAAACAGGAAGACACGACGGCATTGAATATTGCTGCCAAGAAATACATCCAACGAGTATCTGTCATCTGGTCTAGTCCCCTCTCGGACTGGAACAAAGTGAAGTCCGCAAATGAATTTGCTCTATCGACATTCACATATTTGATGTGGACTCAAACATGGCTTCTGGCAGAGCTTAGACAAACAGATCAAGAAGTGAAGAAGATCATTGTAGTGAATGGAGGGTGACATCCAACAAGTTCAAATGCAACCCTTTACTAGCCAAGCAGCATTTGTGGAAGAGGCTTAAGGTCAGTTGAACAGGAATATATACTGATTAAGATCAAAGCAGCATTAAAGATATTTGAAAATTCTGATCAAATAATAAAAAAATGTCCGCATGTTCAACAAGAAGGCAAGTGAGCGAGGACATCAGTCCTTTGCAAAAGATGCTGATACGTTTGCTAGAGAACTTGATCTTGAATTAAATCTAACGTATCCTCAGTCATTGTGCTTTAAGGAAGGGGATGAAATCCCAAGGAAGCAGGTCAAAGAAGCCTTGAAGAAATCAGTGATTAGCAAGTTAAAGTCGACAGAAGTAGAAGACCAAAAGTGGGAGGGAAAGCTACTGGTAAGCAGGTGGAAGGATGAAGACCTAGATAAAAAGTGCTCTGAGTGGATGAACAATATTGGAGAACTGCACTGACCCATATGATAACTGGTGTTCAAGACCTGTATCAACAGCTTTTACCCACAAAGCTGTATACTGGGAAGAAGATTAAAACAACTAATCATCAAGACTACACTTGTCGTATGTGTGGCAAGGGCCAAGAGAGTGTCATGCATTTGTTGGCAGGGTGCAGTGCTATCGTTCAAACCAAATACCTAGAAAGACACAACAGCGTGCTTAGAATTCTCTTCTTCAAGATTCTAAGTAATTACGATTTACTACCAAGAGAGGAGTATGCGTAGTATAAAAGAATCGGCCTAAAGCCAGTATACAAGAATGAAGAAGGCAACAGTTTGTGGGATGTTATCTCTGTTTGCCGAGCAGAGTAGAAGTTCAAGCAAATCGCATTGATGCGCAAGTCATTGATAAAGTAAAGAAAGAAGTAATCCTGAATGAGATGAGCTGTCTGTGGATGGAAAATCGACAGATGAAGATGGAGAAAATGTGAAAGTATTGTCCACTCAGATGGGAACTCAAGCTGCAATATCCAGGATATAAAGTTTCTCGGCACAACAACATCATGGATGTACTTGGGGGTTATTCAAAAGATGTGAGGAAGTCAATCAAGTGATTGGTAGGAGATGTGTGATTTGGTCCTGAAACAGATGCAGAAGGCAATGCTATCTTGCACTTTTGAATATTGCAAGGAACTTTAAAATTCTTGAACACTGAATAATTTCATAAGAAGGCAAAGATAAACTTTAAGATGAACACAAAAGTTATACATATGATTTTTTAAGATTTTGAATGTCTTAGCTAGGGTTTTTTATATATCTATATTATATATTGAGGCTTTTTAAACAATTTTATGAGCAAGATAAAGAGATATAATTAGATATTAAGATAGATATATATTGATATATAGGATTTTAAATTACTTATCTAGGGCTTTTTCTTTTACATTAGACATAGGAAATCTGAAGGCATCAGATATACATTTAGAAATTTAGAACAACTTATAAGGAAAACAAAGATACATTTAGACATTAAGATATACATATCGATACATATTTAGGATTTTAAACTTCTTATCTAGTTTTCTCTCTCTCTTGAATTACTTAGATGTCACATATAGTTAGGAATTCAGAAAATTATAAGGAATACAAAGAAATATTTTTTTAGACATTAGGATTTACATATTGATATATATTTGGATCAAGTTGAAATTTCTTATCTAAATTTTAGGGATTAACAGATATTGGTCACGCTTCCGGGCGCCCAATCTTTGTATTAGGTTAAGGCAAACAGATGTTTCAATAAACTGCTTATAATAAAGAATATTGTTGTTTTTACAAGTTGTTATTTCTTGAGACTAGCAAGTGTTTTGATAGTTTCCCCCTCTCTAAGTGAGGGAGACACGGCCTCTAGAAAGGCTTATTTAACTAAAAAAAATTGCTGTACACTAAAATAAGTTTACTAGTTGGAAACTGATCTAACAAGATAAAATGGCTGTTTAAAACTGTCTTTTGAATTGTACAATGTTGTTTTCATGTTTTTTATTCAAATTTAGCAACTTGCAAAGAACGGCAAATTAGTAAATGGAGGCCTAGACCTCATTTTTAGATTCAAATTTTCACTTTGGATTAATTAACACTGAATTTGATTTTTCTCAGCGTAATCAAACTGCAAACAATCTAAACTTTGTGAAAGAAATTATTTGGCTATCTGAAACTCTGCTTTTCAAGGTGGTTTTCATTATTTCTATACATTTTTCTTGGGCTTTCGATTCACCTTAAATATTGGCTATTCTTTCACGACGTACGTATCGACAATTAACCTTTGGTTATCTTCTTCGGGCGTTGAATAACTTATTCAAAAGTGGTTTCCAGTAGTCGTTGTTTTCGTGAACAACAAAGACAAAAAATATTTAGAATCTCTAGAGAGCATGAGGGTGATATACAACAACAAACACCTACTTAACATTTACGAAAACATCGACTACTGAAAACCACTATTGAATAAGTTATTCAACGCCCGAAGAAGATAGCCTAAGGTTGTCAAAACGTATACTGGTTGCCTGTAGTTCAACAAGCCACAGTAGCAAAGACCTTGTATGAATCGGCTAACTAAAACTAAAGAAATTACACTTTTGTAAGCCCAGCAACTTTAAAAAGAGGAGCTTGTTATCGTCGACCACCGGGTGATGCCGAATCAAATGGTCCGTCCTTATCTGATTACTGTCAATTTGTCTGTCAGCAGTGAAACAAAAACGGTTCGAATTGTCGAGAAGTTCGAGAAACAGAGGGTTCGAGAAACGGGGATTCTACTGTATAATAGAGAGTAAAATCTTTACTAATCGAATAAGAGTTTTCTTATTTAAACATTTGATTATAAAATTCAGCGATAAAATTTTGTACATGGTTAAGAAATAAAAAATTATTTACAAAACGACGACGACGTTTCGACGCTCCCAGAATGTCATTATCAAGTCAAAAAATAAATGATAAAATTACAATGTATATACATAACAAAACAATGAAGTTAATTAAACAAAACGTTTTGCCAGTATTGAGTCTGATTGTTTGTTTAAACTTGTTTGAGATACTTTATAAGAAGCATCTCATTAACAAGACAATCAAACTTTCCTTTGCATTTTTTCAGTACTTTGAATTGACTTTCTTTCACAGTTCCATGCTCTTGGGCGTGTCTTCCAATTGATGAAGTTGGAGCTTTGTGTTCAGCCACTCTTTGGTGCAAATGTCTAGTTGTAAAGCCAACATAATCTGCTTCGCACAGATCACATTTGTAGTAATAAACGACGTTGCGTTGACTCACAATAGACGGTTTTCTTTCGTTGGGCTTTAGCACTTGTTCCAATTTCTTGCTTGTAAAGACAGGTTGTATATTTAAGCCACTCTTGTTCCCAAGCGAACACAGTTGTTTTTTTACAGCAATTAGTTGCTCTCTGATCTTTAAATGGGATACTTATCCTTAATATTTTCTCGTTGTCAGTTGATGGTGCTTTTTGGTCACTTTGAAGGTTTTTTTAAACAATAGAATTAACTAGTCCCTTGGGGTAGTCTACCCGGTTGAAAATAGTACGCAGCTTGTCACATTCTTGTTGTAGGCCTTGAGGCGTTGATGATAATGCTTTTGCTCGATGGACCATGGTCTTAATCAAACATTCTTTATATCGCTTGTCAACATGACTATGGAAATGCAATAGTAAACCAGTGTTAGTAGGTTTTCTATACACTTCTGTTTCTAAACGTGATCCCTTCTTTAAGATCTCCATGCCAATAAACGAAATTCGATCATTACGCGCAAGTTCCATCGTAAAGGATAAACTTGGGTGTAAGTCGTTTAGTGTTGTCAGGAAATTCTCTGCTGTAGTGACGCCATGGCGCAGAATGCCTATTGTTTTAGGGACATCTAGAGTTAACGCAATCAACACTGTTTTCCAGAGCGCCGACATTCCATGCATGAGCAAGTCAGTACGTGATTGGTTATCGTATTCTCATAAGGGAATAAGCATACTGTCAATCACTCCTTGCCATCCTGTCAATCAAAATTTCCGAGCGTTTAACGAAAATACGTAAAAACATTTTGTAGCTTCGAATGAAACTCGAAATCTTGGTGCTAAAGATTGTGTGGTTGAGTATTTACAATGATCGCCAATCATTACGTCAAAGGAGAATCAATAACAAACAAGATAGATGAGGCAAAATGACAAGTTAACGTTCAATAAAAGTAAAGCTTGATTTATATGCGATCGAGGAAGATTCTAGGAAATACCTCTTTGATTATACTAGCAACTAGCAAGTGTGTTTCGTTCGTAATGATCGCTGCACATTGAAACCAAGCTTTAATAATAATCTATCTAGTATATATGTTGATAGCTCAATCGTTGAGAAATATAACCAAGACAGTTAAAAAAATCTAAGCTTTCAGTGTGGTGATTTTGATTAGTCTTTGATTGCTCTACTAAAGCATTGAATGATCGCAAGTTGTTATTTTGACAACTCCCTTTTCTTCCTATGGCTGATTATTTTATTTGATTCGATCTGCTCGACATAAAGTTCAATGATTGTAATCACTGAAACGTGTTTTGCTTAAGAACTACTCACTGAAAGCAACCGTTAAGTTTATAGAAATGTATCCGCCGGTCGCTTCAATATGATAAAGATGGCATTGCGAATCAATTTCACTGATGACTTAGACTTGTAGGAGATCGATCGATTCCGCTAAAAATCTGCTTTTCTCTCAGCCAAGAATACCTAATAATAAAGTTTTCACTACAAAAGGAATTATAAGACAAAATAAAACCATTAGCAGTTAAACAAGTGGTCAGTTTGAATGTGGTTTTCATTGCGAAGTTGGGTTTGTTTACCGTAAGTTGTACGCGTTGCTATGTCGCTTGTCCCGAATAAACTCCTTTACTACACTCTCTCCTCAAATATATCTACTTATATCTTTAATTGCATGCTTTCAGTGTTGGTCTTGCTTGTGGAATGGCTGTTTTATTTTTTATTTGCGCCCGTTACATTGATTAATACCGGTTGTTAGCGTCAGTTGAAGTTTGTTGAATTCGTTTCTATGAATAACAGTCTTTTAAAGATGAAGTCGATTCTGCTTAAAAATCAGTCCACTTTCACTGCGCAAGATTATCTCAAAGTGAAGTTTACACTATAAAAAATTTTTTTACTCAACCAGAAATAAAGGTCGTTATCTAAAAAGAGGTACAAAAGGCAAGTTGGGTTTGTTTGTAGCCGAGTTTGACAGTTGCTAGGAATGCCAAGACACTTCTCTCTTCCCTTTATTCGGCTTGTATTTACTTATATTTTTAATTTTTTCAGACTCTCTACCTTAACTCTAGGTACTGAAAAACTTAAATACTTTCATTCTGTTGTCTTATAACTAAAAGAAATAAAACATTTTAGGCTTTGATCCATTCTCTACGCCGTGCTATTCAGTATAAAGATGAGGTTCGTGAGAACTGAACGCCAAGCGACAGGATTAACTAAGACTAACTTTTATCATCAAACGTAAAATAACGCATAATTTGTTTGTGTGTTTTACTTAACTCTTATTCTTAAATTAATCCATCATACAAGCAAAGAACAAATGACTTATTCACAAAAAATCATACTGATGTCCTTACTAATAGAACGGATCGGAGATGAAGACATTTTGCCCACAGCACGCTGAACTTAAATTCAAATTCTACAACAATCACTCTATGAAGCGTTTTATAAGTGTTTGGGCGTATAAAAATTTATTGCGGGCTAAAAAGTCGAGTTTAGATTGTAGGAGAAACTTCTTATAGTTTACAAAGAGTTCCAGAGTTATTAGCCGAAGTCTTTCCGAAGTTTGTCCGCTATTCCCTTGAGTAAGAAAAGAGGCGGAGCTACGTGTTGGCGGTAAATTCGAATCGGTGACTCAAAGGAACTGAAATGGCTGAATTTGAATACTAATGAGGTGTTTTGATCTAAATTTGCATACTAATTAGGTGTTTTGATGGGTGATTCTTGATTCCCAACATGTTCCCGTGGTCGGAATAAAGAAAACTTAGGCTAGTTACTGAATTTAAGTTTACAATATTAATAATCTGGATGAACCTGACATGGGTCGTTTGAAAATTCGTGAGAATTTTTGCCTCAAATTCTGTAATAAAGATGGCATTGCCACACATTCTGCATTCGCCGTTTTCAAAAGCTGATTATTAAACTGGAAAGGCGTTATTTTGCTGATTCAGGATTCAAATAGTCAGCGAGAGTTTTTCCTTTCATTGTTGTGAAGACACTAAAAAGATCTCAAAAGATCCTGACAAGGTTTTTGACAGACACTCGTAAAGTCAAAAGTTTGTTATGAATCTAAACATGTAGGACAAGATTCAGTATGACTTATAAATTGTCTGAGTTCTTTTTCACTTGTATCACTTTAGCAAGACCGGTTTCGGACAAGTAATGACCTGTCCTTCTTCAGTTGCTCTCAGTAGTGAATATGTTTATGCTCGAAGGTGTGCGAGCTAGCAAGAACTGTGATTCAAAGCGCTAGATCAGTCCTCTTTATACAAGTGAGGTGATACCTTGCCGTGATTGAGTTACGCTGTAATATCCAATGAGAAACAATTACTGTGTCCTACTTCCGGACATGATTCGCGGCAAAGTGTTGTCGGTATCATAGGCCGAGAACGGAGGTGCGAAATGTTTTGTTTCAAGGGATATTTTGTGTTCCCTTTTAGAGAACGAGTTAAAGTGCGTAAAATAAATGTCTTCTACCAGCTGCAAATGGCTTGATGGACTAGCTAAAAATCCGTTAGCCTGAACGAAATGCAGAGAAAGTACTTACAGGGGCATTTGCAATATTCACCGAAGTGATTTAAAGTCAAATTCTGTAATAAAGATGGCATTGCCACACATTCTGCATTCGCCGTTTTCAAAAGCTGATTATTAAACTGGAAAGGCGTTATGTTGGCATAATTACTAGAGTGTCATCTACATATCGTCGATAGAAAGTTGGAAGCAATCCATCAGACACCAGCTTTTCTTCAAGATAACACATGAAAGCATTGGCCATTAAAGGGCCTAACGGAGACCCCATCGCAACTCCATCTATTTGCTCGTACAGAGAGCCGTTAAACTGGAACAGTTGGTTTGTTGTAGCGATTTCCAAAAGACTAGCCAGCTGATCTTTTTGGAGATTAAGATCGTATGTACGGTTAAACCAATCATCCAAAAAGGCTTTTTCGGTTAATATACCAATAGTTTCCTTCAGGGGGACGTTGGTAAACAGTGATGTAACATCATATGAAGCCAATATTTCATCTTCCTTTATGTGGATATTTCTGATTTCTTCAGCAAAACCAAAGTCATCGTTGATTGTATAATCATTAACTTACAGTGGTTTGAGTTTCTCTTCTAACCATTTAGCAAGTTTAAAGTTGTAGCTATCGGTTGCAGAAAGGATAGGCCTCATACTAAGAGTGGGTTTGTGCGTTTTAGGTAAACCATAGAGATGAGCCAATCTGGAGCTTTTTGGGCACAGTGATTCAGCAAGAGGAGCTGGAAGTATATCTCGAACAACTTTGTTAAATGCTTTTTCTTTATGCAAGAGAGGATGAAAGTGCTTAGGAGATCTTCCTCTGGTCTTACGTCTTTCTTCGTCGATCTCAGTAAACTTGGATGTATCGTTGACTGAGGATTCAGCTAGGAGACGTAGATACTGAACTTTATCCATTACAACAACGCCGGTTCCTTTATCCGCTCTTGTGATAATAATATCATCCTTCTTTCGTAGCCGTTCCAAAGCTTTCGAAAGAGCTTTAGGTGAATTAGGAGATTTATGATTGATATAGTTCAAAGCAATCGAGCGTAACGTTGAACTTGCTAGATCTTTCTTGTTGGTGTCGGTTAGAAAGTCTTCCATTTTCCAAAAGGCTTTCTCGAAGCTTGCTTCAATCTCAACTGGCGATGTTTTCTGTGGTAGGGAAAATTTTAATCCTCTACAAAGCACAAGCTTTTCGAAGAAAGATAAACGATACGATGATTTAAAAAAAAAAAATTGTTTAATTATCTACATTGTTATCTTATGTATATATATTGTAATACCATGATCACCTCGGGATCTATTGTTTTTGGAGGGACGTTTAATCGCTAACATCCCTCCCTCATGAATAGAAAGAGGGAAAATTAGTTCTAATATTCCCTCATTAATTATGAATGAGGGATGATTAGAACTAATCGTCCCTCATCCATAATTAATGAGGGACGATTAGAACTAATCGTCCCTCATGTTATTCATGAGTGGTTGTCCCTCATTTAACGCAATCATCGGGACGATCGGGACAACTTTGAACACTGTCCCGAAACTCTATAACTTTCTAACGCACCGATACCTCTTACCACTGCACACTCTTACGCGTGTGGGATCTATGCATTCTATTTTGCGCATGAGCATAACGACACAAAGAAAGCATTTAGCTTTCGAATTGATTAACAACTTATAAATACTTGTTCATTGTAAGTATATAACAAAGAAATCTATTTTCAAAAGTCCCCAGAGAACAGGGTTACGCACAATTGGTAAAAGAATTGTAAAATATTTTCAAGTTTTGGATGAACAAACAGCGAAGTATATTTCGTTTATTTCCTCGGTGATCATGGTATTACAAAGTAATACCATGACTTCTTCGGGATATTAGTGATTAAATGTCCCCTCAGCCTCGGGAGGTTTAGTAAAAGTCCCTCGGCCTACGGCCTCGGGACTTCCACTAAACCTCCCTCGGCTTCGGGGACATTTAATCACTAATATCCCTCAGGGTCATGGTATTACTTATAATAATTTTACTCTTGACTTGATAATGACGTCCAGGGAGCGTCGAAACGTCGTCGTCGTTTTGTAAATAATTTTTTATTTCTTAACCATGTACAAAATTTTATCGCTGAATTTTATAATCAAAATCTTTACTTTCACGTTTTTTTAAGTAAAACCTTCTAAATTTCGATTGGGATTCCTGTGGTTTTCACAGCGAGAAACAAGGCTCTCTTTTGGGGGTTTACCGATCGGGAAAACCCCAAAAAGAGAGCCTTTAGGCAAATCAAACAAAAGAAAACAATAGAATTAGCATAAAGTAGCACTATTTAGTACTATTTATGTTGCACGCTTTTAGTGTTTGACTTTGATTATACTTCATATATTTGGTGGGGCTTTGGTAACGCTGATCATTCATCAGGGACAAGAGTCTGAAGGTAAGCCATTTTGAACTACAGCAACTCTCTGCTCCTTATGTCTTATGAATAGTCAAATGTCAAGATCGATATATTGAATTGAATGCAGAAAATTGGTTCTACAAATTACATGATTGATGAATTGGAAAACGTAAAAGAATGTTGAAAAGCTTTGGCTTGGTTGGCGTACTTGTGCGGCCTTACATCTTTGCTCGCTTTACACCTTGCAGCCCTTGGAACACAGCCTAGTCCCCAGGCTATCCCGTCTCTCGTTTCAAAACGTGACGTCACAGAGTGACTCCAACGGGAACGCCTAGCGAATAATGCCAAAGTTCAAGATGGCGGACGCTAACTTAGAGACAAACTCGAGACAAACGTGATGCTTTAGAAGACGCTGTTAACTTCACAGTTAAATGCTCCCGGATCTCACAAGACACCCTATATGTGAAATTAACTGAATTGAACTGAGTTCAAAACTCTAACGGTTGTGTGTTCGCATCGATCGAAGCAATACGATAAGTTGTGTTCGGTCTATTCGATTCTCCACTTCGAAGGTAAAATCTCTTAGTAATTAACGGCTATCTATACCGCTAAAATTTCTGGTGAATTGAAATTGCTTTATTTACACAGACTACTATCACTAGTTGAGTTAAATCCACATATATTTATGCACTTGAAATATAACAAATCTCCGTCAGATTCTCTGTAATAAATGTAACGTATCTGATATTTATCAAGTTCCCTTTAGCCGCAACAGGGTTCAATTCAAATTTTATTGTAAACAAACTTCACTCAGTTAGTTTTATAATCACTACTAAGACTGTGATTGTTTGAAAATGTAATAGATTTGAATAAAATGTACTTGTGCGTAGTCTCTTGACTCTGAAATCCCCTTTTACAGTCTATAATCTTCCTCTATGCTTTCTTAAAAACATGTAAACTCGTAAAAATCCAATTTTTGGTCTATATTGGTGAATGTCGATACTCGTTCCACCGAAATTGTTGGAAAAACTTTAAAAATTCATGTTGTTAAGTCAGCTAAAGGTCAGGGACACTGTTGGTCAAATCAGGGACGCTTTTGGTCAAATCAGGGACACTTTTGGCATTATTCGCTAGGCGTTCTCTCGCGCTTACGCCCTCGCCTCAGGTCTCGCTCGCGCTTCGCGCTCGCAGAGGAACGCCTGGGTACTAGGCTGCTTGGAACAATTTCAAGAATGAATTTTCCAATGGCAAGAAAAACAAAGAAGCCTTGAAAATAACACGTTTTCCTATCAAGGATACGTAAAAACAGGTTGTTTTTCCGTTTTGGAGTCGAATCTTTTGGGTTTTTCCGGTCTCAGGTCTTAGCCGTGGCGCCGCACACACCCCACCACAGACCAAGTGTCCAAGGTTGTCTAATTTTTGTACATTTAATTTATTTTCAACTAGATGAGGCTCACTGTAGTGGCAACACTTCTTTTGCTGGTACCATTTTGTTATGGGGGAATGGACGCATTTGAAGAAATAGAGCAGTGTATTAAGCAGTGGACTCTCAACAAACCTCCTGGAGAAGACTACATTGAGAAGCACTGCCACCATCAGAGGGTAAGAAGCACGATAGATAGAGTAATTATACTTAACCGATGAAATGGATTTTAGGCTAGTACACATAAGCAGATCGTATTTTTTCCGTCTTTTGACTCTAGTTCACTGTTACACAGTTTTTGTTAGTTTTACGGATACTGCAGTTTTCAAAATCGTTCAAACACAGACAGCAGAACAGTTTGCTGCAGTTTGTTGACTTCACCTCCGTCAATCAAAATAATGAAGATCAGATCGACAATAATTATTGTCTGATATAACATACAACCTAAATGTCATACTGGACCTGATCATTTGGTAGGTATTTAGAGTGCTTTGAAATCAAATTTTATCACTTTGATCCCTTTTATTTTTGGGTGGCAAGGGTGGCGCAGCGGTTCACCGCTCGCCTTTCACCGCTGTGGTCCAGGTTCGATTCCCGGCTCGGGCCATACGTGAATTGAATTTGTTTGATGTGTTGTCCTCTCCCTTGCCACGAGGGATTTTTCTCCCTCAGCAAAAATCAACATGTGAGTCGAGTGAAGTATGTAGAGTATATCGAATGTAGTGGTAGTGAGTGTGGAGTGACACTGAAAAGCCCTTTCAGGGGAGTGTCAATTAAAATATTTATATATATATTAGACGGAATTCAACTCGACAAAATCCTGCAGACTGTTTGGATGTCGTGAGCTCGCACGATTTTGGAATTTGTAGAAAAACCACTTTATAGCTCACTTCCCTGTAAATAGGTATATATTTGTTGCTTTAACATTTAGCTTTCTAAGTAATTTTTTAACTGGATTCTATCTCTGCAAAGTCATAAAACTAGGCTAGAGAACTCGCCGAACAACAACTTCAACAGATAGGTCGCTATTAGTGATATTTTAGAAAACTTTCGAATGGCTAGAAATTGTAGCATAGAAAACTCGACAGGAAAGCTATGAAAACTCACCAAAGGCTATGATTGGAAACGCGCCAAAGGCTATGACTGAAAATGCGCCAAAGACTATGACTGATAACTCGCCAAAGGCTATGACTGATAACTGGCCAAAGGCTATGACTGAAAACGTGCCAAAGGCTATGACTGAATATGCGTCAAAGGCCTCGAGAAAAAACTCGCCAATTAAGGGCCACGAGCGAGAAACCTCGCCAAAGGCTATAAGAAATATAGCGCAGCCAAGAGTTCGAAGAGTAAGTTAGCTGAGCTAGAAATAGGTTAGAACGCCTGTTGGCGTCCTCGGAGACCCAGGGCGTCAGGGAGCGGGGAGGGGAGCGGAGGGAAAAGGAAAGAGGGGAAAAGGACGCCCTGGGCTTTTGACTACCCCTAACTTGTCTTGAGGCCAAACATAAACAAAGGCTCTGATTGGCCTCATTATAATTTAATTATAATGAGGCCAATCAGAAGCGTTTGTGCCATTAGGTTAAAATCATCTAAAATTACCAGTAAGCAAGTTGATCCCACGCATCGCCACGATCAAACAATACAAGCTGTCACGTTTAGTTTGAAAAGAACCATGTTTCCAGCTTACCGCGACTTTTAAACAATAAATACGTAATCTCTTTCATGTATTTTGCAACAGCAATGAGTTTAGAGTGAAAAATATAGATAATTTCAAAGACCTTGGTGAAACAAGATGTATTTGAGGAACTTCTGACAGGATATGGCTGAGCAACTGTCACTATATCAAAGCGATAATTGAAATGAGCCAGATATGTTTGTCATTTGAACTTTGTTTACGTTAGACCGTCTAATTGAATTAATTTTGGCCTCAAGACAAGTTAGGGGTAGTCAAAAGCCCAGGGCGTCCTTTTCCCCTCTTTCCTTTCCCCTCCGCTCCCCTCCTCTCTCCCCTCCCTGACGCCCTGGGTCTCCGAGGACGGCCTGTTGGGGCATCCTGTTTAATTTTACACTGGCCTTCCTGTCTTTTGATGAGCTTCCTACGAAGATAAATTTTTACACTACTATCTTACTATTCTTTTCAGTTCTCAGCAGCCTGCCTTAGCCAAGAAACCAGCAACCCAAACCAAATCATTGATGACATGAGATTCTTTGTTGAGCAAGAAACACGTTTCCAACAGAAATATCATTTCTGTCATCCTGACATCGACTATTCAGGACTAACGAAACTCCTGGAAAAATCTGGTAAACATTTTTGAACTGAGATTATAAGTCAGATTATAAGTCGTAAATTTTTCTCCTTTAAATCGGTGGCGCTTACGTACCACAGGAAGCCCAAACTAACGACGAACAGACTGGCTTTTGGGATTAACTGGAACGGGTTAATTTCAAGATGGCGTCAGACGCAACAGAAAAGAAATTGCAAACATTTCCATCTCTAGAGCAAACAATAAGCTCAATAACGAGTTTAAGAGTTGGCGGTTATAAATTAAATTAGTATCCAAGTTTCGGTCGCCAATTAGTATCCAAGCTTCTGTCTACATTTTGACGTCATCTGTGCATCTACTTGAGTACAGATGTACGGAATATAATATATAACAAAAAAAATATCTATTTTATATAGATATTTGTTATACAGATTATAAAGAATAAACATAACTTGAAGCTTATGAAAGTATTATTGCTATTTTAAGGAACGAAGACAAATTACAGTTCGTACATCATAGGTAATATAATCCTCTCACTGGCATTGAACTATTCCTCGTCTTCATCACTTCCTGTTCATCGACCTAATCAGCTTCTTCTTCCATCGTAGACGATGAGAGACCAGAGCTGTGTGCTTTGAACGTATACAAGACATGCTTAAAGAAATACTACGAGCTGTTCCCAAATAAAATGCCTTGTGCTGATCTTTCTGTGCAAATTTCTTGCATGAAAGAAGAAGCCCCGAAAACCTGCCGAGTCACCATTCTGGATAAGCTTGTTTTTATTTTTGATACAATTGGTAACGATCTTATTAACAAGATAAAGGAAAATATGCCAGAAGAATGCGATTTTAATCAGTCAGAAGCTAGCTAGACCTCAAGGTACTAAGCCCTTGTAATCGATTGCATAATCAGATAAATTATCGACAAATGTATTCAAAAATAAAAAAAATTGAAAACTAATTAATAAAAGAACTAATATAACTTGTCAATTGGAAACGGAGATGAATTAAGAAGCAATTTTGCGATCAGAAATTTAAACAAACAAGCAAGTAAGCGAACAAAGAAGCAGAAATGTAAGCGTAAGACGGTCTTCAGTTATTCGTTCGTTCGTTTGTCTGTTTAGACTAACACAAACAAACAGACAAACGAACAGACGAACGAATAACTGAAGACCGTCTTACGCCTTCGTTTCTGCTTCAGCTTCTCCTTCCGTCGCTCGAAAACTGGATTTAAAAACCACACACACACACACACACGCAAACAAAGAAAAATGAACGAACAAACAAAACTGCCTGTTGAAATGTGCAATGTTATACATCAAAGAATCACTCGAGCATCGTCTTTTACTGAAAATATCTTGATAGCTATTCTCCATTGCTTTTCCTCTCGGCCCACGTAAGGGAATCCGGAATGATGCAAGATTCCAGTTTTTGTGGATTCATGATTCGCTTACATGGGACGATTCCTCATACAGTTTCTCAGTAGAATTGTTGATATTAAAGAAACATTGAACTAATGACGTTCGCTCTTTGAGGGCTCACTGTACATCGTTTCCACTTTTCACACTCAGTGATGTTTGACTTCATGCTCTTTAAGGTACGCTTTACGAGTAAATCCTAGACCACAGATTTTACACCCATACGGTTTTATGCCAGTGTGAACGTATTCATGACGCATAACAATTGCTCTTTGTGTAAATGACTTTCCACACGTCTTACATTTATACGGTTTTGTTCCAGTGTGAATATATTCATGATGTTTTAACGTTCGTTTTTCAGTAAATGACCTTCCACAGGTTTTACATTTATGGAGCTTTGTACCGGTGTGAATATATTCATGTTTTTTAAGAAGTGAAGATTGTGTAAACCTCTTTCCACATGTTTTACATTCATATGGTTTTATCCCAGTGTGATTAAAACTATGAAGTTTAAGAGCTCTCTTATTTGTAAATCCTTTACCACAAGTCTCACATTCAAATGGTTTAGTATCACTGTGAATGTATTCATGACTTTTAAGGCTTACTTTTTGCGCAAACTTATGACCACAGATTTTACATTCAAATGGTTTTTGTCCAGTGTGAGTATTTTCATGAATTTTAAGGTTTCCTTTCAAGACAAACGCCTTACCACAAACTTTACACACATATGGCTTCTTTCCACTGTGAATAAGTTCATGAACCTTAAGATATTGTGGGTTTGCACATCTCTTGCCACATGTTTTACACTCGCACGGTTTTGTATCACTGTGAATGTATTCATGAAGTTTAAGGTGATACTTGTCTATAAATGCTTTTCCACAGGTTTCACACTTATGTGGTCTTTTGCCAGTGTGAATGCATTCATGACGTCTAAGGTTAGGCCGCCTTGGAAATCTCTTACCACAAATTTTACATTCGTGCTTTTTGACCCCAGTGTGAGTGTCCTCATGACGTTTATGATCACTCTTATGTATAAATTTCTTTCCACAGGTTTTACATTCAAAAAGTCTCTTTCTCATAGTTAAATTCGACTGACAGTCTTCCGTAAACTTTTGATTGTTTTGGGATGCAGATTCGATTTCGCTGTTTACTGGTGGATGTCCTTCATCACTACCATCCAACACACTGCAGTCCCCTGTAACCTCAGTCATTCCTTGGATTTCACTTTCACCATCCAATACTGTGTTCTCACTTTGTCCTGATGCTGGTATAGCATCGAGTACGTCAACCACTGCCAAATGGAAACTTTCTGTCAATGGGCTTTCATTTCTGACGGCATTGATGGACTCCATCAAACCACGATTACTATCGGCAATAACGTGGGGCTCATTACGAAGATCTTCATTACAGTTTTTTCGTGATATTGATGAAACATCCTCATCCAACTGTAAACTACAAAGATTTTGAACAATATTTGGTAGTATCAAACCACAGTCATTAAACCGATCACCCTGGTTAATACATCCTAGATCGTTGTCTGTTTTATCCTCCATCATAAGGTGAGATTCGTTTTCGCAATCAAATACTAAATCACTGCTTTCTTTTGATGTTGATGCAGCATCCCCATCCAACTGTGACCTACATAGGTTTTCGTTGTCAAGACTGTTTGGCTTTATCAAACTATCATCTACATGTACAGACAAACATCCATTACTACATCCATAATCCTCAGTTTGTGTTCCCACACAGACAAGTAGCCGTCCAAAAATTGGTGTTCCATCTTCATAGCCCTAAAACCAATAGTAGGTGATGTGTATTAGCTTCAGTTTATACATGGCATCTGATAGGGTATGACATGAGAAAATAAAAACAGAGCTGTGCGGAAATTTGAAGGCATATTACGCTGGAAAAAATCGATGATCATGCGAGGACAAAAAATAATAATGCTCATGTGGATTTTAATGCAATCACCACAAAAATGGCAAAATTAAAAAAAAGGTAAAGGACCTTGTTTAACGTCGGTAGTTCCTTTAGCTGAGCTAATCTTCCAGGAAGCCGACGGTGCGCTCATTTTTTTTATAATAGATATATTATAGAGAGATAGCAATACCTACATTAGACCTGTCTGGCCATCTGTGTTCTGCAGTCACCTTGTTGTAATAAAACAGTAGCTGTCCTGACTTACAGAAGAACTCCATCCAATCTGTGTCCGGCACTGTTGATGAATCCATAGGATTGCTGAAACACAACAGGGTGTATTTTATTTGCATATTTCTATGTGTTCAAAGAATGTCTTCAATACACTTTGTACAGTAAGGAAGATAAAACCTATCAAGAGTGGGGATACTACACCAAAACTCTGCTAACCCAAATCCTTTTAACTCAAGAACCCTGCTATATCGCACACAATTCCCTTAAGTCATTTATTCAGTCAATTACCATCCCGAACCCCCGCTATCTCAAACAATGTTAAGGGTGTACAATAATGATAACAACAACAATAACAACAACAACAACAACAACAACAACAATAATAATAATAATAACAATGATACAATACTACTACTACTAGTGATGATGATGATGATGATGATGATGATGATGATAATGTTATCAATAGACTTGGCGCAAAACTGAAAAAGTAGATCGCAAAACATGCAGAAGGCATTTTAGGGTAGAATTAAGCTGGTAACATAACTATTCTAAACTTATTTTTCATGCTAAATCCGAATATGGCAGTTACCAAGACGTATTCTGTAATCTTATACGTGTAAATGACGTATTTTGTGAATTGCTACAGTCATTTCATACTAACGGCTTTTTCATGTAATTCCAAAAGTTCCCAAACTTAAAAACAGTGACCATAACTGGAAAGAGCACATCAAAATCAGTAAAACTGTGAAGTTCGAAAAATATAAGTTGAAAAATCAAGGAGATACGAATTTAGATATTTAGCGCAGGTATATGAATCCACCTTTTTATCGTATCTTCGCCATAGATAGAAAAGATATTAAGGAGAAGCCTATATGCAAATTAGGTCACTTGACCTCTTTTCTAAAATATCTCCCTTTATAAAGAACGTTTGAAAGCCATAAAGGCCAATTTGTAAAGACCTCTATAAAAGGAAGAAAACAATATAAACCGTTAAAATCCAACAAATCTTTGTGTACCCCAATTTAAATCCAAAATTTAAAACCAATAATTTGATGTAGCTTGTCACGTGACAGCCCATCTAAAGTGAACATGTTTCAGAAATTTTCATTTTAGGTATATTCAATAAAATATGCTGGTTTTTTATTCCCACGAAGAAAAGGCCAAAAACCTCTTAAAACCTAGATTTATGCAAATTAGGCTCAATCCAGGCCTTAATATACTTGACTAGTCAGAAAAATACTGTCATCAAAGTTGAATGGGAGAAATACTGTTGCAAGCATTAATTCAAGAGCAGTGTTATTGGTGCAATAAAGAGCAGGAATTGTCAGCTGGACAAAGGAGGATCTTCAAACCATGGACAGAAAGACAAAAATAATGACAATGAATAGAGTGCTGCACTCTCAGAGTGATGTAGATAGACTATATGTACCAAGAAAAGAAAACCGGGAGAGGTCTGGTAAGTGTACAAAGTTGTGTTGAACTTGAAGTTATTAATGAAAGCAAGTATGTTGAAAGTCCAAAGGAAAAGTTGCTAAATATTGTTCATAGTGAAAAAGTGGTTAGTTTTGAGGGGGAGGAAGAAGTCAAGGAAATAAAAAAGAATGTAAAGCAAAGACAAATTCAGGCCTGGACTTTTTAATTGTTCTTCTATGGTGGGAAAAAAAACCAGCTTAAAGTGGCTTAACCTATGTAGGGGACTACGTGTCCTATTGTTTTGTTCACCTAGTGTAACTAACTATATGTAAGTTTGTTAACTGAATCTGTACATAAATAAACCCAGAAAATTAAGCTTAAATAATACATGAAAAGGTATACAAAATATTTAAAGGTGAAAACTTGTTTTTGTATTTCATAAGGATTCAAACTCAGACCTTCTATTTGTGTTGCCTGGATAGGCCCTGCTCTAAATGATTGCCTGGGGTGCCTGGGGTGCCTGGGGTGAAACCAGCATTTGATTTAATTACAGCACACGCTGGGATGGAATGTTGAAATTGCATAATCTCATGTTGAAATTGCATGTCAACGAAATTGCATGTTAAAATTGCATGTCATATTGAAATGAATGATGTCATGTTGAATTGAATAATTACATGTGTAAAGCTAACTAAACAGGAACTATAAACCCAATTCACAAATGAAGGGTTCGATGTGAAAACAGCCTTAGTGACTTTTTGATATTAATTTTTTTGTAAAATGGTATAATTAGAATAATTATTAATTATAATTAGAATATAATTATAATTAATAATGGGATTTCAGAGTAGTATTACAGCTAATATCTCTGCACATTCAAAGCGTTTTTATGACGGAATAATTGAAAATTGAATAGATTATCTCTTCGCTCTCAACACAGCGCGCATTCAAAGAGTTTTGGTGACTGAATAAATGTAAATTGAATGGATTTCTACTTTCCTTTCTTTTGAGCGCGCATTCAAAGTATTTTGGTGACGGAATAATTGAAAATTGAATGAATTATATCTTCGCTCTCAACACAGCGCGCATTCAAAGAGTTTTGATGACGGAATAATTGAAAATTGAATAAATTATCTCTTCGCTCTCACACAGCGCGCATTCAAAGTGTTTTGATGACGGAATAATTGAAAATTGAATAAATTATCACTTGGCTCTCAACACAGCGCTCATTCAAAGCGTTTTGATGACGGAATAATTGTAGATTGAATGAATTATCTCTTCGCTCTCAACACAGCGCGCATTCAAAGAGTTTTGATGACGGAATAATTGAAAATTGAATAAATTATCTCTTCGCTCTCAACACAGCGCAATTTCAGAATGTTTTGTTGACGGAATAATTGCAAACTGAATAAATGATCTTTGGCTTCCAACACAGTGCGCATTTAAAATGATTTGATGACGCAATGATTTTCATTGGCCTTTTGGCAGGTCTTGCGTGACATTTTAAATTTTAATCCAACAAAAACAAAAATATAATATTTGAAAAGAACGTTAACACACCAAAATTAGTAAAAGTTGAGATTTTGAAGTAGTGTCGATGAATGGCGCCAAAGTTATCGTTGGCCAAAGTTGGTTCTTTTTCTATAGAAACGTTCGGTGGTGGGCAACAGCTTGCCCACCAACGAACGTTTCTATACAAATAAAGCAAACTTCGGCCGCCCATAACTTTGGCGCCATTCATCGAAACTACTTCAAAATCTCAACTTTTACTAATTTCAAATATTTGTGATATTTGTAACAAATAAACTAATAAAGTGCAACGTACAATATTACTTTTTTCTTAGCTCTGTCTTTGTTGAGTTTCAGTTATCAACAAAAAATGTAAATTGATTAAATTGCAGCGGGAAATCATTTCTAAGCGAAGTTCGCTTCCTTCGATCCATTTCTCCATTTCATGAAAGCATCATGTTTCTTGCGGGACTGGCAGGTATGTTAGCTGGAACGTAACATCCTTTTCACGTGGTCTGAAATTGAAAACTGTGGAATTAATTAAGGCCGTAAACGTTATATTTTTGAAATGGTCATCTTTTAGGCGTTATTTACATGTCCCGAATTGATCGTTGTCACCGAAAGCGCCTCAGCTCTTCCCCTTGAAAGCGCTTTTAAAAGTGACTATTTTCGAATACGCTCATCTATCGTTTCCGTATGACACTGAGCCGTAAGAACTTCTCTTCGGAAATGCTGGACCACGTGACATTTCTAGTCCTTTCTAAGTAGGATAAACAAACGTTTGTGGATGCTTTCATAGTTCTCGTGTGAACAGGCAAAAACGAAGTGAAAACTGATCGTGTGGACGAAGAAGTTTTTAGCTTTTTACGTACATTTATACCATAAAACGAAAACATTTCCTTGTGGACGGGGCCTTATTGAATGAAAGATAATTCCCATGGATGGTATGGAACTGCAAGGAATGAAGATTCACACGGCCATTTTACTACTAAATTATCGCCAGAAAGTCTAATTTACAATATAAAATTGCAGTCAGTTATGCCATATATCTAGTTTGAGAATTCTACACTTTGTAGGCAAACTTGTTGATGTTTTACTGAACCCCTTCATGAGTCTAGCTCGATCTGATGGCTTACCACAGGAAACCCTCAGTGAATAAGAATATAAACTATCATATCGCTCAGAAATGTACACAACAGTTAAATTTTTCACTTTTTATTGGTTAATAATATACATGAAAAAATTTCTCGATGCTGATTGGCTAAGAGCAGTGCTGTTTTAAAGAAATTTATTGCAGAAAAAAGCTAGGAAAATTAGTGCAGAAAAAAGGAAATTTAGTGCAAACCCCAGTTGAGTTTTCCAAAACAGCGTCAAAATCCAAGTTTTCTTAGTTCTGCTGTTGTTCACATTATCTAGTATCAAAAGGACGGGGGCCACTAATTGCGATTCATTTTTAATTCAATTTTTCTTATAGACTGTGTATAGGGCTTTTGATTTATGAAAAAAAATTGGGGGTACCCATGCATTTAGCCAAGATAATTAATGCTAAAGGTAGCCAATTACCGCTGACCAGCGATTTTTTGCACTTCCAATAAAGTATTATTTTTTAAAACGCTCATTCATAAAGAAGTCCGATGAAATTACTAAAAACTTTGAAAGGTCGAATCCCTTAAAATAAAAGAAAAAAACTCATATTTTTCAAATTACTGACACGCATTTTTGTCGATTTTCTTGCCTCCTTTTTACTCATTGGAGGCCGGACATCCAACGCTATTTAGCAAAAAATATATCGCAAATAAGTTTTTTTACCGTAATTTTTTGTATACATGTAGCTTAGTTAATCTAAAAGCAAATGAGAAAATAAAATTATGAGGTATCCTTGCGATTTGAAAAGTTATTTCCTGATAAACGCACGAAAACGTATTCGGCCAGGATTTGCCTAAATAACCAAGTGGCAAAGTAAATACAATGCATTATGGGACATTTTCAAGATGGCGGCCAACGGCATGTCAAAAGAACCGGGTTTTTTTTATGCGCTTTTAATATTTAATTTTAGAATGTGAGAAGCCATGTGTTTTTCTTCTCAAAATCCGAATTTTCTTCTCCAAAATTCGTAAAACTAGTTTGTTTTCAAGATGGTTTTTTTGCGAACACGATCTCCAAAAAAACGTTTGTTATTCAAAATTGTGTGACGTCGCGCTCGCGCTCGAGTCAAATGCGCAGAACACAGTGCACGCTGGAATTTGTGGCCCCCGTCCTTAATATTGTGTTTTTGAATGGAATTTTTGCTGAAATGTGCGCGCGCTACTGACGCCATCAAACGTCATCGAGCGCGCGCTCAGTTATTCCAAAAAGTTCGCTCTTTTAAAGCGGAAAAACTCATTTGTCTCTATAATTTTTTCATGTTTGTTCCGGAGCCTCAGATTTCATCAATGAATTTCCTTTAAAATCCTGTCATTTAAAGATAATTGTTTGGCAATTCGAAAAGCGAGAAAAAAAGAGGGGGTCACCGTATTGGTTTCTGAGCTATAAGATGTCTTAAAAGGTGGTATTTTCAATGATTTTCCGCGATTTTTTGCAAAATGCACGTAATCCATATGGTCTGTAGAATGCGAACAAATTTTTTCCGAGAAACGCCTTGAACGTCTCAAAAGAGAGATGTGAGGTTTATCTAGCAGTTGTAATCGTATGTATTGTTTGATGAGTTGCAAACATGATTAAGGTTGGTGCCTACTAATGGGAAGGTAATTTTTTTGGCCAAAAACCACATGGGTATCAAAGAGCCCATCATAGGGAACTAGAATCCAAGGAAAAAAATGGGGGTCACCGTGCATATTAATGAGTTACACGCCATCAAATGTTGCAAAATCTGCCTATTCTTGAGGCCCAAAGAAAAAATCATAAATACCCCATATTTTGAAAAAATGTCAAACTTTTTTTACTAAAACGTTTACAACATAATTCCCTTACTTGTCAATGCCATACGAAATATGAAAAACCAGAATAACAATTTTTTTAATGACTTTTTACTAGTTTTCGACCTGTTTTGGTTCATGACCGCCAAATGAAAAGTCCAATTTTTACAATCAAGTTTCAATTTTAAATTCATAAAAATATTTTAAAATAGTAGGTTAATCTCCACTTTACAATTTACAGAAATAAAAAATAGGGGTATCCGTGCGATTTAGAAAGTTATTTGCAGATAAACGCGCGAAAACTGATCAGAATTCGCGAAAATGATCAAAAATTCCCTAGCCCTCCCCGGAAAGTAGAGCGAATTATAATGCATTGTGGGAAATTTTCAAGATGGCGGCGAAAACAGATCGTTTCTGGTAGAAATGATAGTCAAAACAGGCGTTGTAACTCAGGTTCTATTTATCAACTGTGAATTTCATTCAAACACAGGAGAGGCTAAATGGTTTTCCTTTAATTCTGTAAGTTTATTTTTTCAAAAAGTTGTAAAAAGGCCTTGCTTTTACGATTGCTTTACCGACAAAAATTCAGTGTTTTTGCATGCGCAGAAAGCAGTGCGCGCGGACAATAGTAGGCACCAACCTTAAAAGGGCATTCTAGAATCAAATTCCTACCCAATTACGCGCTCCGAAATCGTGTACAGACTGTAACAATGTGGAAAATTTACAACAATCCAATCAATGAAGTTGTATTTTTATTTTTTAAATCAAAAAAATGATAAGTGCTCTTTTGAATTAAGAGGGGATTTTTTTCAAGTTCGAGCAGTGAGCGACAAAAACTCCTGAGTTGAAGAATAGCTGTTGTACAAATCTAAAATCATTTCTGTCGGAAAGTTTAAGTTGTTTGTAAGTAGTTTTGGCCAATGAAAGTTGAATCAAAGTGTTAATCCAAAGCGAAAATTTGAATCAAAAATGAGGTTTAGGCCTTCATTTGCTCATTTCCTGTATGTTTTCCTTATATTCAGCTTGAAAAAGCTTAATCCTAACACAATGTCAAGAAAAAGTCTTTGTACAGTTCAAAAATCTGTTTCAAACAGGTATTTTATCTTAGTACATCAGTTTTTAACCGGTAGGAAAAGGATTTGAGTGTTAATCCAGAACGAAAATTTGGTTTAAAACTCGCACGAAAGTCTAGTTTTTGGCGCTTTTCGCCATTATTGCTCGTCATTGAAAAAAATCTCCTCTTAAAAGAAAAAACCAGGGGGTCACCGTATTATTTCAAGAGTTAGAAAAGCACAAAAGAGAAAACACACCGAAAACGAACACCAAATATCACCCATTTTAGGGATTTTCTCGCCGGCTTTTTCGATGGATAAGATTAACTAAATTTATAAGTTTCAGGTTAAATACCTACATTACATAGTGTATACGATTTCTTGATTAAAGTTTTTCCGATATTTGGATGACAAAATATAATTTTTCTCTACTAAAGTTTGAGTTTCTACGCTTTACAATCGTTGCACACTAGTGCCCAGACTCCCCACGTTAAAACCAATATTCTTCAATAAAAGTGCGCGCGCTTCGGAGCGCGCGGGGGATGCGCAGTAGCAAGGGTCCGGAACTACCTTAATAGGAAATCATATGGCTTTCTCATGCAATCTATAATAAATTTGAACTAAAAATAAATTTTCGCCTAAAGGCTCGTGCAAATTCGAACCGAATTCCACTCGTTCAAATTTATTCCAAATTGCACTCGAAACCATATGATTTCCTATACTAATTCCACTCTAGGTCAGTTTTGGCAGTACACTGATATGAAAAAATAACCCGTATATGTGAAGCTGATTTCTCGTTCACTTTTTCGTTTTGGTTTTATCACCGAGTCAGGATTAACAACGTCCTCTTGTTGTAATGGATATTGGTTATTGAGGGTCAACATTTGAATAATACTGTTACTATTAACAATCTAGTATACTGGAGTACATAATAATCTATTGGAGTATAATAATCATGTTATCATTGTTATGTAATCTGCAGATTAATATTCATCCTTTTTATCCTGTAAATATGGCCTCAATTTAGTTAATAAAGGTCTGATTGAGGAGCCCGTAGGCCAAAGTCAAAATTACCGGTCTCTCGGTGGTAGCGTAATTGTTTAATTCTTTTTTTATTGATGATTGTGGACTGCGTGCCGAGATAACATATAACGTAAAAGGACCGAGAATAGATTTTAATTATATTTATGGATGTACGAAGAGGGTTTTCAAGCAATGTTAGATGAATTCAAAACTAATATTTGTTTCGAATTCATATTGTTTTCATACATTTTATGTGTTTTTTGGTTTTGTTTTTGTTTTGTTTTGTTTTTTGTTTTTGTTTGTTTGTTTGTTTGTTTTTTAATTTAGTGTTTCTTTTTCTCCCTCCATTTGGTTTTCTTTTTGTTTTAATTTTCCTCCTTTTGGCTTGTTTTTTCTTTCTTTCTCTCCCTCTCTCTCTCTCTCTCTCTCCCTCTCTCCCTCTCTCTCTCTCTCTCTCTCTCTCTCTCTCTCTCTCTCTCTCTCTCTTCTCTTCTTTCCTTTCCTTCCTTCCTTCCTTCTTTCCTTCCTTATTTCTTTCTCTCTCCCTCCCTCCCTTTCTTTGAATTGTTCGTGAACAATAAAACAGTCTTTGAGTATATTTTATTTTATATACTGACAGCAGCTTTTCTCTGACAAAAGGCCTAGAAAGGCATGCATTTGCCTTGAATGAGTCTTGTCGACAGTCGATCATCTCTATTCACAGGAGCAAGGATGGCACAGTTGGTTAGTGCGTGGCCTTCGGTGCGAGAGGTCCCTAGTTCGATCCTCAGTGACCTCGCATCCTTGTTTCAACTTCTTTCCTTTCTGTGTAGCTTTCATTAGCTTTAAATACCATTAAATAACGGACCACTGAAGGAGAGAGGGGGGTAAAATGAGCGCACCGTCGACCTCAAGTTTATCAGTTACCCAAATTACTGCCACGAGCTATCGACGTAAAATATGGTCGCTTTTATTCCCAAGAAATTAAAGTAGCCCTGTTCTAACACCAACAACTTTTTCCACTCAGGCATACAGTTGGTCAATTCGATTCACGCTGGTTTACTGCACATACGTTCGACCGTTACAGTGATTTATTCCTCGCGTCATGCAAAATTTGCTCTTCCTGACGTCAGGATATATGTTGGCAGTATTCTCTATCCAATTACATCAATCCTATCACTAAACGTCCATTTACAACTAGTGCCGGAAAAGTGATTCGACTAGTAAATGAAGATGGTGATGTGAAACTAATAAGAACGATTTAAGTGTCGGAGACAGGAGACATTTTCGCGTGTCAACATCGTTAACTTAACGTAAAAATTACGCTTTGTTTATAAGAGCTAGAGTCAGTGTTAACTAGAAAAAAATTCAGTAAAAGTAAGACGAAAATATAAACAAAAGAATATATTCATGTTTAATGCGAAGTAGTATAAAAAAACTGTTGATAAACGTTTACAATGTAATTGAAAAACATTGTAAACAGATCACTTTCTCTCTTCTTTCTTAAATTTGTAAATTTAAAATTTGTTAACATTTTAAAAAGATCACTTTCCTCTAGGATAATTACAACATATAACTTAACACTTTTTGACTTAGTCAAATGTTCTGTTTTGTCTGATCATGATCGGAAAAATCTGACTTGTACAATAGACACTGCACGGTCTTTTAAAGTGAAAACTGAACATATTTTTTTTTTCCTTCCTTCTCTTTCTTTCCTTCCTTCTTTCTTTCTTTCCTTCTTTCTTTCTTTCTTTGTTTCTTTCTTTGTTTCTTTGTTTCTTTCTTCCATTTTTCCTTTCTTTCTTCCTTTCTTCCTTCCTTCCTTCCTTCCTTCCTTCCTTCCTTCCTTCCTTCCTTTCTTTCTTTTTTTCTTTCTTTCTGTCCGTCTGTCTATTTTTTTTCTTTCTTCCTTTCTTTTTCTTTTTCGATTCTCTTTCTTCATTCAGTCATTCTATTAAATTCAGCTATAAAAAGAAAAAAAGTTCATTCATTCATTCACTCATTTTTAGCTTTCTTCCTTCCTTTCTCTTTCTTCTTTCCTTTCTTTCTGGTATCTTTTTTTTTTTTCTTCCTTTTTTTTTCATTCTTCCTTTATCCGTTGGCTAAACTTTTTCTCTCTAGCTTCTAATTTGGCTTCAGTTTAGTTTAGTTAAGTACCAAGCAAATCCTTTTTAATCTTTCGTCGTCATTGCTGAGCAAATAAATTCTCAAAGGTAATTAAACTAAACTAGCTCACTACAAAAACGTACAAATTCAAGAGGCACTTGAAATGTGAATGGATCGATGGCCGCTTGTAATTAGCATAGTCTGTAAGACTTCCGCTTTAGAAAACTGTTTGCTTTGTTATACTATTGAAATGTCAGCGCAGTTTAGATACAGGATTAGTAGAT
The DNA here is from genome assembly GCA_029948255.1 of Telmatactis stephensoni. Taxonomy (NCBI): domain Eukaryota; kingdom Metazoa; phylum Cnidaria; class Anthozoa; order Actiniaria; family Isophelliidae; genus Telmatactis; species Telmatactis stephensoni. Next base: position 396,863 of record JALIZF010001609.1, read on the forward strand.
TTGTAGAAAGAACGTTTTGCGTAAGTACACTGCAGATAAGCCCGTTTGCTGCTTCTTTGTAAACTCTCCTAACCGAGTTCATACGATCTGAAAAACAAAACAAAAGATGATTGGACTGCATATCTGGGAAACAAGGGCCGTACATAGTACAGGGACAGAGGGGGCTGTTGCCCAACTAGGAAAGTAAACGGATACCTTACTCTCTATGTTTTAATATTTCCTACAAAAGAAATATCACTGACTGCTACCCAAAGTATTTGGGTTATGTACGGTGATTGTATGATTTGTGTGAATGATTTTTAATTATTTCTGTAGGAACATATATATACACGGTGGTGCGAAGATATGAATTGTATTTTCGAGTGGTGAAAACAATATTTTACGAGCGAGCGCATTTATTATATGGACAAACTGAGGCAATAACTAAATAAAAACATAAGTTTAATTTTAAACTGGCGGGGAAAATTTTTTTAGGACGCGCGCGTACATCCGGGACATTTGTACATAACTTTTTCATATATCTTCACTAGTGAAAATATGGAAAATACGAGTGTTTTAGTTTCCGGTAAAACACTATTATCCATATAATAAATGTTAAGTAACTAACGATCCTGTTAAGAACGATAGCACAAACAATAGGCTAGATCTAGGGCAAATTTGCTTTCCCACATCAGAATTTCATGATTTTCATACAGAAAATGTATCAATATACGGAGAACATGTTTACGAAGAAAAAAAAGTATTAAAAGTCATTTCTAAAAATATTTTCTTTTGACTTCAAAATTTTGAACCAATTAGGGGCAACATACATAAGAGTAAAGAAAGGATAACAATTTTCCATGTTCCCCAACTAGAATTTCGATTCTGTTGTATTTAGACTCAGAAGGATTCTGGCCAAAAGGGATTTCTTGTAGTCAGTAAGTAAGAAGTTAAGATATATGCTTCCCTGCAAAGTTATAGCAATTTCTCATAATTTAGCCAATAAGATGAACGCGGGTTTTAAACAAGCTAATACAAGCTACCAAGCTACCAAGCTAATAGAACCTTTAGCATTTTGCTGCTGCATTCCATGTCGTTCACCGCTATCCTTCTTTTTAGGCGGACCATTATTTAATTGCAATTAGATAATAAAAATAATAAAACTTATTTGGTTCAATTCTCAGGGTTTTTTGGGGTTTTTTTTCACTTCTCTATTCTTTCAGCGGGGTCGGACTATAACCTAATCATCTTTTGATTGATCGCTAATTCTCATCTATTCAGTCAGAATGTTACTATGTAATCTTGTCACTAATTATAGATACATTGGATAATCAGTTTTACTAACATCTGGTCATGAATCACTCTTTACTGCTTGATTTTCTGACGAGAGGGCCACCTTGTTTTAGTCAAATGTCAGCCTTGAGCTCACAGCAAAGTCTTAGGTACAAGAATCGAGTGAGTGAATTGATCGATCTATTAAATGAATGAATGAATGGATGGATGGAGGGATGAATGAATGGGTGGATCGATGGATCGATGGATCAATGGATGGAGGGATAAATGAAAGGATGGATGGATGTGTGGATTGATGGGTGGGTGTGTGGGTGGGGAAAGAGGGATGGATGAATGAATGAATGAGAGCGAGACAAAACTAATAATTATCGTTTATTTCTACGTTTGACGGCTGAATACCAATTATTACAACACTTTGTATTTAACTTACAAAATATCGGAACATCCAATTATCATCAATTATGACCTTAAGTCAACTATTAATTCTACACTCCTAAAAACGACAATTTGTATTAGAATAAAATCCTGTAAAAAGCTACTAATTTCCTTAGCAATTATTAATTGACATGCTAGAGGAACTCGTTCCCAAAGCTTCTTTATTCAGACAAGAAAAGCGTAGAAATTCACCGGATACATGCTTGTCCATGTAGCCCTCGCAAGCGTGGTTTAAGAACATAAAAGATCAAGACTTACAGCACGCAATTTACTGAGCGTTAATTCTATCTGTTCAGTTCGTGGCCGACAAAGAGGAGTTTTTTCGATCGCCAGCAAGAGGTCCACTTCATCTAGCTAACGTAATAACCTGGTAAGTAAGCCAAGTAAGAGTGTGTCAGTGATTTTCGTTTTGCAGAGTGCGAGTTACGTAAGACTGCGATGCTTTCAATTTCATGTGTAAGTAACCACTTCATTACTTATTAAATTGAAAGAGAATGTTCACAAATGAACTCGATAGAATATAAATGCAGACAGTGAAGGGTAGTGTTTGTTGTTGATGTTGTTTTTGCTTTTGTTTTCCTTTTCTTGAAATGACCAAAAAAAGTTGAACTGAACACCTAGACTAGGAATGCGCGCTTTACGGATACTTCATCAGCTAGAACTATATCAGTACTCAAATGTATCCATCTTCTGTTCCAGCTATATGTCGTCATAATGATATACAAAATAACCTTTAAGTCCCTGCAAAATGAAATTAAACTTTCCGGAATTCTATCGATTTCGTTGAAGACGACTGAAAATATACCATGGACTACATTAACCATGGCCAAACGAAACAACTTTTTGATTAGCTATATAGATTCCCCGCGAGACACACTTTGATGCTGCACCTCATAACAATTAAATATCAAACGTCCGTACATTGTTCAAGCGTGTGCGTTTTTCTTTTCGTGAGATAGTCAGGAGTATACCAGCCGAAAACGGAAAAAAAACTGGCTGGATTTGTCACCGAATGATTGTAGCATGACGTTACGTCATTCGGATAATGAATACCTATTGAATTTCACTGAATACTTGAAGGCCCGTATTCAAGCGTGTACTTCTTGTGTATAGTCAATTGAAGAAATGTTAATTTTCGGGACTAAAACATAGAACATAGAAGCTGAGACCGAAATGGTGCTTTGGATGTCAATAATAATATTCTGGTCGATTTATTCATTTACGCTTTGCCTTCGATGCAAAATGAAAAAAGCGTGTTCGAATTCAGGACCTGGGTTGGCGGGCCGTTTAATTTGGGCTATTTGTTATCGGTTGCAGCTTAAATGAATAAATCAGAATATAGTTATTGACATCCCATGCACCATTTCGGTCTCAGCTTCTATGATTTTAGACCCGACAACGTTTCTGCAATTGACTATATTTTGCTTTTCACAAAGTGCGCGAGTTTCTACAAAGAATTTTCTCTCTTAATCTTAAATAAATGCATGCCTAGCCTACGCATATAAGCAAACTAGTCATTATATGCTCTTTTATAAGTTTTATATGCATTTTTAAGTAAAATTCGACTGATTCGATTGTTTACTGTACCAATTCATGAATGGATAATTTGTATAAAAACCTGTGTGGGTAAGTATGTGGCGTTGGATGGTGCAGTCTCGCTGCAGCTCTATTGAATTTCGTAAAATATAGGTAATTGCAGAAACACTGACACTTTCAAAACATAGAAGCTATGACCGAATAAGGAAATGAAAATTGGGAAACTTTGATTAGATGATTTCAAAGAAGCGCGTGGACGTGGACATTTCAAACAGTGACTGAGACAAATTCTTGTATTCCAGATACACGTATTCAGCACATGACATTCATAGATAAAATACATGAAAATCCAAATATTAGTGGTGTATCCAGGAGCCGGTCTCAGCTTCTAGGTTCGATGATTTTGAAAGGGTCAATGATTGTGCAAATAGAGAGAGAGAGAGAGAGAGAGAGAGAGAGAGAGAGAGAGAGAGAGAGAGAGAGAGAGAGAGAGAGAGAGAGAGAGAGAGAGAGAGAGAGAGAGAGAGAGAGAGAGAGAGAGAGAGAGAGAGAGAGAGAGAGAGAGAGAGAGAGAGAGAGAGAGAGAGAGATGTTAAAAAGACGATTTTATAGTAACTGACTAATTTTTATACGGATAATAGAATGGACATGCACTTATACTGGTGGAGCTTTACTGTATGAGAAAGAAAATGTTAACTTTAGATATATACTCAGTATGTACGCTTATACCCCGTTCCAACCAACAAGTTTAACATATTTAAAAGCTGTTTGAATAAACGAGGTTAAGGGTGTACTGACATTTAACGTTGCTGTGCAACGGTTGTTATGCAAAATAGGATCTTGCTTTCGCGATAGGCGCACGTGCGCGCGTTTTTGGCGGGAATAATTTGACTTCAGGTAGAACGACGCACACCTTACAAAGAGAATAATTTTTGTTCTTACCGCGCATGCGCGCGACATTTTCCTTTCGGTTGATATAAAAATTTATAGTCTTTGACGGATTTCATCAAAACAAAGTGTTTCTTCAATATTTATATCATCATTTACCGCCTTTTCTTCAAAGGCGAGCATGGATTTGCAATAAAATTAAGAAATACAGAAGTTATTTGCATTTTTCGCTCATTTGCGACATTCAAAAAAATCGATCATAGCAAGTTTATTTCGAGATCATTTGTAGACGAATGCTTGGTTTTAAGCACCTTGATCTCGAGATTTATTTTACTATATCAAATTCTCCAATGTGCATTGCTAAAGAAAATTATAACTTTTTTCTGTAGCTATGACGTCATGTGTTGACGTTATAATATGTGAAAGTTTTCTCAAGGAAGACAATCTATAAAGTGTTAAAGTGATTTGACATTTTAGAAGCATTGTAGAGCTTTTTTTAGTTTCCCTAGCAACGGGCAATTATGTTAGTACACCCTTAAAGAAGAACTTGGATCAAAGTCAATGAAAATTGAAAACGTGAAACCTTTGCACACGACACCAATGATCACCACTGATAAAGCAACATTTTCTTCACATCCAAAACTGAGATGGATAAAATTGACAAGGTTTTTAGCATTTAAATCTGATTGTGAGTAAATAGCGTCATTATGACGGCGATTACTCAGCCCTATTGTTCTTTTAGGTTTTAAACCAATATTTCTCTGTGATAATGAACTTAAAATGTAGATTTTTTGTCGGAGATTAGCTAGTTCACCAAATTAATTTAGTTTTGCTAGTAATCTTCATATAGAAATAATCAGTTCCAATTATCACCGATTTTCATCCCATAAGTGGACCTTTAAAGTTTAGTTGCTCATACCGTGCGCACCACACAACTAAACAAGGTACAACACAAGGTAACTCGTTTGATGAAAATATCATAGCAAGACGGTTTGAAATTTGTCTTCTCTACATGACTGGAAAACGTTATCAACAAACTAGCTAGAAAAACCTAAAACTGGTTTAGTTTCAATAACTAACTAGTTGTTGTGAATGGGCCATCACTTGAAAGTGTTTTAGACTTTCGCTTCCAACTGGGATCTAGATCTTGTTCCGATAATTCGGTTTTTTGCCCTCCATGCTTTTCAGTACTGCGTGAGATATGGTCAGTATACTAGTTTATTATATGGCTAGATAATTTCCTGAATTCTGATTGGCTAACGCATGGTCTGTATTTTGCCATATCAGGACCGCTGTCCCGGATGAAAAGAAAAGTTTGTCTTTGGCAATTGTTTTAGCGGGACTTCTCAAAGCCATATAATAAATACGTTATTAACCTCGCTTGCTCAGTCTGTATGGGAAAATATCACCTCAGTCTTTTTGTACAGACCTCGCTGCGCTCGGTCCGTACTGTCAAGACTTCGGTCTGATATTTTCCCATACAGACCTCGCGCTCGGTTGATAATCCTTTATTATTCTGAAGTTTTAGTTTAAATTATTGGATGGAGCTCGTGTCATTTGGGTTTTGGTACATAATATTGAAGTACAGATATTTTTATTATATATTTCCATAATGACATTTCCCTAATCAAGCCAGGCCGTCTGTAACGATCTTTCCACGTTGCATCCCTGAATATTTTTTTGGCTTCAATGCAAATCTCGACTGTAAATTTTGATTAACTGTTGTTTGAGATTAACTGCTAGCCATAAATGGTACACTAGTTTGAATGCATTTTGTGATCTTGGTTAATCTTGAAATTATTCTGTAGTGAGTGCATGGTTGTTGACACGAAAGTTTGCAATAGTTTAATATAAACGTACAATGATATAGAATCGAAGAAATAAGCACGCGTTAAATACAACTACAACCACTTCAGAAAAATTGAATCTCAGGTGGGAACCGAACCCGCGACCTTCCGATTATCTAGACGGATGCTCTCTCGGGTATATTAAGGTTTGGGTCGATCTAGATCTCTAATTGACTAAAATAAATTCAGATAAAAAAAATCATTTTAAGGATGCTAAACTCGACTTCCTTCACTTCAGTTTTTAAAGGTACTTTTATGATGCCACGTGACCTAATGACGTCATAGTCAACAAATATTGTATTGCAAACTTCAAAGTAAAATGCGGTCGCGAGTATAACTTAAGACTCCTTAAGACTCCAAAGTAACCATGCTAAGGTACATTAAGACTCACAATCTATAGGATGGTCACTTTGTAGTCTTAAGTTATATATGCGATCGCATTTTGTTTTTGACGTCGAGTTTAGTAACTTGTCAAAGAAAAATGTTTATTTAGATGTTGTGTGTCCTCAAAATAGTTTTTATCCGAGTTTTAAGTAATTAGTGATTGACCCAGGCCTTAATATACTCGAACTACCACTTAACTACTGGAAACTCTTATATGGATCTGAGGTGATTGAGTGTGATTATGTACTTAATTATATACATGAAAAAATTCATCGATGCTGATTGGCTTAGAGCAGTGCTGTTTCAAGGAAATTTAGTGCAGAAAAAAAGGAAATTTAGTGCAATTTTGAGTTTTTAAAAACAGTATCAAAATCAAAGTTTTTTTGTTCTGCCGTTGTTCACATTATCTAGCATCAACACTATGAACATTCTGATCACACAAAAAAACGATTTTGACGAGAAAAAAGTGAAAAAGCTGAAGATTTTGTTGTGTTTTTGAATGAAATTTTCGCTGAAATGTCACAGCGCGCTACTGACGCCATCACACGTCATCGAGTGCGCGCTCACGTTTTATTCCAAAATGTTCGCTCTTTTGCAGAGAAAAATGAACTCATTTGTTTCTATAATTTTTTCATGTATATTATTAATAGGAAATCATATGGCTTTCTCGTGCAATTTGGAATGAATTTGAACTAGTGATATTTCAAAAAGCTCAAATTGCACTCGCCCAAAGGCTCGTGCAATTTCGAACTCTTTGAGATCCCACTGGTTCAAATTTATTCCAAATTGCACTCGAAACCACATGATTTCCTATACGAATTCTATCAGTAACACTACTTCGACAACCACGCACACTTGATCTGATATTTCCTTATACCTAAATTCACCTTTTATAATTCATTCTGAAAATTGTATTTATTGTTATATAGTTTCTGATTACACCACTGAATTACAAATAGAATTTTGCATGATACGGATATCATTTGTATACGAAATAATATGGTTACGAGTGCAATTTAGAATAAATTTGCACGAGTGAGTTTTCAAAGAGTTCAAAATTGCACGAGCCCGTAGGGCGAGTGCAATTTGTGCTCTTTGAAAACTCACGATTCAAATTTATTCTAAATTGCACGAGTAAACCATATTATTTCCTTTTAATAATATACATGCAAAAATTCAAGCAAAATTTTCAAGTTTTCTGTAGCTTGTCAGTTGAAAAATCAGGTTAGCGCGTGCCCAGTGTTCGACAGAGAATTGACGATGTCGTCACCAAGCGCGCGCTCAAGGAAAAAAAATCAAAACTTTTCACCCGAAACTTGGGCACTTTTTGATATTTTTCTTGCATGTTTTCGAAAATTTTGGAAACAAATCTCTCAAAAAGTGTTTTATAAATTGTTTCTTTGACGAATATAAAGAAGAATTTGACATTTCAGTAGTGCATTTTGACTGTTTTCTGCCAAAAGAAATTTGCACTAAATTTCCTTTTTTTGGCACTAAATTTCCTTTTTTCTGCACTAAATTTCCTCGAAACGGCACTGCTCTTAGCCAATCAGCAACGAGAAATTTTTGCACGTATATTATTAGCAATATTACAAACTTTGTTTATATATCTATTTAGCAGCAAATAATAAATAATTATCGGATGAAGTTTTGATGATATCCAAAATTATCAATGCCTCTCTCTTACTGTGACATTGATATTTCAGAATATCATCAACAAAACCAATTTCAGTCATTCCATTCCCTAGATGACTTTAATAATTTAAAGTAGTTGAAGACCACAAAGTCATTCCAAAAAGAATTGCAAACGTAATCGACCCTGAAATTTGAAAGCTGAAAGCTAGCGTGAGATCAGGGTCAGAATGAATCACTCGGTTTGACAGCTCACGTGTTGTAAGTACCCAAGCTAGGGGGGTTAATGTAATTATCATAACCCCCACACAAACCTCACATGTACCGTCGTTCTTACATAACAGATTAAGTTGACGCGATTACTTGATTCCTCTATGTAACAATCATATAGAATCTAAACCAATATAGCCATGAGAAAACATAAAAATTAATATTATATTTGCGATCTGATATTTCATATTGTACATCATATTATCATCATCGATCATTTCATGTTATACATCATATGATACATCGTCCATCGCAATTGAAAATGAAAATGAAAAGCGATCCGTTATATATGTAACGTTATAGTTGTAAAATTAAATTTCGAAGTCAGTTCAAATTATCCTTAGATAAAAAATGATCACGCGACTCATAAAAATTACGCAAAATGATTGGAAGGTGATGTTCACATAGGCTAAATGTTTACAAATCACACTACAATTTCCAGATATTGCATATATACAGTTCACTAAATTTTCACAGTGGCTATCTAGCCGTTGACAGATAGTTAGACCTCTATATACGAGCATGTTTTCTGACAAATTTTCCATATAACAAAGTTTTCTTTCCCGTATTGGGTGTGAAATTTGATCAAATTTTAAAAGACAAAATAAAATTGCTTTTTATGGCAAAGAAATTTTGTCACGTACAGAGGTGGATTTAGGGGAGGAGTGCAGGGAGTGTGCACTCCCTCCTGAGACGACTTTGCATTGAGTCCTTTTTTCTTAATATTTTTCCAAAATATCCTCTCGGTAGTTTCCAGTTTATATGATGGTGCACCCCCTCCTGAAGATAATCCTGGATCCGCCCCTGATGTACACATTTTTTTTCGTGTAGATTATTTGTCCAAGAAAATTTGTCAAATCATTCGCTCCCAGGTCATCAATCGCACGGTCAAGATATAACCAATCTGGATACTTTTTAGTCGCCGCTGTCCCAAAACAGCGCAGACATTAGCAAACGAAACCTCTTCGACCTTCAAAACGGGCAAATCATTTGTAGAGGAAATTTGGTCAGACGGACATTAAGATTAGCTAACTATAGTCATATTTCTGTAATCAGTGTGTCCACACGTAACGTGCCTTATCTTTTTCTGGAAAAGGAATGTGTCTTCCGAAAGACAAAACGTTTAATTCAGTGTTTCACAAGAACGACCCTCACAAATGCATGCATAAGACAGAGGCAGGTTTCCAGAAGTACATTTGGTTGTTTTACTTGCACCTGTAATTGCGTTGCCAGTCAAAAACGCGAAATTAAATTTCTCTTCAAAAAAATAATGTCTTATTATTTGTATTTGTAAATGGATTATATGTTTAAAGCTTTTAGTAAGATTTTTATGCCATCAGTTGACTTAAAATGATCGATGGTTTGATTTAATTATTGTTATTTGTCGATAGTCAAGATAAACACTATCAAATCGATAAACGTATACCAAAGAACTCCGGCTAGAGTTAAGTCTTTTAAGCTGTAAAATCACTAAAAAGCTTACCGGCAAATCCCTCTTAGCAAAGCTTGTAAACTTTGTTGTATTGACGATTCTTAATTTTAAGAGGAGAAATTTTTCAATATTGAGCAATATTGGCTAAAAGTGCCAAAAACTAGCCCCTTGTGCAAGTTTTCATTGAAATTTTTGCTTTGGATTAACACTCAATTTCTATTTTTATCAGTTAGGAATGATCTGCTAAGATATAATGCTTGTTTAACAGTCTTTTGAATTGTACAAAGTGGTTACCCTGTATTTCATTCAAATTTTACAACTTTCAGGCTGAATGTAAAGAATTGTGCGGCAATTCAGCAAAAGAAGGCCTAAAACTAATCTTTAATTCAAATTTTCACTTTGGATTAACACTTTTATCCAACCGTTAATTAAAACCACTTATAAACGACCTAAATTTTCTGAAAGTAATAACTTTAGCTTTGTATAGCAGTTATTCTTTACTGAGCTGAATAGTTTTTGTTGCCCAATGCTTGAAAGGGAAAATATTTCCCTCTTAATGCGCATATTAATTTTCAAACGGAGAGGCGGGTATACCCTCATTTATCTGTGGCATAAAGACGAAGCTAAGGCTCTGAACCCTAAAGCTGCTGTAATTTTGGTCAAATTACGCCGACTTAGGACGATATTAGGCGATTAATTTAAGCAAAAATTGGCCAAAAAGTCGATTGAACTTAGCGTGACTTTGGACGATTTAAGGTGACTTTGTGCGGTTAAGGTGACTTTTTGCTACTTAAGGCGACTTTAGGGCCGGAGAGGGCCGAAGGGTTGAGCTTTTCGGAGACGTACTTGAGTCATGGCGATTTAAGCAAAAATTGGTCAAAACGTCGATGAGACTTAAGGCGACTTTGTGTGGTTTAAGGCAACTTTGTGCGCTTTGAGGCAACTCTGTGCGATTTAAAGGCGACTTTGTGCGACTTAAGGCGACTTTAGGGCCGGGAGTAGTTCTGGGCTATTCCCGCTTTGTCCATTGAAAAATAAATAAATATGCGCATTAATATTAAGAATCGTCAATTCTAGGGCATTTCAAGTACTATTTTAGGCTGCAAATGGACTACAAACTCCCTCATCCTTTTATAAATCATTTCCCGTACATTTCCGCACGTTTTTGACATATTTTAGTCCATTTTCTACCATTTCTACTTCTCTTGTAGCATAACGACGCCACATCTTCCGCCAGCTTTAAAGAGCACAGTCCATTTACCGTAATGGTTCCTGAATTAACTGTTTTATTACGTGTTTGTTTAAACTTGTCTTGAGTAGAATACTGACAGTTATAAAAACACTTAATTTAAGACAAAATTTTAATTGTTAGAAAGACGGTTTGCTGGCTTCTCCTTAGTTTGCAGCATTTGCGAAATCCGACTGCATGGGATCGATTTAATCCACCTCCGGAGTAAGCAGTGCATTTCTAAATTAAAGTGAACGAAAAAACTAGAAGCGATTTGGATCATGGAAAGGGGAATTTTCCCCACCGATTCAATATTCAAAGTCAACGTTTACGGTGCTGCAGTAGTTTAAATGTGACCTCGGGGAGAAGTTTAAAAATATATTAATTATAAAACTGTTAACCTATAAATAACATCATTTTATGTATAAATTAGAGGCGTTATCAGGATAGCCTACATCTCTACTGCATGGTCCTTACACTTGGTCATCGTGCATTATATGCCTACAACCTTAGTATTCTGAAACTAAGTTTACTGCTCGAGGAACCTTTCTGCACTTGTTCTTAGGTATGTCACGATAGACAAAAGGGTTTATTCGGGCCAACTAAAAACTCGTTTCAAACTATAACACAAAAAATAATTAATATTCACTCTCTAGTCTACATTTTTCTCTAAAGTGTTGAGTAATTGTCTTTAAAAATTCTGCATCAAAGGTGAGTTATCACAACTAGTACATTGTACTGGAGAGCCCGGGTTCGGTACATGAGTCGTGCACATTAGAATGAGCTTTACAGCTAGCGGTGTTTATCACTTGAAATGATATGGGTGTCGAGATCAACGGAATTCTCGTAACCGTAAATTAACCACTATTAAATATATAGTCATATTCACCCTTTGAGGTATTTTGGTGCTTAAAAGCATTTTGGCTCCATCGTGGTTACTGGGTTAACTCCATACTAATCCCGATAGTTTTGAAATCTGTAATTTTTTTGTCTTTATTTTTTTTTATCTTTAATTTTTTGCTCCATATAAGCTTCTTGTCTACATTAAACGGCATTATTCTTTTGTAAAACGCTATTTTTGTGTGGACAGCAAAAACGGATATCCGTAAAATCTATAACAATGGAAGTCGTCTGAAACATCAGACACTTTCACAGGGGTGAACTATGGTTTGTCGCTCTGAAATAGCTAAGACTGAAACGTCTTTTTTTAGTTTGAATTTTGGTTTTCATATGTCGTTTTTCTACGGTCATTGCAAAATGCTAACTTTTTCTGAATACTAACTGAGGAATACTAGCTTTCATAATTTTTACTTCTATTAAAAAACACGCCTTTAAATCATCCAGAAACATACACTTGTCTACGTATGTAATAAAAACAAAAAACGCTTATTTTCGACTGATGTTCTATTTTCACAGCAACATCAGGAAGTTACATTGCATCTTGGCATCTATGACAAAGATATCGACGTAATTTTTAATGTTTTCGTTTTACTCTTCCATTCACCTGAACCGGCAGGCATGCTTCTTTGTTCGGGCGTGATGTCGTCATCTCATTGTTTAAGCAAAGAATTGAATTCGCTTTTCATCGGTTGGATATCGTAGGTGTATTCGATAAACTTCTCTTGTTAAGTTAAATAGAGTGTAATGGGATTAATTCGAGATAATCAAACAGCTTGAAGATATGATCAATGATTACAGATTTCAAAAGATTAGCTCGAGTACATCACTATAGTACATGTGAAATAGTCACTATAGGTTTAAACACACGTGGGTATCTTCAAGAAATATTAAGGTAAAATTCGGATTAAAAAAAAAAAAAAAAAGAAAAAAAAAAAGGAAAAAAAAAAAAAAAAAAAGAAGAAGATTGACGATTAAACTAGACTAATAGTTCTGTTAATGGAAAAACCTCTTGCTACGTTTTTTTTGCAATTTCCGATCCGTTTAGTGTAAAAGTAATGAAGTATAGTCCATCATAAACCCAATATAAACCAAAGAATCGACTATTACGTGCTTGAACACAATTTACCGGTTTTTGTGTCTATTGCTCGAGCCAGATTTGCGTTTTGAAAAACATGACCAAAAATTGCGTCTTTATTCACCGATACGTTCATTTATAGCTGATTTATTACTGTGAATAACGTGGAATAACTTTTAAAGATAGCAAAATCTGGGAAGATTTTCATTAGATTTTTATTTTCATGCAACTTTAATTGTTATAAGCTGCTAATTTATTGACTATCTCGTGCAACTATGCGTTCTAAAATTTTCACCTCTTATATAAATTTATTAATTGCCAGTAGACTACTTAAGTGTTTCAGAAAATGGTGGCAAGTGCGCGTAAAGTGATAGTGGCAAACTCTTTCAGTGCGCTAAACAATTAAACTAAAAAAAGGAAAAAAAAAAACCTAGAAGCAAAAGGGAATGAATGAATCCCTTCGGTAGAATTTACACTTACAGACACTGACGGTGGTTTTGTAAGCCATATTGGCCAAATAGATGCTCGTTTTAGGCTCCAGATATGTTGAGTCTTAGTGCAATTTTAATGACAGATTCCTCAATGAAAAACTCTTATGCATGAGCAATTTTCTATTACAAATTTTTTAGTGAGAAATCCATTTGTCATATTAACTGATTTGGTCAACTTTTCCCATCCATAAAAGAGCAAAGTTAAAAAATATTTGTCGTAGGAATTTTTCTTGTGAAGAGTGACGTACCTTTAGGTTTTAAGAGGAGATTTTTTTCCATGGCGAGCAATAATGGTGAAAAGCGCCAAAAACTAGACCTTCGTGCGAGTTTTAATCCAAATTTTCGCGGTTCTGCATTAACACTCAAATCCTTTTTCTACTAGTTAAAAACTGATGTACCAAGATAAAACACCTGTTTAAAACGATTTCTTGAATTGTACGTATGAGACATTTTCTTGAAGTTGTGTTGGGATTAAGCTTTTTCAAGCTGAATATAAAGAAAACATATAACAATTGAGCAAATGAAGGCCTAAATTCAAATTTTCGCTTTGGATTAACATTTTGATACAACTTTCATCGGCCAAAACTACTTACAAGCAACTTAAACTTTCTGACAGAAATGATTTTAGTTTTGTACAACAGCTATTCTTCAACTTAGGAGTTTTTGTTGTTCACTGCTCGAACTTGAAAATATCCCCTCTTAAAAAACTAACTAAAACATGTAAAACTGATGACATTCATTTAGTATTCTAATGAATTACAAACTGATCATTCAAAAAATTGTGAAAAACAAAACAATCTTGAGCTTTTTTATCTTACCTGCGTTTGTTTCGCATAAAAAGAATTGTCACCTCAGTAATGGCCGATATACGCCTCATTCGCATTAAAGTGAAAATACTTGAAGCTAAATTTCAAATGATAAGTAAACTTTGAATCAAAACTCTTAATGGTAGCGTTTGCCTCTACCATGGAAAAATGATAATATGCAGAAAAGTTATGTATTCATCATTCTCGTCGTTGTCAATATTGTTGTTGATTTTTTTGTCGATATTTCTTTCGTCAATTGACCCTCATTTGTCTATTGACTTGATAGTCACTCAGTTTGCGCATTTCAAAATTGAATATAGTCATTTTTTCTCATTCATTGACTCACCCATCCATCTATCTATCCATTTTTTCATACATTCAATTAATTCATTTATTCATTCATTTATTCATTCGCTTCCTCATTCCTACGAACGCTGGTTTGTTTATCAATTAGTCTATTGATATATCTTCATATTTCTCTCTTTTTCGTTTGTATATATACATTTATATCATTAAATATCAGTTTCAGTTTGTGTTTAACTGTTTATCTATCGTTTATGATAATATATTAATCAGAAATCCTCTAAATTATTAGCTGATTTTGCTAATTTATATAAACTTATTTTCAATGCACTAGCTCTAGAGCTGCGACATTTTGAACCTTGCTATCTAGTAGAAGTTCAGTTCAGTTAGCAATAACTGAATATATTTCAGTTTCTTGTTGATAGAGACTGATGAATGGCTCAGTTTAGATCATTTAGATAGCCTCCAACTCAAGGACTCTTTAATCAACAATTAATGCTTTGCCTGGGGTGACATTTCAAAACGGCTTTCAAAATTGTCGCCATAGACAGTTTACAAATCAATTAGAAAACTTCACAAGAGTTTGTTCATCTGTAATTCAGAAGGAATTTCTTACGGCGTGGTCTACTGTTTACTGAGCTTGAGAGCACAACTGGCTTGTTAGATGATTTCTGTATACAAGAAATTGCTGTCCCCTGGAGCAAAAATAGCAGAGATGGTGTCTAAAGACAGTACATAGCATACGGAAGTTTCTTAGATATTCCAGGAGGTTCAAAAGATACAGATGTACTCGCAATATTCTAATTTAAGGGGACGCGCTTTGTATTGAATGGCCTGAATTAAGCAGATTTTAATTTTGGTGAAAAACTAACATTTGTAAGTTATTGCTCTTACTTTTATTTGTTCTTCATGGTAGAGCTTGATTTACAGAGATATCATGCAAATTTATGTATCGTTTTTCCAAAATTGTTCTCTTACGACTGCAGAAACTTTTTTCCACTCATTTTTCGTTTCCGAAAACCTTAAAAGCAAAAGCAAAACTCAAAAACATACAGAAAAAATATTCTATAATGTAATGTGGCTGTATAAAGGTGTGTGTGTGCGTTTTTTCTTTTTCCTTTTTTTTTCTTTCTTTCTATATCTATTTTCTTTTTTGTCAGTTAATGTGTTCTTAGTTAATCTTAAAACGGGTGAAATGTAATCCACATGGATAAACATAAACAAGAGAACCATCAGTACAATTTACTAGATTATGACCACTGATACACGCTATTTCCCGTCAAAAATCCCAGTCTGGAAATTGCCAGTTTGAGTAAGTGAAATGAATATCCTTTAATAGCGAATCAGCGTAGGTGGAAAAGGTTCACTCGTACAAAGAAGGAAATGGACAGATTATCGCTATAAGCAACTTCATGCACTTTTCATTTTCGTCATAGCGTTCACTTTCAATCTCTAGTCCAAATTCTACGTCTATGAAAGCTGATTCAGCGTAGTCGAGAAGAAGATAAAAGCAAAGGCGGTTCAGGGCCTGCCTAGCAATTTCTAGTTTTCGAATTTTCTATATTACTCTTCAGTGACGTATCCGGGGCCAGCTGAAAAGTGGAACGAGATTAATTAAATTCGTAGAAGCGCGTCAGGCACGGGTTGAACCAAATCAAGTAGAAATCAAACAATAAAACAGGAGTTCCGGAAAAGAAAGCTTTGTTTTCTGTTAATGATACTACATAAGATTATGAATCAATAACCGACAATACCTCCTACACCAAAGGGAGGCGCTAGGAACAAGGGAGCTTTCGCGGACCGGGTAAACGACAATTTTTTAATGTTTACATTGTGAGCGATTTGTTATTTGATTTGGAAGAATAAAAGCATCGGTTTTGGCGTCTTGACCAATTATACTCAAAGAACTATACAGGACGCAGAGAATTCGACACATAGAAAGCTGATTCGCTGTTTAGTTGAAGATTTTTGACGTGGCGTGGAAGCTTGTTAAAGTATAAAAGTCTAGTTAGTTGAGAGAGTTACACATCAACTCTCTGCACGAGGCAAGACAATTAAGCGGATCTGTTCAGCAGAGAGAAGAGACTGTCAGCTTAGCAGTGTAGAACACACCAAAAGAATTCATCCTAACAGGTAAGAGAAACTAGATTCTTCGTTGAAGCGCAGTTTTCCTTTCACAAATTGGAAGTACATCAAGAAAAATATATATTGATTTTTCTTTCGAGTGCCTTTTTTAAAGCCTTTACTCTTTGCACTATTTTTTCAGTTTTTCTTTTTAATTTTTCTCCTCCAATTTCGGGCAATCCAAGCTCTCGTTATTGTAAATTTTGCTTGAACATTAAACCGACTCCGGCCAAAAAAATAATTTACTTGTTCAGTTTTGTTATTAAAGCAGAAATATTGTCAACTGTCCATTACAAAATTCTAACCCGAATTGCAAAAAGAGTGAATAGAGGACAAATCCTTGTTCAGTGGATATTTTTTGGCTAACAGCTCCGTTTAAGTTTATATTTTCTCCACTGAAGGAGAATTCATCCAACAGATAACACATATCCTATATAAAAGGGGCATGGTCAATGAGATTAATGGAATACCTCGATTTTACATATGATAAGATTTTTTTATATTATCACTTTTTAATATCAGAATGTTAACTAATTCGTAATAACATTTTAGTTTTTATACATTAACTTAATTTTTCATAAACAAATCAGTTGAATTAATTTAATTATTCGAGTTTTATCTGAAAATGAATTACATTAAACTTTATTCATTCAAGTCTTAGTGCAAAACAACTGAAGCGACAGGATTCATAATCTTTACCCGCAGAAATTGATTTTAAGTTAATGAATGGAATTATCACTCGGAAAGATGTTAGTAATAAATGTATTCTTCATCGAATGTGATTTTAAGTTGTTGGGCAATTTTTGTTCTCGGTGTTTTGACCTTTAATTTCCTGGGCCTCGCAGGATTTCTTTCTGATTGTAGCAAGTACGTTTTTCCAAATAATTCAGTTAATTGAATGATAGACAGCATTCAAGTGGCTTCTCTTAAGCAAACAATCACAGGTAAAAAGCTGTTTGCGAAAACTAGACTGAAAAAGGAAAAAGAAAAAACGAGCAAAAAGAAAGACAATAAATGGAAGGGAAAGATAATGTTTTTTTTAAGAAGACAATCTTATTTACTCTGCGACTGTAAAAGCTATTTACAATTAAGAAGAAATTGCAACAAAAATTAAACGTTCACCGCCAATAGTTGGTCTTCCATACACATTTCCTGTTCTGAGGCCTTACAATAGATTATTTACAAGCATCTGCTAAAGGTGGGAGCTAAGATTCGGAGTTCTTTTCAAACGACTTCAAAAGCAACTCACTTTATAGGCAAAATAAATGCCTTATTGCTCCCAAGTCCACGTCATTGAGCATGTTATTTAGACGTGAGATTGGTAAAAGGGTCGAGCCAACGAGCTCCTGTTTGTGATGATACAATGGAAGAGAGCACATTGGTGAGGGAAGCTTTGAAGACCTAAGATAGATTTGAAGTTTGAGCCGAAGAAAGGAAAAAGAAAGAAAAGCTAATGTGATTTAAATAACCTAGAACTAAAATACAATGAAAATTAAAGATGGGCAGTGTTATTTGTTGAAAGTATATGCCATTCTAGAGTTATCGTTGAAGGATTTGCGCTGGAGCTAAGGAAAATGAACGAGAAATGAGTGAATGAACGAATTGTTGGATGAATAGAGGGATAGATAGGTAGAATGGATGGACGGACGGATGGATGATGGATGGCGAATAAGTCATTTAACCAAATGAAATATAAATGAATGAATTATCAATCAAAATTATTTTGTTAAAACACAGACTCTTATCAAATTAAAGGGCTCCATCAGTTCTTTTGTTGATCAATCAATAACTTTTTTGTCTTCTCGACTTTTCTTTTATGTTCCAAGCAATTAAATTAAGCGCTGATTTTTTCCTTTCTTCTAATTTGTTTGTGTATTTGACAAAACGTTTAAGTTCATTACGGCGGATGTTTTGCTTTGAAAAACGTTCCATTAAGATTCTAGCTTCCTTTCTTTCGATGATTCAACTCTGAAGTGATATAACGTAGTTGTGCTAAACGTTCAATGAATGTAATTCTGTGTTGTCTCAAGTGTCATTCATTCTAACTTTCCTTACTTCATCCGCCTTCATGAAGTCTTTAATGTTCCGCTGCATGCAATTCAGTAAAAAGTAATTCTATAAATATCTATTTAACAACAGTTTAGTAGTGTTTCACCTAAGGCGTTGGGTGGTGGGTCGACAGAATGTTTGTTGTACCGAGGTGATGATCCTTATTTTCAGTTAGGGAGGAGGGGGGGGGGGGGGGGGGGGAGAAGTGTACGCCCTGGTTCCTGAGGTGGGTCAGAGTAAGAACTTGGGGGAGGGGGGGGGGGAGGGATAGATGTGTCCGAGTAAGAACCAGGGGGAGTAAGAACTAGGGGGAAGGGGGTGGGGGAAAGGTTGAACAAAAGGGCTGAAATATTCACCAAAGTTTACCCTCCACTCCCTCACCCCTATGCTTACGTACCAATGAGAGGGGTGGGAGTTATTTTCAGAACAATGTTTGAGCTTATAGTCCATACCTTATACCAAAGGATACAAGTATTTACCTAGGTTTACGCCCCTACACCCTTCCCTTTCCCTATAGCTACTGGGGAGGAAGAGGGTGGGGATGGGGTGGGAGGTTATGAGTTAAATTCTAATGATAAAGGCGTATTGAATGCATTGTACAATCTCTTATAATAACTTACATGTACCTACCCCGATGGTATACAAATGAAGATGATGATGATGATGATGATGATGATGATGATTATGTACATTTCGTTAAGATACAATCGACTACACGGCAATGATTATTGCAATTGTAAAGTACCAACCGAATGTCAGTAATCTGTGTTTTTTGGGGAAATCTCAAGAATTTCACTGTTTCCGCAAACTAACAGAAACGAGAAAACGAACGAATAAACAGCTAGACGAACGAATTAAAAATACTTTCTTTAATTTAACATTGTTGCTCATTATTTTTCAGACTGTCAATATGATTATAAAAGTTTTTCTAGTCCTTCTTGGGGCAATAGCTGTTTGTAAACCAGATCTTATGTCAAAGGACAGTAGAGTAGCCAGATCAATGTCCAGTTTTGCCAATAAATGTCCCCCAGGCCTTTGGTGCGGTAAAAAGCGTTCAGTGACTGAAACAGGAAAATTAGAAGAAGCTTTTCCCAAATCTATAGACGAAAAATTATCGATGTCCAATTTTGCTGCAAAGTGTCCTCCTGGTTTGTGGTGTGGAAAAAGAAAGAGAGAAGCTCCAGCGGTAGAGACGGAGGCCGAACAACTGATGAAAACCCCCGAAAATTCCTTCCCTCAAGAAAGCATTCAAGGCCAACAGCAATCCCCTGTAAATCCCAAATTAGTTCGCCGCTTTATGGAAGTGTGTCCCCCCGGTCTGTGGTGCGGAAAGAAGAGAAGCCTTAAATCAAAATTTGCCACCAACTGTCCCCCCGGATTATGGTGCGGCAAATAGACTCAATAGTGTCACAAATGTCTAGAAAATAATTCAATTGATAAAAGCGGAAGGATAATTGATTAAATGATGGTTGGCTAAAAATCAGGTGTAGCAAGTGGAAGTTCTCAAATGACTGGGTGATGAAGAAGTGTTTAAATTGAGTGCTGAGAAATGTTTTATTGTGACCTCAAACATGTGTGATAGAAAATGATATTTTAGAAACCAGAAATTAATAAACATATGCACTCATAAAAAGCGGATGTCTTTTCAGATGTCGTTGGACAAATATAGGGGAGTCTATACCACCACTTTAACCCTGTTCCTCTCACTTACTTTTCTTTCGTTTTCTCTTTATTCACACTTTTCCTTTCTCTTACCCTTTTTTCGTTTAGTTTTCTTCTTTCCTTTTTCTTTCATTCAGCTTTTCTTTTCTTTTATCTCTTCTAGTTCTTTCCTTTTCTTATTCTCTTAGTTCTTTTTCGTTTCTTTTCTTTTCTATTCCGTTCTTATTTCTTTTCATTTCTTTTCTCATCAGTTTTGTTCTATTTCTATTCTTTTCTTTTCCTTTCTGTCCTTTTCTTGTCTACTCTTCTTCCATTAGCCACTTTCATACCGTGAAGACTGGGAACGAGTCCCTTAAACTTTGATGCCGGATGGCAACACAAA
This sequence comes from Telmatactis stephensoni, assembly GCA_029948255.1. NCBI lineage: Eukaryota > Metazoa > Cnidaria > Anthozoa > Actiniaria > Isophelliidae > Telmatactis > Telmatactis stephensoni. The sequence continues at coordinate 417,579 of JALIZF010001609.1, forward strand.
ACTTATTTAGTCAAAAAGAGCACATCGAGCTGTATATAATCCCGAGGTCTGATGTTAATCGGATATACAATGAAAGAGATACAGCAGTTCAAACATGCTAGATGTCCCTACAACCATACATTTCTTTGTAAATTGTAGCATTTTTGCACGGCTGTTAGTCATTCAATATTAACCCGATTAATACCAAACTTCGGGATTTTATATAGCTCGAAGTGCTCTTTCTGACTATATGAGGTATGCGTTACCATCGTCAAAATTTGAGGAACTCGTACCCAGTCTTCACGGTATGAATGTGGCTAATTAATTGGCATTCTTCGATTCATTTCGCACTTTTTTCTTTCCCTCTCTTTACCCTGTTTATTAGAGGCCATTATTTTTCTCTATTCTTCTACGAAGAGCGCCTTTGTCATAAAAGAATAGAGAAAAACAATAGCCTCAATTTGATACACAGGGTTCCCTCTCTTTTGTTTCGCTGCCTCAAATCCTCGGTACCTCGAATTTGGAGCTAACTTGCAAATTGAACCAAAACAGGCCTCCCTTGCAAAATGGATCTTTCTCCAAAATGGCGGCCGATATTTCTTTTTTTTTTTTTTCAACCTAAGGCATTATTGAAATGAAATGAAATGTCTCACTTAGAAACTGTGCAAGCATGAATTTTTGAAATTTGCTAATCTTACAGACAAATGTATGTCTGGGGGTATGGCAATTTCACAATATCGGGAGTTAATATGAAAAAGGTAATATAAAGGTGGTAGATTTGGTACCTTGTAGTGTATTCACGAATTAAACGCTTCTATGGAATCGAAACCGATACCAGGTTGAGATTTAATATTTAATTTTTAATTTTGATTTAAAATTTTTGATCTTATTGATAACTTTAAGTTTTTGTGGGGAATCCGAAGAATAGAATAGAAAAGAAAAGAAACTAAGAAAAGAAAAGAAAAGAAAAGAAAAGGAAAGGAAAGAAAAGAAAAGAAAAGAAAAGAAAAGAAAAGAAAAGAAAAGAAAAGAAAAGAAAAGAAAAGAAAAGAAAAGAAAAGGAAAGAAAAGGAAAGGAAAGGAAAGGAAAGGAAAGGAAAGGAAAGAAAAGAAAAGAAAAGGAAAGGAAAGGAAAGGAAAGAAAAGAAAAGAAAAGAAAAGAAAAGAGAAGAGAAGAACAAAAACAGCAACAATGAACTGCTAAAAAGAAACTAAACAATAACAAAAACAAACAAACAAACAAACAAACAAACAAAAGAACTTCATCGTATACTATACGGTGTTTAATATATCGTCAAGCACTGCCTGTCCTAAATGTTCAATGCGTCAAAATTTCTTTCATGCAATATATATATATAAATTATATAAATATGAATGTTTATCTATATTTACATTTATCGGTCTGTAAGTCCTATAATTAAAAAGCTAATGACAAGATATACTTTCTTACTTGTATGAACTTGAATTACTTCCTTAACTTTGAAATTAATTTTTCAACAGTCTTTGAAATAATATTCGTTCCAAAGAACCTGCAGCTGCTAGCGTTTATTCTAATGAACAGTGGACTAGGTCCAGTTCATGTCTAATTTAAATGCTTTTTATTATTCTTTACAACAAATCTTGGCTAGTGATGAGGCCTTGAAGTCCATCAAAAGAGGCCCGGTTACATTGCCTCGGTAGACTTATTGAATTTATCATGATTTTGAAGATTGATGTATAATAAACAATAAATATTTCATCCTCTTTGAAGATCTATTTTGAATTTTTTTAGAATGATTTTCTACATGATTTTGATGATCGATGTATAATAGCTAATAAATATATCATCCTCTTTGAAGATCTATTAATATTTCTTTCTACAAAATATTTACTCTACATTTTCAATGTAAGGTCAAAACTCTCTCGATCACGTGTCATTTCTTCTAATCACTCTCAACATTTATTGGTTTTTAATTTCTTTTGTTTGTTTTTGATTTCTCATTTCAGTTGTACTATCCTCAGGGTTGTTCTTGATGAAGAATACTATTAATTTCAATTTGATTATTCTTTTTCCAATATTTTGAACTATATATATATTTTTACTTCAAATCATGATCTAAACTTTTTGTAGGTATGTTTTCGCTTGTCTCTCTATTTCTTCGTCTCTCATTGTCTCTCTCATTGTCTCTCACACTCTCTTTTTGCTTCTCATTTTCTTTGTCATTCTCTTTGTCATTCTAGTCTCCCTTTTTCTTTCGTTCCTCCTTCTCACTCTGTCTCTTATCATGATTATTTTCATCTATTGAGCTAGATCAGAAAATGGCTCTATCGTCATAAAGCAAGTAATGTGAATATGGCCCTGCAATCGAACATGGGGGCGCATATCGTATGACAGGTGACATTATGGAGCTGTGGTGGTCGTATACTGTGGGGCTGGGCAGCTGAATGTCATTTCTTGGGAAGGAGGAATAAAGTGGTGTAGTGTTGTTGTGAAATAACTGGGATCGTAACTTTCTTTTGCCTTTAGAACGTCTATTAGAGAACCATACCTAGAGGGAAAGAAATTCAATTATATGGCTTTTTTCTTTTTAAACTAATTACTTCTTAATGTCTGTCTGCCTGTCTGTCCGTTCATCTGCCTTTCTGTCTGTCTGTCTGTCTGCCTGTCTGCCTGTCTGCCTGTCTGCCTGTCTGTCTGTCTGTCCATTCATCTGCCTTTCTGTCTGTCTGTCTGTCTGTCTGTCCGTTCATCTGCCTTTCTGTCTGTCTGTCTGTCTGCCTGTCTGCCTGTCTGTCTGTCTGTCCGTTCATCTGCCTTGTTGTCTGTCTGTCTGTCTGTCTGTCTGTCTGTCTGTCTGCCTGCCTGCCTGTCTGCCTGTCTGTCCGTCTGTTCGTCCGTCGATCCGTCCGTCAGCTGGACAGGGAATTCTTCCTATATATTAATATTCCTATCTGTCTCTTTGTGTTTTTCTTTCTGTTTGTCTTTTAGTCACCTACGTTTGGTTTGATAGACTTCTCTAACTCACATTCACACTCTCTAACCAACCTGAACACGCGACTCAGGAACATTCAATCGCTTCGCCAACTCCTCTCTTGTAGTGATATCAGGATACTGAATCTTAGTGAAGGTGGTTTCGAGTTCTTCGAGCTGTTTAGTTGAAAATTTTGTACGGTTTCGTCTCTGATAGTGAATCAAGGGTTTCCTTGGCAACTTGTTGTCTTCCTCACGTCCTGGGTATTCACCTATGAATTATCACAATTTGCAGTGTTTGAGAAAGATTGCACTATATATTGCAGTAATTCACAACGTTTGCAATACTCAAGTAGTGGAGAGAAAACTATTGGAGAGAAAACTATTACGAGTTTCACCGCCCTTGTTTATAAAATGGAGAGATTATGAATTTCGGAATTTGTGAGATTGTGCAAAGAAATGTGTGGTTAATTATTCTGGCCCTCCATATATTTCTTTGTAAAATTTCTAATTTCAAACGTGAAATTTTCACTTTATGAGTAATTGCGCAACAACTGCGTACATCGTTCAGTATGACGAATTTGACATCCTTTATTTCACCAAATAAAATTGTTATTTTAGAACGTCACCCATATCGTAATAAAGGTGAATTGTAACAATTGCGCAGACTTAATTTCTCTGATAAATCCTGAGAATAATGTTGTCATCCTTGTCAAAACCAAGAATAAACATTGCACGCACAAAGCCACGTTGAAAATTCCAAGGTCTCTGCGCTGTAACCTTTAGATCTAGAAGTTCTTCTTAAAAGTCATTATTCGCGAATTGCATTAAGATGGCGCACAGTAAAGGCGCTGTTACACGCTGAAACGTTTATTTGAAACTTATCTCAATCGCCGATGCGAGACGAATTTCATAAGGGGTGTGTTACACGCTGAAATTTTGTCCTGAAACTTGTTCGCGGCAGAAATTTCTGTTGCAAGAGTAGAAAGTAGTTCTACTTTTCGTGAAATCGTCTCCAGAAACCGATCCCGGGAAAGCTTCAGCTAAATGACCATATTGCACGGTGCAGTGCGTTGTAAAACTTGTCTCGCAACAGCGATCGACACAAGTTTCAGAAAAAAGTTTCAGCGTCTAACAGCGTCTTAACGTATTTAGTAATCATTTTATCAAGTGATAGATAAAAGTCGAGTAAGTTTGCTGAGTCAATGTAACGCAGAATTTACATCTGAATGTCTTGTAAACATGAGAAAAATATATTTGGTTTGCAATGCACAACGTTGCACAATACCATCAGGTACCATCAGGTATACTTCCATGGTTTCTCGTTATTGATTGTTATTATATATTAAAAGCAATGAAACGTGCGCAATTTAGCGATAATGTACTATATAGACCAAATATAAAGGTTTTCTTCAAAATTTGTCTTCAATGTTTCTTACCAATGCTGCGACGTGTTTTTTCGTTCCTGTCGTACTGTCCTGTCTCACTATCATTGAGATCCAAGATTTTAGCAATAGAAAAGGAACAGCGACTTGAAGAAGTCTGGCTCTCTTCCATGTTGCCAAGGCTCCGTTTACAGCCATCCGTACCCCAGTTAACTTCACCGTCTAGCATCTGGTTTCTAGAGGGAACATCCTCGCTGCTGCTGCCATTGCTCCATCCCTCGCCTTCCATGGACTCGTAAGGGCGCTGGTGGCACAGTGCTTGATTGTAATACCTGGCGTCTCTTTCTTCGCTTTCTTTTCTGCGTTTACATTTTCCTGGTTCAATGGAGCCTGTTTCTTGGTACTTTGCTAGCAGTTTACTGATACAACCGTGAGAGACACGAAGGCATCTACTGATGTCACAAGGGCGTGTTCCTCTCTCAGCCATGTCTATGATTTGCTGACGGACACGGCGAGGGAGAGGTTTGCCATTCACGAATAGTCCTCCTAACTGATTGATCTTGCCCTCTCCTAAAAAAATAAACAAAAAATGTGATTTAGAATTCTTAATAGAGCGATTTAGTTTTCTGCGATGTTTACACAACTCTCGGGGAAAAGATTCTTTTGTTCAAAATGAGCTTTCTCTTGTGTCTTCTTGATCAAAACATTTCGAACAAGAATCTAATTCCCAAAGGGATTGAAACAGGAAAGCACTTAACACAGTTCAATTAAATCGCTCTATTAAGAAGAAAGTCTGTATAATAATTATATTCTGCATGAATAAATCCATATGAAATTTAACACACTCAAGAGTGTTGTATTATACTTGATTTTAACAGGCCATGAATAAATCTAGTTTCTTTACCGGTAAAAACCCTTGCCATTTTCCTTTACGAATATTGCTGGAAGGTATTTGAGCTTTGACGGTGGCCGGTCGCAAATAAATTATTTGATCTGTTGATCTTGTTTTTAAAAGTAGCTCATATTATAAATAGAAAAACCCAGTAGATGATGAAATATCATGCAAAGATTAAAGCTACGACAGAAAAATAATGAAGAGGATTCTTCGCTGATGTAAAACTCCCGAACTTTTTTATCAAAGTCGCGCTCACTATAATACCTATCTTAAATACAGTCTTAATCCCAGGGTTATTGGAAATGGAAAATTCTAGAATCTGCTAATCAGTGAACCTACTCCTTGTATTTAAATTATCGAGTGTCTGTTTTTCCCTTTTTGGTTTAAGTTATCACTTATTTCTATTTTTGTTAACAAGAACACTATAGGACACTTGTGACACGAGGATACCAATAGTTGTGGGGGCGTAGTGTCCTAGTAGTGTCCCAGTGTCTTAAGTGTTCTAGTGTCCCACTTCGAAAAAATAGAAATATAGGAGTGTGTGGATTGGGCTACCTGTGCCGCCCTAATTGTCCTAGTGGACACTTATAGAGGACACTCAGGACAATTAGGGCACCACAGGTAGTCCCATCCATATACTCCTTTATTTCTATTTTTGATTTTTGCCGAGTGTGAAATTAGGACACTTAGGACACTAGTACACCAGGATACCACAGCTAACCCAAGCGATATACTCTTTGTTTCTATTTCAGTTTTGCAGACTTATATGACCACGCAATGGAGAAGCTGTTGCGTCCTAAGTATATCCTACTTCAGTGGTAAAAATAGAGACAAAGGACTATATGGATTGGGGTACCTGTGGTGTCCTAAGTATCCTAGTGTCATCAAGAAAGAACCGATGAAGAGCCAGTTAAGCTTCAGCTCGAAAAAGGAAAACTTTGCAGTTTCACTTTTGTAAACAAGTTGGTTGCTGATATATCTTGAAAAAATACCATTAACAAAAAGGAATTGATTACCTTTTCCTTCAAAACTAAACTTGTAGGCATTCCCTCTTCAGTTTCCCTTTTCTTTCCGGCCATACAATTTACAGAGAAATTTTGCCAACATCACAAGAATTTAGGCTTTTGAAAGTCTGCCAGTGTGATGGATTCACAGAGAAAAACAAAACAGAACAAAGCCTCGATAAAGAATTTGTCATATTTATTTTATTTAGAGACTTCCACTTAAATAACGATTTAATAAATAGAAATAAAAAGCGAGATAAACACAAATACAAACAGTTTAACTAAAAGAGGGGACAACTAACAGACTCAGAAGGTCCCGGTGATCGAGATAGCCCCGAATAACAAACAAGACGACGACAAACACTAAACGATAAAATAAGGAAAAGAAACTAGCTCTAGCAGTCTCCGTAAGCCAGATAAGGATAGCGATAAAGGAGATGGACTATGGACACATTTGGCTTAACTCCGTAACATTTTCAGAAGCACATTGCAATATTACTGCATCATAATATCTTATGTTATAAAATATCTGAGATTCTCGGCTACTGCATGTGGGAAAAATTAACCCTCGATAACCTTTAATAACTCGAACGTTTGAAAAGGTGTTAATTTCAGATACGTTCGCAGTGCCTTCTGGACTAGTTATGTTTCCTATTTTTTAGTACACAGCAAGCAGCAAATCTGTCATCTTTTGCTAAATAAAGGTCTCTATCTACAACCAAAAGGATATTTCTATGAAAATGTGCATAATTGCCCCTAATAAAGCAATATTTTAAGACTTCATTGTCATTAATGGCCGATTTTTCGAACCAGGTTTCGTTTTCCTTGGAGGTTCGAGGCATGGGGTTTCTACTTTCTTGGTTTCTAATTTCAATTATTTATCGACAGAGATATACAGAGTACTAAAAAAAACAACAAACAAATCTCAACTGAGTTTATGCAGGTAGAATTAAGAGTTCCATAATGGTATTAGCCGTCAGCATCAAAAGGCCTAATATGATGTCTCACCGGATCAACTGTCATGACCAAATCAAGAAATAATTGTTAATCGACAAATTGGATACCTCAAAGGAAGTAAAAATGCGCGCAAGAAGTAGGCAAATGGCAGCCATGTTTGTGGTCAAAATAATAGAGCTAGCTTTTTTTCCCAAAAGAGATGAAATCTTTTCTAATTCAAAAACTTTCTATTGTACTTGCCCACAAACATGGCTGCCATGAAACCCCTCTATTGTTTAGTTTATTTATTTCTATTTATCTATTTTAGTTATCTCCACTATTTTTTTCCAAATCATAACTTGCAAAAAAGGTAACATAAGAAAGAAAACTTACAAGATGGAGAAAAGACTAATGATGATGTGGATGCTCTTTTCGATATTATAAAAGATAAAAGTATACACAGACCGAAAAAGTGAAGAAAAGAAAAAGATCGAAGAAAAGAAAAGAAAAGAAAAAAAAAAAAAAGAGAAGAGAAAAGACACTTTAAAGGAAACAAAGAAGATTATAAATATGTAAATTCATATTTTAATTATTTTCCATTTCATATTCCCCCTCATGAGAATGTGTCTTGGTTGTCAGAATGAAAATATATCAACATATGGATAACATGTTTTAATAATAAAATATAATATAAATAATAATTTATATATGTAGCTAGTTTCTTTTGAATCAAAATATGTTAGCCAATCATTTATCATGTTCCCACATAGAATTTTCATTATATTACTGGAACTCGGCCAGAAAATAAAAACGTTTTCACCAAAACAGAATCAGATATCACATAAGATATAGAAACAGTAAGTCTCAAAAGCTGATGAACCTGTTTTTAATAACTCAATTAACTTTTTTAAATGGCCCTAAATTTTCCCAATTCTTAGGATTTCTTCTATGCTATGTCCACTATTTATGTAAGGAATTTCAGCAATCTGCGTGGCCTTCTTTGTTTTTGTTTTTGTTTTTTGTTTTTTCATAAATGCAAAATATAAGAACCGCGGTATCAAATAATGTGACAGCTCTTAGAGTATATATAATCCATAAAAAGGCACATTTTTGCATGATTACTTAATGAAACCTATACCATTTTTCTCAAGTGTTTTTGAGGTTTTCTTTTGAAGGCATTCCAGAGAGTCTCACTGTAGATCGTTGAGCTTGTATTTGATGTGGTTTGTTTTTATTATAGTTTGGAAATGGATGAAGATAATATGAAAGATCAGGGCACAAACTTTTGAGACATCCTAGATCACCCTATCAACGTACTACAGCGAATGAATCGGACGATTTCAAGACAATAGAGGGATTTCATGGCAGCCATTCTTCACCTAGCTCCGCAGGCAATAGACCTGTCATTCATAGCAGTTCTACGCATATACATACATATTACTTCTTACTTATGTTTTTTCCCCGGCTGTTTTTCATTCATTCTGTCAATTACTTCTTACTTATGTTTTTTCCCCGGCTGTTTTTCATTCATTCTGTCAATTAATACCTTGTCTCCCATGATCTCGTCTAGTCCCACCTAGGTATCGAGGTATGGCGGCGGATTTGGGTGGCTATTGTTCTGGGCTGACCAGATCTCGTGGGGGGCTGCTGATCGGAACGGGACAGTGGTTATTGGGATCTGCCGCCAGATCTCAATGCGGTAATATTTACTATTTCTTGTAAATTTTCTAGTTACTTATTGTAAATTTCTATTATTTTGTATTGATTGATTGATTGATTGATTGATTGATTTGATTGATTGATTGATTGATTGATTGATTGATTGATTGATTTTGTTAATCTCCTAGTATTAGTGAAAACTATTTTTAGGAGTAAACTTATCGAAGTATCGAAGTCATGTTTGTGGGCAAGTACAGTAGAAAGTTTTTGAATTAGAAAAGATTTCATTTCTCTTGGGAAAAAAGCTCTATTATTTTGACCACAAACATGGCTGGCGTGAAATCCCTCTATATATATCACAATTAGCACATTTTAACATTGGTGCATTATTCCAAGCATACTTCTTTTGTAGAGCATTACTTAAATACAATTCAAGAAGTGCACATCTTTTTGTAAAATAAATCAGCAAGTAAATATAACAATTACAGATATCACAATCATGCATTGTGCCTGCATTTCTTCGTAATATTCTCTATGAAACATCCGCTAACATTTAAACGTCAAAATTGGGTATTTTTAAAACTTTCACCTAAACGTTAATAACTTTGGCAATAGATGAAGCCTTTATTTAACTAGGGTATTCCCATCAGTCACTGTACAGCAACTGCTATCAATAGGAGCCCTCAAACACTTGCTCTTTCCTTTACCCCAAAAATAACCAAAAGTATCATAAATTTGTCACAAAATGTTTTCTTAGAAAGTTTTAACGATTAGAGATCTTGACTGACAGAGCAAATTAAATCTCCCCGGAAACGAAGAATAGTAGAACTGAGCTTTACTTGCTTTAATTATAAGTACTGAAGTAATTTCCAAACTTGTGTATCCCAAATTGCCAAGCAACAACTCTCAGTTAATTGGCGTTACCCGCATTGTTACAGAAAAAAAATGCAAATACATTTTCTCAGAGTGGAGAAAAGTTTCAAAACGTTTAATTGAATTGGACCAAAGGTATTGTGTGTTGTCTGAGAATGAATGGAAGGAAAGTCTGAGCAAATGTTTGCCTTCGAAACCAAAGAAGAAGAAGAAGAAGAAGAAGAAGAAGAAGAAGAAGAAGAAGAAGAAGAAGAAGAAGAAGAAGAAGAAGAAGAAGAAGAAGAAGAAGAAGACACAAGACAAAGAATTAACATCAAAATAATAAACAAAATGTACATGATTTAGATCACATTAAAAAGATATCAAAGTTATGACATAATACAAAAAGCATCGTCATTTTTATTTATTTCAATTCTTGTTAAGTTCTTTTTATCAGCTTAGCAAAATTCAAACTGATGATTCAGTTTGAATTTTGTTAAGCTGATAAAAAGAGCTTAATAAGAAAGAAATAAAAAGGACGTTGCTTTTTGATTTTGAGGGATCAGTCACTCAATATTTCTTAAACAAAAACAAATGTATGGCCTCCAAGGGCAAAAACTTAACCAGACTTTACCCGCAGCTATGAGATTAACAAACACAATTGACAGCCATCTGAACATGTAACATTATCTAAGTGCCATTTCATCGTTAAAACAAAGTTGTTTTATCAGCTGTTTAATCAATAATTGTTTCGATAAATTACCTTTCCAGACACTTATTCTTTGCGCATACAACACTTTTATAATGACGGTTTATATAATTTCAAATTGATTGACAGTCAGCAACAATTAAGAAAAAGATATTTAACAAGAATAATTACGCATAAATTGAAATTACAACGTGCTTCATTGATATATGCCATTTCTGCTGAAAAAGGCTTAACAAGTGTTTACCTTCACTGGATTATTGATCTTGACATTTCTTTTGTTGATTGAATAGGCGTTTGAATTAAAAACTGGCACGGGTTTTCAATATCTTCAAATGCTTTTCATGATTTAGACATTGAGACTGCATGAAAAGAGAGGGCGACAATAAAAGCCAGATTGCAGCTTTGTTCTCTAACTCGATCACCGTAGTGACCATCGCTTGTATTTAATAATTGATTATTTCTCCTCGCGTACTCGGCTTTGACGACCACTTTAAAAGCGTAAGGGAGGCCAAGTCAAATACTTGCTATGTAATGGCTATGATGTTCGAACAAAGAAAAACCCTTGCTGAATGTAATGCTCCGGCCTGCAGATTGTTTATATTTTATCATTTTTTTCGGACAATAGATTGAAAAACTACTAAGACTCTAGATCATCATTTCTCAAGGTTTCTAATCAAATTTGGCATTAATCCAATTTTCGTGCTAACAAAAAACCTTTCAAATGAAATATTGAAAATTCTGAATAAGATTGAATGAAATTTTATGTAAGAGTCCGTTGAATTATTTGCCGGAAAGAAAAAAGAAGAGGAAGAAGAAGAAGAAGAAGAAGAAGAAGAAGAAGAAGAAGAAGAAGAAGAAGAAGAAGAAGAAGAAGAAGAAGAAGAAGAAGAAGAAGAAGAAGAAGAAGAAGAAGAAGAAGAAGAAGAAGAAGAAGAAGAAGAAGAAGAAGAAGAAGAAGAAGAAGAAGAAGAAGAAGAAGAAGAAGAAGAAGAAAGAAGAAAGAAGAAAGAAGAAAAAGAAGAAGAAAACTGAAAAAAGTTACATTTTTTGACGAAATGAGGTTCAGAAAGAACTTCAGAAAAAGTTTGTCTTTCTAATTCTTTTGTTTCTTTTGAATCTTGACCAAAACCATATACTTTGAACCCTAGAAAGCATCTCAGTGCCGTCTCAGATCTTGTGTGGCTAGAACACGCGATGCGGATTGTTGAATAAAAACTCCAAACTATGAAAACTCTCTAAATCACTACCATATATTCGAATCAGTTTCAAATTAGAAAACTGATTTAGAACTTTCTTTTTTTTCTGCATCATCGATTGAATCGGATTTTCGAGCTACAAAAAGCTCCCTCTCTGAATTACTAAGACTATGAGAGTGTCAGCCATATGGCAACTGTCAGTTAACTTATATTTAATTTCAACTTATTCGTTTATACACAGCTACAAAACGCTACTGTTAATTCTTGGCTTCCTTTTGAATTCTTTGTTCACGAGGAAAAAATAACAAAGAATAAAGAGCTTCAGGGTGTCCCCGGCCAAAAACCTTGGAAATATAATGGATGGCCAACTGTGGCTAGCTAGAGCATTTAATGAAGAATCATTGCCTTGGATCGACCGTGAGGACATATCGTAAGCTTACAAAAAAAAAAAACTAAGAGCATACCCTTAAACTTACTAATACACTTTTTTCACATTTAGGCTGAGCTGGCTAAGCTAAAGTACTAAAAAAAATAGGTTGATATTTATATTTTCATCTTTTTCGTGAAATGTCATATTTCAAGCTTTTCTTTAATTAATATTCTCTAAGACAAAAAAAAAAAAAAAAAGAATTTTTCTTTCGTGAAACCTCATATTTTCAAGCTCTTCTTTTAAGAACAAGCATCAATTAGTTGGCACCCGAGCTATTATTTTATTGATATAAACACACCCAGTGAAAGGCTTGTGCATAAATATCAAATTGAAAAAAAAAAAATTGGCAAAAGTTTACAAAGTTTAATTGTTTACCAGCTAAAGTGCTAATTTTCATACTAATTAAAGATATACCAATGTTATTGAATACCATCGAGGGCTTTCGGCTCAGTTTTTGACAGAATGTGGCAGCGTTTTGACATAAAATATAATTGCACTTATTTGTCTCTAAAGAACAATGAATACTATCAAACAAAAAATATATATCGTTCAATTTTTTTGAAAAATAAAATTGTTATCTTTTTTCAGTATTGTTTCGACAACATTACCAGCTTTTACCCGTGTTAATTATATTCAGTAGTTTTTGTTAAAATTAATTTGTTATATAATTACTAACTTTTAAGAAAGCTTTGCTCCCCTGTGAGAATCACTTTGGCTATATTCCAAGTTTTCATTCAAGACTATAGCTTATTTATTGGCTATGAATGATATTCCTTAATACATTGTCAATCTCAACAACTACCATTTTCGGTTTTGAAATACCATTAATATATAAATATAAAATACTATAAGAGCAACAAATGTTTTAGTCCATAACAAAATTTTACGATATTTTCTTGAATATATTTTCCAGCTACCTTGTACGATAGTCCATGCATGTTCACACTAGGAACATGTTATAGTTAAACTAAAAGATATATATTTCATAAGATCACCTAAATATTTGAAATCTCAATAATGCATGTTTGAAAAACGCCAGCCATCTTGAGATCACTATATAAGTGTATAATTAAAAATCGTTGCATATGAAAAATGACATGTAAAATTGGCAAATGGTTGCTGAGATATGATGATCGCATCCAATTTCCACAAACGAAGTAGTGTCGTGTTAGTAGCTAGTCTCAAAAGAGAATAATTACTTAACTGAATTCGGAAAACTATTTCAGTGTCCTAGGTCCCACCCACATTTCATGCAGCTGTACTTCCTTGTGTTATTGTTCAAGAAACTTTCTTTACCTAGTTTGAATTGTCTGATATTGCATACACTTAAGCAACGCTAGCGAAAGCTAAACTTTGTTTTTTGTTCGCTTTTTTAGAATTCAGATTTAATTTTTGACACGGTTTTATAAGAGAAAAACTCATCTGTTGTCGTATCGTCCTCGGTTGTTGCCTTTTGCAAAAGCTAAAAATTAACAATAGAAAAGCTAAAAAAAGACAGCATCTATTATAGAGACAAAGTTTGGCATTTTTAGACGCAACTTAGCTGTTTATTTTGGCGAGTTCTCTAGAAATGACTGAAAACTCTGTCGGCTAACGAGTGTTTAGGTCAAGGATAATTCCAATGTCCATAACCTTGGAGTTAAAAAACACCATGTCGGTCAAGCTTGTTTGATAATTTAATCTTATCAGTATTTTTATCTTAAGCTTACTGAAATAAGAAAACGGATTTTGCTGACTGCAAGTATATTTTCATTTTAAAAACCCTCTCCGGCATTTGCTATGTTTTACCGTGAAACTTGAGATATTACCGTTTAATTTACTTGTCGCAAAATGAGCTTTTACTTTGTACTTTCCTGACTGCATGCAGGTATATTTTCATTTTATATACATTCTCTTTTACTACGTTTGGCTGAAACTAGAAATAACCGTTTACTTTCGCAAACTCTGCTTTTATCAGTCACAATTTTTTGTCTACGCTTGTGTTAGTATTGTCTAGTCAAATAGGCCACCAACAGAGTCCATTGACAGTTTCAAGACAGTTGATACAGACTCCCTCGACGCTTTTATTTTTCCTTAAGGGCAATTGCTTTATTACTGACTTGCTTTATCTCCAGAAACCTTGAAAACAATGCTAGACGATATAAATTTTAGATCACTCTTTCCTTTTGATACTGAAACGTAACTAAGAAGAGTATTTGGTTTAGAGAGATTTCGAGTCACACACACACAAAACGGCTGACAAAGCTACAAAGCCACTGATCACCAAATCAATTCTGTTGTTTACAAAACATGATACTAAGGGCGAACTTGAGGACTTTTTTAAAAAAGAACCAGTTTTACGCCTAGCTTCGGTGTTTAATGTAATTCCTTTCTCCCAAACCGCTAACTAACAACCAGGGATGGATATTTTCTCTCTCAAATGCTTGGCTTTGTATAAGAGTTTACAATATATTGCTACCGATTATTTTAGTTTTTAGTTGCAAAACAATTTATAGGAATTTTTGGATAAATAGTTAGATAGTAATAGGTTAAAGATTTCGTCAAATAACATTTCAATATAAATGATACCTTTCTGGAATTTCAAGCAAATCTACGCCTTCAGCTTAGTGTGAAAACGAGTCAGCTACTTTTTTTTCTGATCAAAGTACGGAATCTACAGAATTTGAAACAAGAAGGTGTTATTTTTTTCTTATTTAGTTTTATATTATGTCAAAACTCCAGTTGGAGATCATTGTTTGTCAGACTACTCAATTCTGTTCTTTCGATTTAGCAGCAAAACTCAAAAGTAAAGAAGATTCGATTAGGACGCAAAAATACCACATTAGGCGGGGCGTTCAGGAGAGCAAGTGAATCAGTTCTTGCTTATGTTTGTTAATTATTATGATATTTTAATTTGCCAATACTTTGGACGGCTTTATTTCATTTCTAATGAAGAGTGTTAAGTAGTAATTGTACATTTTTTAACAGCGAGGAAGTTTAGCTCAACCGCAGCGATGACGATCTTGAAACCACTTGAGAAAAGCGGAAATAAATTTTTAAGAAACTATTGATTGGTGAACAAGAGCTCTTTTGCTACTGAGCCAAAATGTTGCACAAAAGCCTTAAAACATTTGCAATGTTGCGAAAATAAAATGCTTAAAAATTACTGCATTTTCACGTATGAAAACCTGGTTACTCAATTTTAAATGGTAAATTAATGGTTGGTAATCGTATTTTAAGGCAAAAACCTCAAATAAAGCCCATTTATTTGTAGCCAAATTATTTAGGGATGGAATGGGCTTTAATACGATGATATCACTTGCAAGTTTATTACATTATTAATGGAAAACTAGTCCCCCTGGAAGGTCAATAAAGTATTAGTAGTGTTATTGCTTTTTCAAACTGAACTAAAGTAGCTTTCTGTTCCGTTTATTTGCCATAGCCAAAAGAAAAGAAGCCGTATTTTGAAATCGTTGGGCTTTAAGAAATGGCCTACGATTCATGTGAGCTCACCCCAAACGAGAAAAAATTGAATGCCATAAAAGTTTTACCGACTTAAACCTGTGGGGCTAAACAGTTGAAATTATTAATATTGCAGTGTTTCGAGTTAACTCATTGTATTTGCAAAAAATTCTCAGTTTTCAACGTTTGTCTTACCGATAAACTAACAAGATGAGAAATTGTGTTCCTTTCTCCCATCAACTAAAGACCGAAAAACGTTTATAATTACTTAATATTAAAAGGGAATAACTGAAAATTAGCGAATACATAAAGTTAAACTAGGAGTTCAAATTGAGGCAGGTTTGGCAAAATGTGGTGTATAAGATTAAGAGGGCTAGTATTTTCCTTTTTCCACACAAAAAAGCCTGAGGAAAGTTGAGTTTGATGATGATAAAATGTTTGAATTCAACTGGTAGCCTATTCTTAGGAGACAATATTGTAAGCAGAAATCATTTCAAGTGAAAGCAGTAGAATACTTGACCACCTGTATAAAGAGGAGTCACTATCTAAGAGCTCAATTATATACATATTAAGATTTGGAAGCGTCGTTTTCCATTACGCAACTAGCTTAAGAAAACTAGAAACTATACGACAAGTATATTTTATTTGCACTCGTGCTGCACTCGAATGGCTTCACGATTATGCTCTCTGCCAATGGAAATGACTGTGGCATATTAAACGAGTTTTATACGCCGAACAAACTCAATCTTTCATGGTCTATAGAGAAATGCAATCGATAGCGTTATTCAATTGAAAATAAAGCAGCATTATAAATCGTTTATCAAATCGCGCCAAGAATTCGTTGGGCATTATTTAAGGTGTCAGAATATCTTTTATTGCACTTCATGTCTGAAAGAAAAGGCTCAAATGCTTCATAACAATCAATTAGATAAATTTTACCGCAAATTACGACATGTGAGCATATTCTAGTTATAGGAATTAAGAGTCTTATACGACTAACAAGTGTATAATTTGCTTGAATCTACGAATCATTGAAGACCATCAAAGAGAAGAAAGGAGAATATAATCAATTTTGATCTAAGTTTATCACTGATCCTTCTTTCTTTCACAAAACTTCTGTCAACTTAAAACTTGGAGTGAGATAGAAAAGATAATATTCGATCGTAAGGTGAACTAATTGCACCAGAAAACATTATCAAAACTAAACTGATAAACAGTTTTTGGCATCACACTTGCAGCAACCGAGAAAAGAACAGAAGTATGGTGAGCTTGCTTTGCGCAATCGAAAAGTTGTTCAAAAGCCCTTAAAAAGTCATTTTTCCTCAATTATTTCCGTTTTCTATCAAAAAGTCATGCCTAATAAGACTTACCGATTCCAAACGAATCTGCCATCTTGGTCTGTGTCTTCTTTTTTGAATGTCGTTCAGCTGGCAAACACCGAAGCCTGGAGCCTGCCTCTGTCTAATGCGCGAAATCAACGCAGTCTGGCTAATTCTGTTTTTTACAAAGTACCTAATAAATGTCGTCATGGTCGGTTGTGCTGTCACAGGAAGGGGGACTTGAATGTGACGTCAAAGCCACGTGGGTCGGCTATTTTAGGCAGCTCTATAGGATTGAAGAGTAATTATAGCTAAATGGCCATCTGGTATCGTGTTAAGTGAATTGCTTAACGATATCCTAATTCAAGCGGTCATGCTTGTTTGATAAGCAAAAGTTTTTTCAAGTGACTTAACAACACAATGAATGCTAAATCTTCAAAACGACAGGAATGAGAGCCAGTATCGATCCTCTATCTACATGAATTAGCATCGCCGATGTATAAACAAACAAAGAGGACTGCACTCCTTGAAGAACTATTTTTTCCGGAACTTCTGCCTACCAGTCGGGGCACTCTAATGCATAAATAATGGCATCGTTATTCTTTAGTTTACGGAAGACCTAAAATACCTGTTAAAAAGCTCCTTACTGTGTTTCAAAAAAATACATCACCCCTATCTGACTTTGTAAATAGCTCGTCAGAAACCTTCGACTCGAAATAAAGTTAACGAATTATGCTGTGACGTCATAAAACACGTGTGAAACCTTGATTAACAATTGAGACTCCTTGGGGAAGTTTTTTTATATAAATAAGATTTAAAATTGTTAAAAATAACTATAACATAGAAAAGAGATGATTGTAGGGTATCTAAATAAATTAGCGATTGTGTGAGGTTTTACAGACACAAAAAATTAATAAAAATAGTACCCAGAAAACGGTATTTAGCAGTAAAAATGTCCTGAAAACAACAAACAAGAGAGAGAGAGAGAGAGAGAGAGAGAGAGAGAGAGAGAGAGAGAGGGAGAGAGAGAAAGAGAGAGAAAGAGAGAGAGAGAGAGAGGGAGAGAGAGAGAGGAAAAAAACTTCTGGGAATTTGTTTTCAATAAAACAAAGAACAACTACTTGGCAGAAAGGAAAGCCATACTTCCTTTACTGTTTAACAATTTTTAACCAGCTCTTTCACTTTAAAAACAATTAAATGACAATTTCTAACGTCAAATTACGAAATCTTAGACAAAATAACAGAATTCAGATGAGATAATAAAAGCACGTAGTTGGTCGAACAGGTGGCCGTGAAGCAAACCCATGAATATTTGAACGCGACCTTGAGAGTGCTTGGAAAGCGAGTGATATTTCCATTCAGACATCTAAGTAGGATTAACAATTAGCTTTCCAGATAAAAGCCCTAATATTTTTGAAACAACTGTTAGTTTAACCCAGAAAAGCAAATATTCCACTTGAGCAAACAACGAGCGGTGCAGTGAAAAATATGACAGTAGGATGCTTCAACTTCCGGTTTTCTACGATCAGTGGTCATCAATGATATTAATATTACGAGTAAGATCATCTTGAGTTGTTATTGAAAATCCTAATATATAGCATTTTAATTCTGTAACATTCAAAAATTCATTTTATGCATTTTATTCCATATCATATCGAGAGTGGAGTGCGAGCGTGAGGTTTAATTTTGATATAGATATGACAGTTCACAAATGAAATTTTACTGAATTATGAATGAATTTATTCGTCTTGTCATCTCAATTCCATTTTCCAAAAATATTGTCAGGTATTTTGCAATGTATTTGTAGATTTAATTTGTGTATAACATGTCTTAATTTCCAAAGCATGGAATTTTAGAAAGGAAAGGGGAAAGAAAAAAGAAAAATATCTTGACAGCGCTTCCGGGCTGAAAGGCATGAAAACCCGAGTATTCAAATAACAGAAAAAAAATTAAAATTAAAGAACTCGGCTGTTTCTGTTACGTCTTTTGGAAATACTGAAAAATACATAAGTCAATCGGAAAAAATCTCCCTCTTTTTCTAATGAAAACGATGACTCGACTCGTACCACAACAGTACAGGAAGGCGTACACCTAACAGGTTGAGTGAATGTCTGAATTATTATGTAAAAATAGCCATATTTCCGTTTCTTTGTATAAATATTTGCAGCTTACGACAAAGGAAGTCATTTTTTATACTAATTGATTCAGAATTCTCTTTTAATTTATTCCTTGGGAATAGCACAAAAACTACGTAGTAATAAATGAAAACTCGCGCGGGTGAACTACAGTAGGTTCTTCGTTTCTGATTGGACAAATTCAACCAGGAAAGCCATTCAAGTGCAATGAACTCAAGTTGTTCTTTACGCGCCGAAAACCTGACTGAAAAAAAAAGAAAAAAGAAAAAAAAAAAAAAAAAAAAAAAAAAAAAAAAAAAAAAAAAAAAAAAAAAAAAAAAAAAAAAAAAAAAGAAAAGAAAAGGAAGAGAAAAAAATTTAAAAGCTACTTCTCAACTCGAGGAACACGGCTGTCTTGCGGTTTAAACATGATTCCTCTCAACCGAAGAAAATTTAATTCTTCCAAAGATCATAGGCTTTTCAATTATTTATATGATTTGTGCGGCTAAAATCATACTGACTGATAAGACAAGACATCGGCTGATGTTTCCAAAGCTCGCGTGATACTTTACGTTGCTAGGGAAACATGGAGTGAAAGGCATCAAAATCAATATTGACAAAACGGCGGCGAGGCAAGTGTTTAATTGGATGTTAATTTATGATTAATACTCGAACGCTTCCCTAGGAAGTGGTGTTAAGTGCAATGAGAGCTCTATTTGACATAAGTTTCCGTTGAAAAGATTAGCCAACTATTTGGGAACATATTTTGTAATTGATCATATAATTGAACTTGACGGCTGCCGACAAACATTCCTTTAAAAAGCACTTTCATGTTTTATTGTTATTTTAAAAATGAACAAAAATCATGATAGTCAAACAAACGGTTTTCCAAGTGACATTTTGTGCACTAAATTCATAATTTAACTTTTGCGCGTGCTATTTTTATTATGATAAGTAAAAGAGCTTATTATTCTATTATGACAAATAATGAGCTAAATGGATTTCCAAGACCTAAATGAATTTCTTGCGATTGATACAGTCATTGGAATTCTATTGAAATTCTAACTGCAGTTAATTTTTTTATGAATTGCTTCATTTTTTTATTTTTAGGGTTAACTGAAAACTCAGTTGTTTAATTGGCTGGGAACTTTCATCGTATGTACGTATCTTTTTTGTTGTTGTTTTCGTTTTGTTTTGTTTATATTGAGTTTTGTTTTTGTTTTAGTTGTTTTTGTTTTGCTTTCCGTCTCGTTTCTTTTCGTTTTGTCTTAACCTTGTGGTTGTCGTTATTGATAAGAGAGCCAAAATGCAGGAACTTTATCTTCAAACTACCTTCATCAGCTAATTCATATTTTAATTTATGAATATGTATCATAAGTTGTCTGTTATTAACCTGTGTGTATACAGTTTGCGTGCGTACAAGTACTGCATATGGTAATTAACCCTATAGGCCTCACGAAGTGCACTGAATCGTGTTAATCACTTGATTCTTCACAAAGAGCTAGTTTTAAACAAGAAAAGTTGTCCTGCTTTGAGAATAAACGAGGAAAACTATAAAGGAAGTGCCAGCTCACTTTCCTCCCACTTATCTTTGCAAGGGTAATCTACTTCACTTCCAAATATTCACAAGTGGGTTTTTTGTTTTGCTTCCTTTTTGGCACATTAGGAATGTCTTATTGTCTTCCAATTTTTATTCTTCCTCAAGGAACTGACCAACCCTTATTCAAATTAAATTCGTTAGAGATGTGTTAAGACATTAATAATAACAATAATATAATAATAATCGAATATTTATACAGGATAACCTGTCAGTTAAAATACTGTTGTCAAAAGGGTCCTGTAACTAAAAATATAAAGAAAAGAAAAAGAAAACACAAAAATCTAAAAACTAAAATCTAAAAGCCTAAAAATCTATAAAATTTAAAATTATTTGAAAACTATAACATGTCATTTACAAAGATCCTAAAATTTTGGGTACTCGACCCATCATTTGGAAGAAGTGAATAGGACAAAGGTACCAACGTATATCGTACAAAGGTACAATCAAGGTAGTACAATGGCATTTATCTCTCAAAAAGGATTATTTTCACAAGGCACAGAAGAGCTAATAACTGATTTACTTGTTTTTCTTAACGGAG
This sequence comes from Telmatactis stephensoni, assembly GCA_029948255.1. NCBI lineage: Eukaryota > Metazoa > Cnidaria > Anthozoa > Actiniaria > Isophelliidae > Telmatactis > Telmatactis stephensoni. The sequence goes on from JALIZF010001609.1 coordinate 438,586, forward strand.
GCTGCGCGACTCAATAAACTTGATCATTCAGAGAATGTTAAATAGCTAAGTGGACGAAGCGAAAGGAAAATATATATGTTATGTATAAAGCATAAAAAAAAGTCACGGACAATTTAATTCAATTCAAAACTTGAAATATAAAACAAACAAGAGCAACAAAATCCAAAGAGAACTATATATCATGCCTACTTTTCCAGTGCTTGTTAAAACGACTATAACTGCAGCATGAATACTCAACCCATACTAAGATCCTTCCATCTTTAACAGTCTCAGTTGAATTTCACTTCGTGCAGACTTTAATTGCGTGATAAAACGGCTGCAAGCACTTATGTGAGGTCGACCCCCTACTTTTCAAACTAGCTTGTTAGTTAAATCTTCTGGTTATGGAACCATTGTACAGTAGTTTGGAGCACAAACTAATGACTAAATTTAGGCAGCGTACCCGCCCATGTTATCTCCATTACGAATTGCGGTTTGAGGATAATAAGACATATTTAGTGTGGGACAATTAATCTCAAGCTTCGCCAAAACGAGTAACCGCCACGTGCGCGATCTTGAATCCGTGCATGGTCCGATCAAGGCTTTGTTAACTGTTTTGCCTGAGTAAAGACTTTTTTAAAAAAGGTTTAAATTTATTTTTGAAAGAGCAAACGACCAACCAAGGCCAATTTCAGTAACCAGGACTAGCTGTTTTTCCTTTTGCATGTATATGGAGCAGTCTGAAAAAAATCTGGTACCAAGAAAGAGATTTAGTGCATTGTAAGTCTGACTCATGTACGATACAAAGATCAATCTAATAAATGAATTGAGAAAGCTGGAGTGTTTTCAATTACTTTTGATCAAACTTTGATTGCGATATTTTATTTCTTAATCGTTCTATTTTTTAAGATTTTTTAATTTGTTTTTTCTTTGTCTATCTTCCTTCGCTGGCTCCATAATTCATTTTATCATGATCTTTTTCCAAATTGTTCGAGTTGTTTTAATGTTCTTGTGTACTTTTTTCTTTCTTTTTCTTTTTTCCTTCTTGGTCTTTGGTGTGTTGTTGCTATTTGTTTCTTCTTCTTCTTCTTCTTCTTCTTCTTCTTCTTCTTCTTCTTCTTCTTCTTCTTCTTACTATATTTTTAGTCAGTATTTTTTATGACAGAACTAACGTAACTCCGGCATTTATGTCCTTTTTTTCTTTTTGTTCTTTTTTTGGGAAGAAGTTAAGTGGTTTCAAAGCATATATTTTGTCATTGTACCGTTGTAATTAATACGGCTGTGGGTGGGTTTTTACCAAGATTTAATATCGAGGTGTCCTTGCAAGATGAAGCCTCGTGTTATTTCCATTTTCATTTTCATTTCAAGTTATTTCATTCCTAATTCTCCTTCAAGCTCAAACTGACCTGAATATTCAGTAGAAACAAACAATCGTGATAAGGAAAGCCGATCTGCAAACCAATCTGTTTAAATAAGAACCGAGGGACATCCAACATACAAGTTATTTCATTCCTCATTCTTCTTCTTCTTCTTCTTCTTCTTCTTCTTCTTCTTCTTCTTCTTCTTCTTCTTCTTCTTCTTCTTCTTCTTCTTCTTCTTCTTCTTCTTCTTCTTCTTCTTCTTTTAATTTTCGTCTTCTTCTTCTTCTTCGTTATTCCTTATTTCGGTATTCATCCTCATCGTGGGGAGCAAGGGTGGTCGAGTGGTTAGACCACTTGCCTCTCACCGCTGTGGTCCCTGGTTCGATTTCCGCCGGACGGGGTACTTCATTTTAGTTGAGTTTGTTAGTTTATTCTCTCCCTTGCTTCGAGGGTTTTTCTCCGGATCCTCCGGTTTTCCTCCGTCCATCAAAAACGAACTGGTAAGTCGAGTGATTATTTGCAAAATATTCAGGGTAGAGGTAGTGAGTGTGAGAATATAGTGTCCCCCAATTAGTGCGCGAGCGCTATAAGACTAGGACACTTAAATAAACAGTTATTAATTATTATTATTATTATTTTTCTTCGCTTGTATGTGGCTGCATGTCTCTCGGTTTTTATTTAAACAGATTGGTTTCCAGATCGGCTTTCCTTATCACGATTGTTTGTTCCTAATATTCAGGTCAGTTTTAATAGTTTTTACATCCTAAGCAGATGCCGAAAAAGATGCGGTTTGATCGAATTAATGATGAAACTCAAGATATACGTACCAATTTGAATTTGAGTTAAGCTATTTTGCATACAAAATACAAGTCTTTTTATAAACTATATCATCTACTGAATTTCTTTTTTCTTCCCTTCTTATACTATCTTGTGAAAATCATGCTTGCAGTTATAATATAAACCACTGGAAATTTTTGTCCATTTCCTATGGTAGGAAATATCTAGGAAATTGCATATTCCTATGATAGGAACTGGACAAAATGTGGGAAAATTCATTTTCCTAGATATTTCCTATCATAGGAAATTGCATTTTCCTAGAAATTTCCTACCTTTTCATTTTCCTATGATAGCAAACATCTAGGAAAATGCAATATCCTATGATGGGAAATATCTAGGAAATATGTAGGAAAACGTATTTTCTTACATTTTGATTTTGTCCAGTTCCTATATCATAGCAAAAATGCAATTTCCTAGATATTTCCTATCTGTCATATGCTATCTATCATAGGAAATGAGCAAAAAAATTCCAGCGACTAGTTTCCATACAAAATACAAATCTTTTTATAAACTATATCATCTACTGAATTTATTTTCTCTTCCATTCTTATACTATTTCTGAAAACTATGATTGCATAATATAAACCCTTAAGATGAAAACAATAGGCAAGGGCTCTTGCGACTAAGGGTTTCTAACCAAGGCAGAACGCTCCATATTGACCAACTGATGTCACTATCAAAGGCTCAAGTACCATTGACGAGAGAAGCAAAGCTAACAAACTATCTTATCAGATCTTCACAGCTGAATAACGATTATAGCAGCTTGTATTAAAACCCAATTAGGGTTGCTTTTGTTTTTGAAGTATTAAACTCAGTCACTGATGTTGTTGTTTTAATCACAAAATTGTTGACGCATTTCACATTGAACTCTTCTCTATTGCGGTTGTGTGAGTTCATGTGGGCGATCGTTCTGGCCTGGATGAAATCGTCAGTGAGGGTTGTTTAAACCCGGAATGAACGTTGTTTCGTAAAGTAAATGTATTCTTGACCAGTTTTTTATCTAAACTTCTCACCTGCATCGTGTAAACTCGTCCAGTGACTAACTCATCTTGGGACGAAATCGCATTTTATTTAGATATCAGTTGAATAGACGTATGATTGTCTATAACCTGGCTGAAAGACAGGATATGCCATTGAATGAAATTGGCTTTCAAAACATCTCAGTCTTTTCATATATCTGTAGCTGGGCTCAAAAAATGGCCTGAATGGAAAGGCAAGGAGTTAAAACAACAACTATTATTTCACTACTTTTTCGACTCTTAATGTTGTCTATTAACAAGCAGGTTTTGATAGGTGATCCTCGGGGTAAATATATGTAGCTTCTATTTTCTTTTAAGAAGGAATTTTTTTCAAGGTCGAGCAGTGAACGACAAAAACTCCTGAGATGAAGAAAAACTGTTGTACAAAAATAAAATCATTTCTGTTAGAAAGTACAAATTATTTGTAAGTATTTTGGGTCGATGAAAGTTGAATCGAGTCAAAGTGTTAATCCAAAGCGAAAACTTGGATCGAAAATGAGGTTTAGGCCTTCCGATTTGCTATATGTGTTCTTTATATTCAGCTTGCCAGTTTAATCCCAACACAACTTCAAGAAAAAGTCTTTGTACAATTCAAAATTCAAAATCCATTTTAAACAGGTATTTTATCGTGGTACATCAGTTTTTAACCGTTGGAAAAAGGATTTGAGTGTTAATCCAGAACGAAAATTTGGATTAAAACTCGCACGAAGGTCTAGTTTTTGGTGCTTTTCGCCATTATTGCTAGTCATTGAAAAAATATCTCCTCTTAATCTCAAGACAGTTCAACTAACTGTATTATTATTTACCTCATTTTGCAGTTTTTTTATATATATTTTTTAATGGAGAGAATTGTAATAATAAAAGGGCAGCCGAGTTACGTTCACTGTTCTGGCAATTAACATGATCACATGCACCATTTAGTCAAAAACTAATATACCGGGGAACTGTGTGATACAGTAAAAACCTACTAAATGAATTAACTGAAGATTAAGACCAACCAGACGGAAAACTTACTAAACAAAAGCACCTTATATATGACAACCAGACATACATTTGCATGCATAAAGCCATTTCAACTTCTCACAGAAAATCACGTGTTCAACTTCCATGCTGGTTTTACTGTATTGAGTTAACAAGGGCAAATGATCTGAAAGACAATAAAGTCCGAATTGCGAATCAGAAATCATTTGTTTTGACATCTTTTCATTGTTATGCAATAGCTCAGATTCTTCAAGATCATATTTCGAAATTTCAATGGTGTTCAGGTAAAAAATAACGAACCAAAATAGAAATTCTCAGCGGATCAAGACGTATCTTATAGCTGTGCCACTGAGCTATTTTCGCATATTCCGGCTACAGGTAAAAACCTCCTCGAGACTTTAGTTAGAAAGTAGTTTAAAGACGAGATTATCGTGTCAAAAACAGCTTCCAAAAGAGCGAACAGGTGGCGAAAAGCCAGCCTGGGGTATCAACTGCCCACGGCATTCTTCCGAACACTCATGTGGTCAAACTGACTGTGTATAGTCTCTTTGAACTTGACCTGTTGGTTTCAAAATGATAGGCGGATTCCTTGTGACAAAAAAAGAAACCCTTTTGTTGATAGAAAGCAAAGAGACAAACAAGTTTGAAGTGGTAAGTGTTGCCATTGAATGGCTTTTTCACGTGTTTGAAGAGTTGGGTTGAATTTTTAACCTTTTGGTCAGTTTTTTTAGCAATAACCCTTTTTTTCTCTTGCGTACGCATTTGAATTTGGACCGGATAGCTAGCCTCGCTTCAAAGCAAAACTATCAGGCTATAAACCTAGTAACGGTCTATCACACACCCTGCATTCTGATTGGCTACTCTACTAGAGGTCTAATTTGTAGCCAAAACAACATGGCGGATCAAAACGAACTGCGTTTTGCAGTGATTTCTCAGGATTTTATCGAGAATTCATTACATCCCTTTATTTGACCGATTAGTAGGATTATAAAACAATTAGACCTCTCGGCCTCATGGACTACGAGTCAATAGACCATTCGTCCTCGAGGTCTAATTGTAGTCAGAGCTAAAAATAGCAGATCTCAAGGAGACCGTGGATTAAAGATTTAGAAAATATAAATTAAATCGAATCCCTCCAAAATAAAGTATACATATATATATATGACCTGTTATGACAAAAAGAATTATACTTAGAACAACAGTGGCTAGAATGTATTCAGTAGTTGAACCCCAGAACCCCTCGGTAATTTTAAAGTTCGCGATAACTCGAGCCAAAACATTTCCCCCTGCCGGATTTTCACTATACATTTACTGTAATTTTCCATCCCATAAAATGAACCTCTGATAGCTCGAACTTTTTTATTCTCTTGGAAGCTTTGAGTTATCGAGACTGAACTGATGAACTGTAAACCGATGATGTCGGAGGCAGCATGGCCGAGTGGTCAGAGCGTTGGTCTCGCAATCTGGCGGTCCCAGGTTCGATTCCCGCTCTGGCCACTAGCTGAGACTGAATTTGTTCCGATTTCGATTAGTTCAAATTCAGTTTCTCGGCCATGCTTGTAATATAGCCAACTGGTTTGCCTCCTTGCCAGTTGGGATTCTTAATCCATTTATGTTTGATTTATATGATTTAGTTAGGACTCCCTGTTGAGGGAGTCTCAATCATGTATGTACGTATGTATGTATGTATGTATGTATGATGAAATTAAATATAAGTAGTACGAAGTAAGGTACAAAATCCTTTGTTTTCCAATTATTTCATTAGTGCTATTTTGCACTATTTAGTTAGTATTATTTCATGCTTTCATTGAATGCAATATAGTAACGCTGTATGCCCGATATCGACACAATTTGTTGTCAAAAAGAGTTTTATTGAACTTCATGGATGTAAGTAAATAAATTATTTAACAATTTCCCAAAGTCACCATTTTAGTAAAAATGTTGATAGCTATACAATCAGATTGATTATCAATATGCGAACAACTCTTACTTTCTTATTTAGAGTTTGAGATTACGAGCCAGTGACTCATCATTATCATCATCATCATCATCATCATCATCATCACCACCACCACAACCACCACCACCATCATCAATAGTATCACCAAGTTCTTTCACTGCATCATTAATATATATTCTCATCAACATCAACCCAACAAAAATGACATCATCCAATTAAATTATAAATATGCAGATTAGGTAACTGCAATAAACTTTCTATGAACTTGATTTTTCACTAGAACAGCTTAAGCCCCATCAGCTGTTGAACTTAAAGCTTCGAGTCAAAAATAACGATCTTGTGGCTTTTCTAGGACTTTGTATATTCTGCTAATAAAGAATCTATAATTCTTTTCAGTCGTGCAAAATATTTTACAACAAACTGAATTGTCGATCGTATATTTACAATATTTTCGATCTCATAATTATATGTATACTGTATATATCTCAATGTATACTCTCTTTCCCTCTCTCTCTCTCTCTCTCTCTCTCTCTCTCTCTCTCTCTAGCCTCTTGTAATCAAGGAATTTAATTTATATATTGGAAAAGCTTATTGCGCATGCTCTAAAATTGCGCAATTAAACAGTCTTTGTAGTCACCAGAGGGTTACGTGGCCACTGCCGACATGGAAAAGAGGTTGACCTCTGACACTGAGAAAAAAAGGAAAAATAAAATATTAATGTGAGAAACTCATGATGATGATGATGATGATGAGAAAGAAGATAAACGAAAGATAAAATAAAAAATAAAAAGAGAAATAAAAGAACTAATGAATGTAAAAATGAAAAGTAAAATATAATCATTAAAATGTAAATGGTGTGAAAAGAATAAACGTAAAACTCGAGTCGTCAGACTCTAATACAAGAAGATAGGTAGAACATAAAATGTAGTTTTTTTTCCGCCGACGACCTGAATACACGATATGTGCATGCATTTATGCAGCTTATCTTGCAACTTTTTGTGCAAAACACAGAGTTGCATCACGTGTCAACCACTGTAACATTTGGTAGCGCGCAATTAGCCACTTTTATACCGTGAAGAATGGGTACAAGTCTCTTAAATTTTGTTGATGGCAACACAAGACTGGTTTGAGTTTTTCCCAGTTTGTTGATAACCCTTTTGTGTTACTTTCACAAGACAAATTCCAAACAACCTTGGCATGATATTTAAATCAAACAGGTTTTCTTTTAGTTGTGAGGTGCGCATGTTATGAGCAACTAATTTTTAACCTTGTTTAGTTAAACCACTTTTAAACTGGTTTAACTGGTTGGTGTGAATGCAGCATAATAGTCTAAAAAAGCATATCGAGCTACAGTATATATAATCCCGCGGTTTGGCCGGCATGGTGTTTTGTCCCTACAACGTACCATACTTTTCTTTGTAAATTCTAGCATTTTATATGCGATTAATTAACACTCTCTCTTTCTGACTATATAAGCCTTGTGATGCAATCTGCAAAATTTAAGGGACTCGTACCCAGTCTTCACGGTACGAAAGTGGCTAATTTGCGGGTTTAGGTTCGAGTTCTACTTCTGCAAGTTTCTTTTAACGTTGTGCATAACATTCAATTGAAAGTGATGAACACACAGTGCAAATATTTGCACACACCGTTGGAAATAGTGCATGGTTAATTGAGAGTCTTTCTTTCGAGGGGGAGGTCGGAGCTACATGTGCAAGATGGAGTCATTTTACTACAACTACCAGAATAATGCTTTACGAACTTTCTTTCTTAGTCAGATATTCATTCCTTCCTACGAATAGCCAAAAAATTGAATCCAATTATTTCTCAAAAGAAAGTGCGCAAAGCATTCTGGTAGTGGTAGTGTATGACGCCATCGTGCAAATGGCCTATATTCAGGGCCTGATTAATTATATGAACCGGGCTGGGCCGGTTCAGCGGGCTGACGTACTTCTTTTGTTCTCTTTTCCTTTGGGGCCACAAAACAAAAGAATTCAGCCCTCTCAACCTGTCCAGCCCGGTTTATATAATCAGGCCCTCAGGGTCTTTAAATAACTGAAGAGAAAGTGTCTTGGTTATTCAATTTACAAATGGCTGGTTAAACCTTCACGTCTTTTCTTGGAGAAAGACTTTAAACCTTAAACCCTCCAAAAACTATTTCATCAATTATCCCGGCCCTGCATCCGAGAGGCTGAACCCACTCCACTTTTCAATTCAAGAGTAGGCCATGAAGTTGTCAGTGTGTGTGGTCTGTCCTACTACACTGCAGGGCCCACAGTAATTGGCGTAAGCTGTTGTGGTGTCCCTGCCTTCATAGGAAGGAGAAAACTAAACAAATTAGCCATTTCCCAATCGAGTAGAGGACTGGGTACTAGTTTGAATATTTAATGCAATTAAGAAATACACCGCATGACGTAAAAGAGCACATAGAAATATACAAGATTCTAAATTTTGATGGCATTTAGCTGCATATTTCCACAGTAGTTGCCTTTCAAAGGTGCATAAAATTACAAGGGAATGGATGGTTAATTTGGAGGGACAGTACATTTCTTTATGATTTTTCACATATTTGAATGGCTGTCACACAGTCCATATTCCACAGAATTCAATGGAACTCCATAATCTTGTATATTTTGATGTGCTTTTTCACGTTATGGGATTTGTTTCTTAATTGCATTAAATATTCAAACTAGTACCCAGTCCCCTACTCGATTTTGAAATGGCTAATGATATATTGTACTTACTATGTTTGATAGTCACAAAGGTCTTGTTATTAAAAAGGCTGTTTTCCCCATTGATGTCATTAAAAGGGACTAATTTATTGATCATTCCGTAAGATTTACGTAGTGGAATGGTTCCTATGGTGATAGGTAAATCAACCTCTAAGTCAATACTTGTCTCGTGGGTTTGTACTCGCGCTACGACAACCTACAAAATATGAGCAATAAATTAGACTTTTTGTTGCAGGTAATGAATACTAAACAACTGCCTAAAATGTATTAGTACTTCTTCACAATATATATTATATTTAACAAATAGATTCCATTTTTCCGTGCGTCTGTACTCTAATCGATGCACAGATGACGTCAAAATGTGGTGAGAACAAAAAAGTACGCCACGAGACGAAGTCGAGTGGCGTGGCTGTTGTTCTCACCACATTTTGACGTCTTCTGTCCATCGATTAGAGTACAGACGCACGGAAAAATGGAATCTATCTGTTTTATATAATATTTATCGAAACATTCTAACCAATCAGAGCGCGCGTAAGATTCGATGACGCCATCTGTGTGTGTGTACTCTAATCACACATGGTTGTTCGACCAATCAGAGCGCGCGTAATATGCCAATTATTATATAATATTAGTTATTTTGTAAGTTTATGATTGTTCTATATATGTATTTAAATAACCCTGTTTCAAATATCTCAAAAAGTTGGGAATGTAATCGTTTTGAGTGTCAATATAGAGCGTCAGAAAAGAAAAGAACTTAACAGCGTTAGAATAACAAGATCAACGTTAACCTCGTTCCCAGAGCCCTTCCTTCAAGTCTCTTCTTTTTTCCTTTTTATTAGAAATTAATGAAATAACATGAAATAAAGATGAAAATAACATGAGGCTTTATCTTGCGAGGACACCTTGATATTAAATCTTGGCAAAACCCATCGGCCGTCGTATTACAGAGTACAGTTAAAATGAGATTACAAACTATATGCTTTGGAGCCACTTCCTTCCCCCCCCCCCCCCCCCCCCAAAAGAAGAAAAAAGGAAAAAAAACAAAAAAAACAACAACAACAAAAACCCGGAGGACACAAATAAGGAAATACTTTAGTTCTTCATGTCATGAAAAATAATGACTAAAAATTGAGTAGGAAAATAAAATGGAAGAGAAAAGGAAACAAATTGAAAGACGAAGGAAAATATTTTAAATCCAAATGAAGTCTGTTTAGATCTATTTTGAATAATGTACTATGTTTGAGTGGCTTCACTTAACCCGTGAAATAGATTTCAAGTTAATTGATACGCATTAAGAGTATAGATTGTAATTCAATTGTTTTCTTTTGTGTCTGTTTAACTATTACACGTTAGCCATTGGGTCTTGTTTCACGGGTTAAGTCAAATCACTCTGAAACACTATTACTGTTACGTTATTGTTAGTCGCTGCTCCTGTTATTTGGTCAGTCATGGTTGTCTCGTCTCGCCGTCAATTTATTCTAGTAGTGTACCTTCAACTGATATGAAATCGAAACAATCCCACAATTCCTCATCGTCGGGACAACATCCGGGACCTCAAGCTCGTCGACTTTTTGTGACAATGCTGACCGTTGAAGTAGCTTGAGCTTTTTGCATTCCGAGCGAATCCTGCATTGAGACTTGTAGGTAACAGTCTGAACTAAACTCATGATTGTATGGTATTTCTCTGCCAAGGGTAGGTTCTTGATTTCTGTGGTGACGCTGATTTTCTCACCGGGGCAGTACGCGTTGCGATCAGTTCGTGCAAGTACTTGCAGTGGAGCAGCCGTGCCATTATGAAGACAGTTGAGGGATTTTTGAGCCTCGCCAAAAACTGGCATCTGCATATAGTGAAATGAGGTGGTGGATTAATAGGCATCCCAATACAAGTACTAGTAGTTCTTTTCAGTAACCATTCAGTAAAAAATGCAGCATTAGACCATGTATGCAAAACATCTTGCGCACAATAAAACCGCATCGACGCGAGCAAGTTTTCATCGACAATTTTCTTTGACAATTGTTCTTGCTCATACAGACGGATAGATCAACATGTTCTTCATGGCACGTTGTCCATAATTGTCAAGAAAAACTTGCAATTGTAGACACAAACAAGTTGACTTTGACAAGTTCCCTTATGCCTGAAATATACATTGCAAGAAAGAAACCTTATCAAGTTTCAATTTCCTTTTTTTTTTCTTTGTTGTCCGTCAATAAGGGCAATCCTTATCTTCACAAGTCTTCCTTAACAAAAAATGGGCCAGCCTTTTATGATCAGCAAGGCAAACTTGACAAAAAATTCTTTGTCTTCTATACGAGCAAGATTTCCTTGTCAAAGACTAACTTGCTGATTGCATCACTACGTACACATATGTACAGTGTGTGTTAGAGGATTGTAGTGGTATGAACCCATTGGGTATATATAGGTTATTGGTCGACTAAGCAGCTAATACGGCTGTGTATTTTTACGAGTCACGTTGTATTTTGGCGAGCCTTTACGGGAGCCAAAATTCAAGTGACAAGTAAAAATTAATAGCTGTATTCCCTGGTTAATCGACCAATAACATATTTATTATACAATTCTGCAAAAATCAATACAAATGATATCGTTTTTATTGCCACTTTTGACTTTGATTAGCGCGTGGCTTTGCACCGGGAAGCCACTCAAATGTTACTAACCTAATACGGTCTCATATTTTACGTGCGTTCTCTTGAGAATTGTATAATAAAGAATGCTATTAGAATGTAGCGGCAGTGTGTGAGAAAGTACAGTGTCCCCAATAATTGCGCAAGTCTTCTACGCATGGTGGAACTAGACAAGACTTCAAGTATTTGATAACCATCACGTGATCTTACCAGCATACGTGGACAATTGACATCAATCAAATCTATAATGTGTACAGTTTCCTTGGCAACCTCATCAAACCTCCATGGTCTGTCAATACGCGCTCTTAAAAAGTATCGGACATAGCCATGTTTGCTCTCAAAGGATGATGGGAGGCTGAAGGGCGGGATTTTGAAAGAGAACTCAAGAGCGTGTCGTCCTGGTGAAAGAAGGCTGTGGGTGACTTTCTTTTGATGGCCTATAAAAATGAAAGAAATAGAGCATATAATTCGCTTTAGATTTCGATAAATCTTGCTGCCGCCTATGAAATGAACGTTCTTTTTGTGTCGCCATAACTTATTTTTTGAAACTACACAATTTCAAATTTTACAACAATTGATACTAATCTCGCAATCTGATTGGTTGATTAGAGTGTGTCCATAAGAGGACAGACACACTGCACGTTTGAAAAGGATGTTTTAACTTTTATCTCAAATAATTGTTGTAAAAAACAAATTGAAGATGGTTTTGAGTTGTCTTTCCTCTTATTGACACACTCTTGACGTCATAAAATGTTTAAAACTTTGCAGTGAAATCACTCGCTGCGCTAGTGCTCCACTTGAGTTTTGAACATTTTATGACGTCAAGAGTGTGTTAGTACCATCTTCAATTTTGCGCTTGCAAGCCATGTCTCTGCAGCTGTCCTCATTAAACAATTAAAGCAGTTAGACATTCTGCGCGCGTTATGTATCAAATATTTTACGAATAATTATTTTTCATATATTTACTAATTTAACAATAGCAGACATCACAATGAGCCAAATGAAACTTTTAATAAAAAATTGCCATGGTATCTGCATGTTGTTTAATATAGTAGATCTGCCAAGAGCAGTATGGAATCAACAGGTACTTTTTTTAAATCATGGAAAACTACAGCCCCTCCTTACCCCTGTTCGTTGAATTCATCTGTTTACAACCGGCATGCTTTAGCTCTTGTATAGAGGGATTTCATGGCAGCCATGTTTGTGGACAAAATGATAGAGCTTTTTTCCCAGGAGAAATGAAATATTTTCTAATTCAAAAAACTTTCTATTGTACTTGCCCATAAACATGGCTGCTATGTAATCCCTCGATTTGAAAAGTTGTGGCCATATATGGTTGCATGGTTTGTTGTGAGTATGCTTTACCATCAAAACCAACAAAAGCGTATTGATTGGCTTTGAGGTGGAACTGATAGTTATGATAACATTTATCTTGGCAACTGTTTCAAAAGAATATAAAAAGGGACCCTTTTGATTCGCGGTTGGAGATCAGTTGAGTCCTATCACAAAAACACGTGTAGCAACACTGAAGCCTTACGACACGTGCGTAAAGGAATTGTTTTTTTTATCGCACGAGCGCTGTAAACTGACATTTTTATAAAACAGTAGTGTTTTCACATTTTTTCTCTTAAAACCAGGCTTCAGTAAAAAAGAAATATCTTATTCCCTACTTGAGTCTTTGGGGGGCAGTTAGCATTTAGATAGACGCTTTTCTAAATAAGATTTTTCAAAATTATCTGCAAGAGGTTTGTAGACTTGTTATGAGTTTTGGTATTGTCATTGTGTAAACATTTTGTGGATAGTGCCTCGTAAGAGGCCTAGCTACTTTGCTTTCGCCTTGAATGTCCGTGCGTGCGTGCGTGTGTAATTCGGGTGGAAATCGTGGTGTTTCCGATTACTATCCGACACCATGGTCGGTTTATTTCGGATATATTCAGACTTTAGTGGTTCAAATGTCAAACAAATCTACTGAATTTCAATGCCTTTATGAAGTGTTTGCTTTGAAAAGTTTGTTTAGGTTTTCTGAGAATTAGATTGTCTACGTGTAAAGAAAACGAAGAAAGTGTCGAAGCTTCTCTAGACTGGTCATGATGATCGCATTGAACGGACAGCTGGTCATGGAGCGTGCAAATTTTTCAGCTCATTATAAGATGTACAAGAACAGAAGTGAAGAAAATTCACACTTTTACTAATATTGAGGTGCTCTTTTCATTTCAACTTGAAAATTCTTACTCTTCCAAAACTCTCATTTTTGCTAAATAAAAGGGAAGCTGCATGCAATTCTTAGACTACGTATGCATTTTTGTGCTTGCACTAGCCACTGACATGCAGTCTTAGACTGCGTATTTTATAAGATTTGTATGCTACTGTCATCGACGCAATTTTTGGTTTTGCTTAAGCATAATAATAGTTGCCCAAAAAACAAAAGGCATTATGGGGTATGTGAATCTTCCTTGTTCGCTTTCCTTACTTTTATTATTTGTTTTAATTTAGCTTAGCTTCGGCCTTCCTTCCTATTTTTCCCTTCTTTCTGTTCTGTTCTGACCTTTTTTTCTTTCAGATTTCTTTATATCTTTCAATTTCGTTCTTTTTTTTTTCTTTCTCTCCTTAGCATCTTTCCTTCTTTCTTTCTTTCCTTCTTTCTTTCTTTTTTTTTTTTTTTTTCCTTTCTTTCTTTCTTTCTATCTTTCTTTCTTTCTTATCGATCTATGTGTTAGTTCGTTAGAACCTCATGCTCTTTCAGTCACGTGTATTTTTCATTTTCTTATATGTCACCTGAATTTACCAATGCCAATCTAAAATATCAATATTTAACCAAGCACCCTAAAGCGATAATTGCCATATTTATGCGCTCGCGTCGCTTGGTTGTACAGAGATTTATCCCTAAGTTGTTTATAAATTATCATACTACTGGTAAAGCGTGTTCACTAGGCGTCGAAGTTTTACACCTCAAACATAAACAACCTTTCCAAAATGCCAAAACTTGAATTACATAATATATACACATTATTTTGTTTCTATATAAGATGTTTTTGTAGAATGTGTACATTCTGATGCCTAGCTAGGGCTCGACTTTGACAAAAATCAAAATAACAAATTAAGAAATTGGAAACTGGAGGAAATTGAAAACTGGGATAGAAGTGTATTTGCATTCGCAAGTCTTTGTTTATATAAAAGTGAAATCTGAAAACAAAATATTTAGGTAAAATATTTTGCTTTTCACAATTCTAACATGACTTGTTTGTTGAGAAAACGACACGGTTTCTTCTGCAACCATCGAGCCGTTTAAATAAGTTTTGAAGTTCGACTTGAGTAAATCAGAACAGAAGAAAAACAAAAGTAATTGAACTTAAAGTGAACTGCCACTCCATGAGATGAACACTATCTGGTCTTTGCAAAGGAGCAAAAAAATAAACAAAAATGTTTTGCTTCCGAAGCAAGTTACGCACTTTAATTTATACGTAATTCAATTACAAGTAATTTTTTTCTGATTCTACATTTTCATAAAATACGAGAACATTTGCATTTACTTACCACTTGCTAGCAAGGACGTTTTCTTGTGAAAATATATCTCTTCGTCTCTATGTGTTGTAGTATAGTTCTCCATTTCATCCCAGTTCGTTCTCGCTTCGCCAAGAAACTCAATTCTTACGCTGCGAAATTTGAGGCTTTCTTTCAGTTCTATCACACATTCTCCCGACACAATCTCGCCTGGATGATAAATTCTGCTCCTTCGGTTTGGAAGGATGCAAAATGAAACTCTTTTACCCATCTTGCGTTTGAATGACTAAAGTGTGTAAACTCCACCGAGAAAAGCTTGCAGAAGAAAAAGTGGACAAAATGCCACAATTTTCTTGATCTTACAACCGTTTCCTCCAAAAGAAAGGGAGACGCTAATGTAGTCTCCTAGTTATCCCGAAGCACCGTAGTACAGTTGCAGTAGAGGAATGTCCTTTTGAAAACCTGTTGTTTACGGCAAAAGTTTCTTTGAAAGATTGACTGGAAGCCAAACCCCAACTCAGCAGAAACTAGACCTCGGTCAGAATTCCGAAAAAATTTTCAGACAAAATGGCAAATTTTAACCTTATAATTTTTTTCAAAAACGCTGCCAGGAATGCACGAATTGAGCAGCGTCGATTTGTAAAGCTACCAAACGTAAATAACGCGCTAGTACTATAGACGCCCGTATCGGGACATTTTATTATTTACGATGTTGAGATCGAATCAACCAATCACAGAGCGAGGAAGA